>VZRN01006818.1:3918742-3940871 GCA_013397935.1 Dasyornis broadbenti
TTTTGGAAACCAAATCAAAACACATACAAGGAATTTTACTGAATCAGCCCAAGAACAAGACTTCTCTGAATTTTTACTTAGCTGAAAAAACGTGGTTTGGGTTAAACAAATAATATCATCTGTGAGTATGAGAAAAGTAGTGCTCTCTACCCCTTAGCTCAGCGACTAGATCACGTGAAATGAGAAAAACCTCAAATTCAGTTTTCTCCTCTACCTCCTTTAGAGCAAGGCTTTCAGCCAGGTCTCCCACATTTGGGTACACAGTTTAAGCAACAGTGAAGATCTTCGATTTGGCTTCAACTGTATCTAAATTTAATTTAATTTAATGGAAATGTTTAAAAAAATTTAAAATTATCCATTAATAAAGATTTTTTCCTGGAGGACAAAACTCCAGTATTTGAAGACTGGAAGAACATAAGCAAATTCTGTTCTGCTAGGCACAAGTATTTAATTTATAGCTGGGACTCGCCAGCTACAGGAATACAGTTGAAAGAAACATGACACCTTCTTTATAGATGAACTGCACAGTTCTGACTGTCAATGAAACTTTAGGCTTTAGCTTAAAAACATATAACATGCCTGCTCCTGAAATCCAGTTTTCATTTAAACACTGCATCTTATGAAGACAACTAAATGACTTCAAGAAACATCCTCCCTTCACTAAAAATGAAGGAAAAGGAATGCCGTGACTGAAGAGGATTTGGGCAATCTGTGAAAAGTATGACCAGCTTTTGTGCAAGTGTAACATCCCACTGAATGTTACAAAATACCCCCGAAGTTGCTAGCAGTAAGATAATCAATCAAAGCACCGGGCTGCAGAATATCCCACTAACATTCCTTTAACATTTTGCAAATCAGATGACAAAAAAAGTGCCTTAAGGAGGTTTTAGTGCATGTTACAACCTAATGCAATCATTCCTGTTTTCCACAAAGACTGACAGCAAACACAATACCATGATAATGGTTGAGCATGCAATTATCCCTGCTGAAGTGCACAGAAGGAAGCAGAAAGCAAATGAGGCCAACTAATGCAGACTCTCTAGATTTCTCTGTGCAAACAAAATCCAGAATGACAGAGCTGCAGGCTACTAGGTCTATTTGCAGGACTTGCTGCAGATATGTTATGTCGAGTACAATAATTTAAGGAGTAATGGTGAGCATCAATCTCTTCTTAGAAGGTAGACTTGAGTCTAGAAGTTAATGCTGTGTAAACCTGATATTCAGGGTCACAATGTAAAGTGTAAAGAGATACAACAATGATTATAACAATCACACTAAGGGTATTCACTGACACTGCCCACTCTTGAAATGTGTGAGTAACATATAGAGCTTGTTAACAATTCAGCACTGTAATTATAATAAGATCTCAAAATTTCACTAACAGCATGGCACTTGTCCTCTGCTATTCCAAGCATCAGACAAATACATGACCTGGAAATAGAGATGGATACAGTTGATACCACACTAGATTCTGAGATCTTAGTCCTCAAAAAGCTCCTTTGAGAAGTCACTGCAGAGACATGATTTTCTATTTATGCCTCCTTGGCCTGGCCTACTGCCAATCCCTCTCTTAGGCTGACAATAACAGATGTTCAGTGTCAAAACATGACATCTGATTTTTTGTTGTATTTCATAGATAGTTAGCTTGGCTGTTTGCCCCAGTACTGTTTGACCTGTCATTTATGGACCACTTCTTTGTCTCACTCATATTTTTTGCCTCGTTCTCAGCCCATTATTTTAGCTTATTATAGTTTCAAAAGTATTTTGACCATCCCTTCACAAGGCCTGCAGAGGGAGTGAGCTTAGGGTACTTTTATCAGCCAGAAGGAGAAGGATGCAAAGAGCCCTCTGAGTTGCAGCACCAAATTGCATATGATCTTTCCACACACCAGAAGGTAAATGGCTTTTTGGAGTCAGAAATTGACTGACTTGAGGCTGAGACCCCAGGGTCAGGTGCAGCGTTCAAAAAGCAGCTCCTTAGTCACTTCTATTATAGCAATATAGCATAATTACATCTAGAAATAGATAGAACTACATAAACATACATCTACATCTATCCCAGTGAAAATTAGGGCAGTGCCGTACAGGGTGTATTAAGAGGATAAACCTACCATTTTCAATAACTGTCAAATTAACTGTAGTATAACATATTACGCAACACATGATGCAAGGCAGACAGTGCATGAGCATCAAATCACTTGCTTCAGAAACTGTGCCTCTTTTGTAAGAACATCCTCAGTCTTATCCATTCCTTTTTCCTTCTCTAGGTCCCAAAGAAAATGAATTTTAATCTGTGGTCTCCTAAAAGTAGTCCTAAATTTCTGTCAAAGTGATCATGCTCAGCTATCAACATTTCTCACAGACTTCTATTTATCAGACTGAGACTGTAACATTTCAATATACCTTTACCAATTGTTCAGCATGGCCTTACTTAGCCACTTAACTAGGTGGATGCTGAGCTAGCAGAAGCTGACACAGTATTTCAGAGATAGAAGAGTTCCTAACAAAGAGAACTGAAGAAAGGAAGAGACTTCATAATATATCAAGGCATGGTATTCAGCATCAGGAAAAAGAGTAATAAGATGTTTTGGGAAAACAGTCCATCAGTCAAGTGGACAGCTGGGGAAAGCTGGAATGGGCTATAAGTGAAAAAATATCATCTTCTCGTCTTGGGATTCCCAGAAGGTCATTTACCTTCTGGCAACACAGAAAGATCACACGCAGCTTGGTGCTGTGACTCAGAGGGCTCTCTCTATCCTACTCTTCTCATTCAGCAAAACTCTGTGATTTAGCCTTGAAAAAGAAGGCATTTTCTATTACCAAATTGCCAGTGAGGAGAAACATACATTTTCCATTTAAATAAAAGTAAAAAATAAATCCCACAAAAGTTCTATTTTCATAAATGGAAATCTGTATTAAATGTCTCCACAAAAGAGGCAGCTATAGGCAAAACAAATTTTGGGCTGAAAATTATTGTGCACATTGGATGCCCCCACCTTCTTATCAGAATCTCTTCACAGAGTTCTTCTTAGGCCCTCCAACAAAACCAGTCAGTGGGGAGAACTGCAATGTTCAGAAGAAAGGGTATATTATAGTCTGGTTCCCATTGTTTCACTGGTCTTTTCAAGGAAGAAGCAAGTGGATGTCCTGTGTGTTCCTAGAGGAACTTAGAGACAACATTTCATGTGGACACCCTGGCTTCAAAAAGAGTACGAAGAATTAGAAAAATAGACATTTCCAGAAGAAAAGAAGTGTGGGAATGATTAAATAAAATTTAGGAACTAATAATATACATAAATTCTGGGCTTTGACACTGGTAATCAAACTTGACGCATCAGGATATGCGAAATTAAAGGAGAAATAAACTTATACTTAGGCCATGTCAGCAAGTGAGCAAAAGATGCATCTTTTCTGAGTATGTAGTATGAGGGAAGTTATATAAGAGAATATAGCAGTACTTGTGAGATGAATCTGACATAAGTGTAAAAGCTGTTCTGCTGTGGTTTCACAGCTACATGGTTTTCTGCTACCCAAACCCACCCAGAAGCATCCCACTTGAACCGTGCCTAGATTTGGAAAGGATTTCCACATTATTTCAACATAAAATATATTGTTTAAGCCGGGATCAGCTCCAGATTAAGATATCGCTAAATGTACGTGTCTGTGTGTGTGTTTGACTATATATAAATAGGTAGTCAGTGTGCAGTTGGTGCCTAAGCACCCATTATCGTCAATGTAAATCTTGTCACTACAGCCATTTGGAATTAGGGAACTCACCCTGAAGCAGACATCAAGGCTGCATTATACTACTAGATTAAATGCATCTGGTACTGTTCTCTGGCTGTGAGAAAACTGATGTGGAAATGGTCCATGTCAGTACTAATCTCCAAATCAGGATGATCACATCTAGTCTGCCTATTGGATATGGTCTCTGACCTATATTAACTCCCAGGTAATCCAGAAAGTGTTTAGAAACATGATAGATAGCTCAATAGACTACCAACAGGGCAGATTTTCATTACCTATACTGAAGCTTGAATACCTAGTTCCCACATGAATATCTACTTATAGATACTTATGTTGGTGTGCTTTACTCTTCCACTGAATCCCCTCTCAAAGTACTAGCACCTGAAACTCTTCCTTGTGCTCTTCAGTGTGCTTGAAAGTAAATAGTTCAAACATTGGAGACAAAATAGATGTGATGGTATCAGAAAGCTCTGATGCATTCAGCCTTACACAGCCCTACACAAAATGCCACAGAAAAGGCAAAGAGAAACTCTATGTGGCTATCTGTGAATCTTATGTCATATTGACATTAGCTGAAAGAAACTAATTAAATCAATTCAGTTCAGTAGCACTCATGTAAATCAAACACAAAAGAAGAGATGAGCTGAATTTTAGGCTACGGTACAGCGCTGTGTACTTTCTAAGCAACAGAAAAAGTGACAGATTTTTGTGTTTATATAAGAAAGTGTATAGAAAGAGTGAGGTGTGCAAGGACAAATTTTGCTATATTGAGCAAGTAAGTTTATTACCTTTACATTTCTGAAGCACTTCACAGGATGCAAGTGAAAAATGCATCTGAGTAGCTTGGTCCAATATTGATACAATACACTTTTGTGTCTGAGAGAGGCTTTGGGCAGACCAAGCTCTGTCAGGTTACAAGGGACAATGCTTTAGCATATCTATGAGGTGATACTTTAGACCTAGTCTGAGCTGTAACTTTTACTAGAAGTCTTTTCACTTTTCTCTTAAGCTCAGCCCTACCTACATATGTATTTGTATATGTTTTGGTTTTTTAATAAGTATGTTAGATGGTACTTTCTATTGTAAGTGATTATCCACATTCTAGTCACACTTTCCATGTACTGTCTTGACCTTGGTGGTTCTCACATTCAGTATTGGAAAAACTTGGAATAAATAGAAATAAACATTTTGAGAACTTTTTCACTGCACTACTAATTCTCTAATACCTTCAATGAGTATATGGTTTCTGAGATCTAAAATAAAAGCTTACAAATAGAAAACTCTCAAGTATTACAAAAAAATTACATAACTCTGTATGTTATCCAAGCAATTTTCAGATGAGTTGGTCTCACATCATGTAGAGATACAGCTAAACAGAACATATGGGTAAGCACTAAGGCATTTATAGAACAGTCAAAATGTTTCCAGGAGCTCTGAATTGTCCTCACTTCCTTCAATAAACAAGATGAGCTGAATGCACACGCACATGCACACACACACACACGAAAACAAACAATAGGAATTAATATCAGGTAATATGATTGCCTTTAATTATATAAAACTCCCTCCCAGAAAATAAATATCTCTTCTTCCTTGCTTAGGCAAACTAGCACTACAATATCCCCAGTTTCAGTAAAATTACTTCTTAACATGTGTTCGTTATTGTTAGAGTCACAAAACATCACTTTTTAACACAAGACCTGCAGAATTCTTGGCTCCATAGCACTCTGCTGTGCATTGGAAACATTTTCCTTTTCAGATGGTTTAGTCTTTAGCACAAAATGTAACCTTGTAGTAGTTCTGTATTAGGCATCCATTCACCCTACCTTTCCACCTTGATCATGAAGAAAATGGACCTTGAGTCACTGAAATTAGATTGAATTCAGTTTCCTCTCCTCTGCAGAGCCAACAGAGCACTGGCTTATTTAAAATTTAAAAAAAAAAAAGTTGCTGGATTTCATACTAAATCACAATGTGCACCAGCCACGTAACTGGATTACAGGAAGCACTAACACTAGCAACTGCTCTTTCAAGTTGAGCAACCAACAACATTGCTAAAGGCTGGAACAAAAAGGGTCAGCCAGGGCAAAACAACAAATGTTGAAGCTTGCCCTATATATTAAAAACCAGAAAGCAGCAACAGGCAGTAAGTGCTAATTCAAAACAAAGATGGAACGATACACATGCAATTCAAACCAAACCAGATTCCATTGATAATTACACTAACACTACAATCTACTTCAGGTGACATTCAGGACGGAGAAACAGAATGATGAAATACAGAAACCTGGAAGGAGCAGGGATGTGCTTGGATGATGGCAACCACATTGTTGTGGGACAGCTGCCCTTTTAAAGAAGACACCTTCAAAATTTCTGATGGCAGGATTAGTCTGAATCCTAGCACTTAGGCTTCAAACATACATGTCCCCAAAGGCTTTTTCTGAAAGGATGACATTAAAAACAAACCAAAACCACTGTCCTTCAGCACATCCAGAGATAGCTGAAGATCCTAAGCAATAAACAGCTTTCATGTCATGATTAGCTCATGCTATTATAGCTCCCTTTAAAGTACATATGATTCTCAGCCAGAACAGAATGCTTCAGAGCAGCAGCTCCATCCCAGAAATGCAGTTAGCAAACCCTCAGACCGAAGTCACTTAATGAGAATTTAATATAGATTTAATGGACCTTTTTTTTATGTGACTTTATGTGCCAGTTGAAAATCTGCCTCATGTAGCTTTTAATGCAGGCACGGAGCCAGTCAGCTAAAATCAGGGTAGTCACAAAATATTTTGCAGGATTCTTCCATTACAAGTTGAGGATTATGGGTCTCCTCAAGCGTGCAAAACTCTACTAAAATAACAGGTCATAGGTAACAGTGTCATTTAATGAAAAAAAAAAAAAAGTGCCATGTATATTCTGAGTTCCTTGCACTAATAGAATAGTTTCACCTTGACAGGAAGTGAAATAATGCTTGCAGTGGAAAGAGAGAAAGTACCTTCACTATGGAGTTGGCCCTGCTGGCTTAGGCTAGCTTTGAGGCATAGACATATTCAGCTTGCTTGGCATCTCCTCCCCTTGACCAATACCATTCAGTATTGGGACTCTGTTTGCAGTTGGCGTGTCCCCAGTAAAGCAACACTGTCAGGACCTTATTTTGCTCTGATATGAACACTCCACACAGCTGAATCTAGTCCACTAACAATGCTAGCCATCTAAACTCAGATGAAGAAGTCTTGTTCATATGGGATGCAACAAGTCCAGAGCACAGCTTTTTGAGCCTACTTCCCTGATAGTACTTTTTAACTGTTAAAACTTTAATATTGGACAAATAACATTACTATCTTTTTTTTTTTTTTTTTTTACCCTGATTATTCTTTTCATTGTCACTACTCTATTGCATTTGGTGCATTCATGAGGGCAGATATCTAAAGTACAGTACAGGAAACTCATACGGGATTCTGAAACATTTGGTGTGCTAACATACTCTAGTATTCTACGCTCTATCTTTTTTCCTTGTTTGTAAAGGCCATTCTCTTTTAATCTCTCTTCATCCTCTGAAACAAGCAATTTACAGGTTTCACTTTAATCTTTATTAGTTCACTCTAATGAGTGCATGAGCCATTATAAGTGGCTCTTCTTCTCTCCATGAATCAGAGAGCTGCCTATGCACAGGGGATGAGGAAAGCAGTATCCATGTGGAACACATACAAACTGTGCTGTGCACCCCACCAAGGATGCCTCTCCTGACAGCATCAGTGTACAGTTAAACTATATGCCCTTCACTGCAGGAGGGAGCACTGCCATCGCCTTCTTGAGAATGGGAAAGGTCACACACAGAATTAACTGACAGAGGAGGGTCCCCAGACCATATGTCCCAGAAGAAGTGCATGTGTCTTACACCAACAAAAACATAGTTCTGATTCTTTGCAAGAAACAGGATTTTTTTTCAAACAACTATGTAAGCAGAATGAGAGATTACCAGTGAAACAGAAGTGAATGAAACCTTTATGGTACCCTTTTAAAATCTCACTGCCTCTGTAAAATAGTTCCCTGAGTACGTTTTCTTGTGACCTATGCAGAATAAGTTTAAAACCCATCCAGTAAAAACTGTGCAAACATCAGTCAAGACAAGAGGATCAACAGCATTTGAGGAAAAGATAGAGTCTTCACCTACAGAGAGGCTATAATCTGCACTGGTCCATCAGATTGCTTGTTGATCAGAGAATGATTATATGAATGCACATTCCATCACACTGAAGAAATTCAAGTGGTCATTATTTAGATTTAGATGATCAGTCAGGATACACGAAACTACATCCCATCTATATTTATCTACAGTCATATTTATTCACAAAAAAAAAAAAAACCCAGAACCCAGAAAAAAATCACTTACCACAATAATCACATTCGTTGTAGGAATGGGAAGATTCTCCACTTCCAAATCTTGACCAGTCATTGCTAAGAGATTGAGGGATGGGTCATAAACAGACCTGGGGAAGGCTGATTTAACAATTATTGCAGGGTGCAACTTGCTTATTTTGGTGTGGGAAGAAGAATGGAAATTTTGCTTGGAATCCTTATAGCTGTCTGTATCCAGACTTTTTTCCACACTCTCCACATGGTGATAAATAAACACAGGTTTTCCACTCTTTCGCTGATGAATTGCCAAAAAGTGGTCACTGTCTCCAGAAAAGCAGCCTGTAGAAAGAGAAGAGTAAGTTTAGAATGTCTCCCTTGGCTATTCTGTAGCTGGCACCGGAAATTCAATGAGACCTTTGGATTCTGAGAAATTTGGAAAAGTATTTTTGGAATACAAGAATTCCCTTAAAATGCATTTTCTATAGCAATACATTAACAGCACTATAGAGTCTACTAGGTATGTGAAGTGTACCACATACTTAAGCACATTTTCACAGGGCTTTTAAAAATATTACTTTTATTTCCAGCCATGGCTACATGTCAAAAATTATGTGCAAAAGAAGACCACATGCTGAGTCAAGTTCAAATTCTGCATTGGTATCAACTTCAATGGGAGAACATATGCAGTCAGATTTCTGACGTTTTTTATCACCCAGTAATAGCAAAGATGAGAATAGGAGTGATTGTCTTTTATAAATGGGCATTTAAGGAGAAAAGGTCAAGAACCAGATCAAAAAATCAGACTTAAACCTGTGAGAAAATTCAGATGAGTCCATAATCCTAATTCTGCATTCCTTGTTCAGCTGCTTATATCAAGAGACCTTATAGCCTCTTGTACCAACTCTTGTTATGATCCAACCTTCACTCAAGCATCGCCTGGCCAGGCAATGGAGCATCTGGCTCTCTGCAAAGGAGACACAGGTGTGTGGGTCTGGCCATACCTTGCACACCTTGGTGTTGGGCACAAAGAACTCTCTTAGATTAGGGAACTGCAGACAGGGCACTCGAGCATCTCTAACAAGGATAGGCTGAGAGAGTTGGGCTTGTTCAGCCTTGAGAAGGGTTGACTGAGAGAGGACCGCATCAATGTTTATAAATATCTGAAGGGAGGGTGTCACAAGGATGCAGCCAGGCTCTTCTTGGTGGTGCCAAGAAATTGGGCAAGAGGCTACAGGCAGAAACTGATGCACAGGAAGTTACACTTGAATATGAGGAAGAACTTATTTACTGTGTGAGTGACCGAGCACTGGAACACATTGCTCAGAGAGGCTGTGGAGTCTCCCTCACTGGAGATACTCAAGAACTGTCCAGATGAAATCCTGTGCAAAGTGCTCTCAGATGACCCTGCTTGAGCAGGGAGGTTGGATCATATGATCCCATTGGTCCCTTCCAACAGGACCCATTCTGTGATTACACGGGTTTAATTAACTATGTATTAGTAAAAAATAAGTTCTTTTTTGAAAGACAAAACACTTCCTGATGATGCCTTTATAAGAACCAAGACTAAATTTTTATTTGGTTTTAGTTTTTATGTTTTTTTGGTTTTTGGTTTTTTTTTCATGGATGAAACATAGGGAATCTTCAGTGCCCTTATGCTGAAAGGAGAGCTACAAAACCCCAGTTCAGCTCCGAGTCTGGAAGGCAGTCTATCTGACCAGAAAAAAAGGCAAGGATCAGCTCCCTCACAGATGAAAAGTAACTGAAGCTGCATTAGTCACCAACAAGAGAACACTCTAAGAAACCCAGTGTGGTAGAAAAGGGACTTTGTGTTCTGAAAGAAGTGAACCCAGAGAGCTCACTCTGATCACCAAGGAATTTCATCTTCACATGTCTCTGGAGTTAATGGCAATGTTAAATTTGGGAGCTGATGTTTAAGTTAAAAAGATATAAAATCAATGTTATTTTAATTCTCATAATGAGCTATGAAGAGCAGCTTAGAATCAACATGTTTTAATTCAGGGTGAACAAGAAATCATTTTCTTCTATTCAAACTGAATTTTTCCTCTGAGTTTTTTTGCTTCTGTAAGCAAATCAAAATAAACAGTCATTTGCACAGCTCTACCCAGTGCCCTTAGGAGGTTTCAGTGTAGGTAATTACATTCTGTTGACCTAATTTCCTCATTAAATTTCATTTAGGGAAATCAAGGACAATACCTTATCTGTGCTATAGTATTGCTTTGCATCATTGAGAAATGCATTCTCTGGAATAAGTGGGTCCCTGTCAGTAGGCAGTGAAGCAGTTTATAACATACATGAACAGAAAATCAATAGTAAAAAGACAGAACACAGATCCTCTATCATAAAGCAAAATGCTATATCTAAGACTTCTCTTTCAAATCGTTGAGAAAAAAAATCTCCTAGATGACCACTGAGGTCCCATGTTTACAGCTCTTGTCAGGTTTTGATTGAGAAGACGTCTGAAAGCGGGAGGAAAAAAAAAAAGGAGAGAAACTGCAGAGTATAGTAATAAAGACGGCTGAATTTCAAAACTTGTTAAGCTAGCTGGGTTGTCATTAAGCTTTGTGGGTGTTGGCTTCATTGATAAAATCCTGAGGGCTGGTCTTAACTAGCAATTTAGAGAGTTGTGTCAGTGACAAAATAAAAATAAGGAAGCATCAGCACTTCTCATCGCCACCTACTTCTCACAGTCATCTCTTTGCTGGATTTATTTTCATGTCTCCTTCACAGTAAACCAGTATTCCGAAACTGATCATAGATAATACAAAGGAATGTAACCATCAACACATTTGGTGTGTCTTCTTTGCCTCCTTCACTCCTGCTCCTTTGTTTCTGAGGAAATCAAAGCAACTATGATTCTCCTGGAATTCTTTGTATTGCATTTTCTACCCACTTCAATATTCCAACTTTCCCTCTTACTTCATTATTTTTACTGAATGAAGCAGAAAAAATTACAACTAACTACCAGCCCAAATTCTTCCCTGAGTAATCTTTATTAAAAAAAAATTAGTTAAAGGAACTCTCCAAAAATCTCACTCGCCCTTGAATCTCAATACTTTTTAACAGCAGAATCACCATTTGCTACTAAATCCCAGCAGACTTCCTTCCATTAGAATGCTAAATCTCACATCAGTAACACCAGTCCCTGCAGCCATACAGGGTCCATTGTAGCAGATTTTCAAGATGGACAAAAAAATTTATTGTTTAACCTGTAGTAATGAGCAATTAGAGGTCTAGTTACACAACACCACACTTTATACTCACACTAAACTTTTTTCAGCAGCTGAGCACTCAGAAGTTCAAACATGTTCCAAGAAAATTACTGCACTGAATGTGATTGCCTGAGTAGTCCACACAGCCCCAGTATCTTAAGTAGGTTACAAGCACGCACAGTGCCCCATGTGAAAAACTTCATTAACCTTAGCAGACTATGTATAAGGTCCTAGCCTCTGGGGCTGGGTGACTTTGGCTCCCAGACTGCCATGGATGCCTCAGGTGACCCTCCCAAATGGGCCACCCTTGATACTACAGGGGAACTTAAACTTCTGTTCAATCTAATGAAGTGATAATACATTACTTCTTGACCCTCCAGACTTCAGCTCCAAACACAAGCAATTGGCACCAACCAGACACTTAGAGAATTAAGTAGTTAGAAATACCAGCACTTCTGCTGCATAGCACCTTTAAATATTGCCACTCTCCAACCCTAAAGGGAGAAAAGACTGGGATTCCTATATGAACTTCTACAAAACAAAGAAAATGTTTTCCCTGTGGCTGCCAGGAAAACTGTCAGAAGCTACGAAGAATTGATTTTGGTGCCTTTTAAGCTTCAGATATCCCGACACACACAAAAATTCAGTAAATACAGTTTAGGATGAGGCTCAAAAAATAGAATTACTAGCGGTTTCCCTTCCATAAACTGAGCAAACTTTATCCTAAAGTATGTTCTGGTATGTTCTGATTTTCTGCTCACCACCCTGTTTAAACTCTACCTCAGGATGTAGTTATTTAAGATTCACTTGAAATATTCACCCAGTGCTGCTATTATCCTTTGACTATAATAATTTTATTCCTTCTCCTAAAATTCTCTGCCCTCAAGTGTATTTACAAAGAATTATAGTTTATTTTGCCTCAGCATTGAGAACAGACTAGGTGTTAGATTGTGATTCCATGATATTTCTTCTATCCAAAATAATGCTGAGTCCTCACCTATTTCTCAGCTAAGTGTAGCTATCATCAGGTCAAGGGAAATTTTATTTGTTCCAAAATGAACAATAATCAATGGTTACTTTCAAACCCACATCAGAACTTCTCTGAGCAGCAGGTTTGTATGTACTTTAGCTCCTAGTAAACAATCTCCCATAATAACCATTCCAACTCCCTTTAGTAACAGATGCTGCAACTGTGACTCTATACTGACCTGATCTGATCCATGGATTCTGCTCTCCAGTTCCGTCTGTATGATGGAGTGATTGGTCACCAGTCTTTTTGTTGGATTTCAGCTCCGGACGAATATTGCTATTTCTTCCTCTGTTCCTTACCTATAAGTTAACTATTCTTTCCTTGTAACTCCTCAATGCTGCTTTTCCTTAGATTTTTTTCTAACAATAAAGCCTGTCTTGATCTTGCTTCTATGTTCATCCACTGTAAACCCCTTCTTTAATTTAACTGCTCCTGTGCAACAGTATTCTCCTCCCACAAATTCTCAGATTGGAGTTGTGCTTCTAGAACCTCTACCAACTATATCACTACACCTATTGAAGTGCAACAAGAAGCCTCCAGGGTGATGTAGAATGCCTACTTTCTAAATCTGAACATCTTCCCTACTTGGACTAGTTTCAATATTTCTATCATTGCCACCATTTACTATCTTCCTGAAAGGAAAATTGGACAAATCCCTATGAAACTCCCTGTTCTTCTGAATCCAACTGTTCTGCCGAATGGTTCAAAATGTATGTTCACTTGATCTTCTTGGCTGTCTGCAGAAACATACAAGATAAAACTACTTCTGTCATAAATTAAAAAGAAAAAAAAAATCTAATCCACAGAAGATTGACGGAGAATGGGACCGTAGAATTCCATGTGAAATATCAAAATCATCCTGGTATATGGGAAGCACAAAATTTCCTCATGAAAACAGATGGGTAAATCACAAGAATGCTAGCTAGCACATGTTTCTGTGCCTGCCTTACACTACAAAGTTGCATTACAGATGCAGAGAGGAAAGCCTATAATAAATAGTAAATCTGATGAGCTGGGTGTTGTGGGCACTTTTGACTGTTCCAGTTGGCCTCTGCTTGATGGAGGAGATCCTAAGATTTCTTTCTCTGAATATTTTCAGACAGTTGACATTTTATCTCAAAGCAACCTGCCAGAAAATTGTTAGACTTCCAATTCCCAAATACCCTCACTTTCGCTAAAACAGATAAAAAACTTCAAGATAGTCAAGATTCATTAATCAGTCAGTAACAGAGTAGCATGGTTTTTCTCTTCTTAAAACATAAAAATTTCAGCTTTACAGATATTTTATCTCACATCTTTGTTAAGGAAACAATGGGTGCCGCACTTGATTCCCTACTCACTCCACTCTCAGTCAGACAAGTTTTCCTTGCCAGCTTGGCCCCAGGTTTCCCAAAGCAGAGTTTCAGACCTCTGGTTCCTTTAAGTATTTTTATCATGATACGACAACACAAAAGCCACTCAAGCTGTTTGCCTCCTCCTTAACATCCTCTACAGCCAGAAACCTGAAATTTATTTGACTGGAAAAGTCCCAGTGGGACATAACATAAACCTGACAGGGCCAAGATAATGGTGTCTAAGGTCATGATATGTGTCTGGAAAAACAATTTGAGGTCATTTTCTTAAGTCTTGCTATTTATCTAATCTGGACAAATTTGATAATAAGTTATGCTCTTGAAAAGTCATATTTTCTATAATGAGATATATACTGTATATTTGTTATTTTTAAGTAGTGCAGTCATCCCAAATCACTGATGAAAGTGTTGTGCTGTATCTGATTAGTAGGTAAAATGGACAAATTAATATAGACACCTAGTGCAAATATTTTAAAACTCACACTTAATACTCTAGCACTATAATAACACTGAAGTCTTTTTAAAGTTAAAAATAACTTGGTGTATTACACAGCTTGAGATTTTTATGCTAAAAGCTGGAAATTGAAGGGGGAAAAAAGCAGAAAATGTAGACTCATTTCATAAGAGAACAACATGCTGAAACTTGACTGATTGCTTTCAAAGATAAAATTAATTCAAAGGCAACTTGAGTTACAGTACTTAATGCTGTTGCCAAGTAATTTCTCATTTTCAGTAACAAAAATACTTACTAAATTTTGGTAATTAAATCTTGTACCCTGAACTCCCCATGCTTTTTTCCTTTCTGTTTGGCTTACTGTTCTGAAAGATGCTCTTCGTCCCATACAAACTTCCTTCAAACCTCTAAACCAGCCCCAGACTTTGGACAGGCTTGCCTTTATCACCTCTTGCACCATGGTTTATTACCTCTCTAACAGCCACCCTAGTCACTGTGAGATGCAGTTCAATGTACTTATGCAGATCAATGATCAATCCTCTCCAATAACGCCAAAGTTCCCACGGCGGGGAGATTCATTCCCTATCTCTGTTTAGAACATTGACATAGAAATGGATGCCCATGCAGAGCAGAGTTTGCAGTTCTCTTGTCTGTATAGGGGCCAAGGAGGTGTTGACCCACAGGAAGGAGAAAAAAAAAAAAAACGGCTTAAATGCCAAAATGCTTATTATCATGCTGGCCATTTATGAGCATGGTTCTAATTCTTAGGAGTCAGGCAACAGGACCTTCCTTTGGCTTTGTCTTTAAAAAACACGAAATCTACTGTTTTATCCCTATTTCATCTACATTACCAAGGAAAAAGAAAAAAAAGAAAAAAAAAACCCAAACACATATTAAAAGGAGTCAACATAGCTGGTGAAAAATATAGAAGTTTTAAATGATGTTGAAAGCAAAAATGAAAGCGAAAGCTGTCTGGAGACAATATGCTTTGCATCTGTACCGTCTAACTAACAATATGTCTTACTGTTAGCAAAGTAATACCTCAATCAAATATAAATCTCATTTGGATAAAGTTATGCACATTTAGCCAAACATAAACTGCTGTTGAACTTTAGCATGGTGCACCAAAAATTATTGCCAATAAAATGCAGTTAAAACAGTGGCTAAAATATAACTTGAACATTAGCTGGACAACAGAACATACTTTTAAAAGTGCTTTTGTGAGGTAAACCAGGGAAACCTGGAAAGGAAAAATTACAAATCCACTTGCTGCTTTGGTAATACATGCTTGATGTTTCAAACTGACAAAAGAATTCACCTAGGAAACTACTTTCCAATAAATAACAGAGGGACTTGCAGGCTGTGACTGTTTCCATCATTCACAGACTAATGCCAAAACACAAAGCCTTCACACCACACCTTTGTCTTTGGCCAAAACCTGTTAGAGCAATACAAATGAAGCTGTTCACTACACCAAGTAGGGCTGCTAGACTTAATGATCAGGCATGCTGAGGTATAGCTTCTCAGAGCCTCCTTCCGGTAGGTGAATTCCTCTCACTTTCAAAGTCTTGTTCATGAACAAAGATGAAGCACACCTTACACATGTAAGTGAAGCCAAGAGTTTATTGTTAGCATAATGAAAATCTTAACAAACTAATTCAAGAAGCATTGTTACTCTAGATCTAACTTTTATGAAGAACAAGGACTATAGAAAAAGTCACAGTTGTAGGAATAGTACAATTAAAAATATCTATGCTTTTCCCTGGTGTTACTCTAACTCCATGCTCCCCTGGGTCCTCAGGTCAATTGTTTCACACTGGTGTTAGTGATGGGACATTGTTATGAGGAGTTCTCAGCATCTGGAGTCCTTCATCAGGAGGGATATGGTGTTCATGATGATGGATTCTTCTTCCTCCTCTCTTCTTCCTTCTTCTTAGGGACAGCTACATATATCTGTGTTTTCTAACATGCATTTATACCTACTCTTTCTTCAACTGGTCTGCAGCTCCAGGTTATATTTGAATGTGACTGTAAATGGTGTCACATATGTATGTTAGATACTATCTCTTTATTCTCTTCATTAACACCTAAAACCGCTTTTCTCAAGCTCCAACCCTATACTGAGCTTTTTATAGCATGGAGTCTTCAGTAATAAGATTGTGTCCCACCTCTTATCATCCCACACCTGCACTCTTCTAATGAAACATCCTGTGCCTTCACTCTTCAAGCCTCTGCTGTTCTACCAAACCTGTGTTACTGCTCCTGTGTAGACTACAGTTATACCACACAAAGAAAAACTAGATTAAAACAGGTACAAATGCTTGGTTAAGTAAAAAAACCGCTGTCTGAGCTAACCCAAGTAAAACAAGCAGGTCAAGGAAAGTTTGGACAGAGCAGGCCTGTCAAGTTCCAATCATGAGGCCTTGCAAAATCAGGACAAAACTTACAGCTTTGTTACTAGCAATGGCAACACCCCATTACAGGACTACAGGGTCACAGTCCTTCATAGGAAGAGTTCTGTGCTTTCCTAGCTAGGTCAGTAACCTAAGGCCAGGCCTTTTCCAGCAGAGGAACAGTATTCATGACACGTCAAAATTCAGAGCAAATAAACTACACCAGAGCTAAACAAGCACAGGATAGGAAAATTGCAAAAATTCAGAAAAATATTTTGATTTGCCCCGAAAACACAATGTTTAGAACTTTTGACCAAAAATTTCAGACAAAATCAAGTAGTACAATATGTATGCATATATGTGTGCAGGTATATAAATGGTTCTTTTTTATGTGTGTGTTTGCGTCTGTGAGAGCAAGCAAGTGTACACACATGCATGTGTGATGAGGGTGGGACAGCATCATTGAGGGAGGGTGGGAGTACACACAAGATAGGGAGGGAGGGAGGGAGGGAGATGATTGCAAGGATTTTTTTTCCTCTTTCTAATAAGCAATCTGCTGAAAATAGAAACAACTGCAAATTCATTTTTGCTAAATTTGCTCTTTTCAGTAGGAAAAAAAATGCCCTGGCCAAAAATATCCACAGCTACAGTGAATCTGGATTAAGCATATGAGTGGTATCTTTTTCAAAAAGACACTTTGCATCTCATTTCATGGGCCTGTTGCCTGATATGTCAATACTGAAACTAGATACCACAGACCATTGATTTCACTAGGTCTACTCCTGTGAATTAAGAGATGCTCTAGTGGTCCCAAAGGCACTCAAGTATTCTGCCATACTTATGCCTTGGCACTAATGTACCATATAGACTCACATCCGATGGTTTTTTCCAGATGGTGTGAGAAAGTGATGCATTAATTTTCTAATTTTGTGATTACTGTCATTTTTCAAATGAAGGTTGAGGATAAATTCTGCTCTGCATAAGATGGATGTAAATACATAGTATCTCAAGGAAATATATTGTACCTCCATGGAAATCTATAGCTGAGATGAAGCAAAGTCAACTCCAGTCGTAAAATTTTGGCTTTTTTTATAGCAGTAATATTGCTCTAACAAATCCCACTGAGGATTTCTTAGTAGATCTTACTAACTTCTCCAAGTATTTACTCTGAAGCCATGCTGAAAATCCTATAGGACAATGACTGTGCTTTATGGAGTAAGAGTCCTACCCGTCCACCTAATCCCCCACAGCAAGCCTTGTAACACCCCTGTGAAGGGGGGCCCACCACCAAATAGAGCCACACAGTTATGTCATTGGCCTCCTTCTAGAGATATATAGTCCCCCAAGAGCCCAATTCATGGACTTTCAGCAACTCTCCTACTTTGCTCTCCAGAGAAGCCGGAAGCAGCCTTTGCTGTCTAAGATGTTTCAGTCTTCTTATAATACAACAAATGGAATTAGTCAGAGAGTCCGAGACCACAAATCTCAATAATTTCCTAATGGATGTACTGAACATAAATCTCTCATGGAAGATGATGTCTTTTAAAATATGAATAGCAAGAATTTCCACCTGTAAAAATATGATAAGTCTCTTTTCCAACTAAATGCTTCCTCAAAAATGTGAAGTCAGATACTGAATTATAAAACTATTTTTCACCCAACAGAACCTTTAAAGAGACAGATGACTACCCTCTGATTATCCATGAGTTCTGCTAATAAAAGGCAGAAAACTCTCTTCTAGTAAAAACACCCACTCACGGCCAGCAACGTGTTTTTAAAGAAGGCAATTATAAGAACCAGCTTCATTTAGATTATGTTAGAGTAATGAAGAAGAATCCTTATTCATTTTTAAAATGCTCCTTCGCTTTCACTCTAAATGTATTTGGAACCTAGAATTATTCACTCATTAGTATGAGGTTACTGAAATGGATCTGATGGCAAATGCATTTTGTGCAAATTTCACCTCAACCCTACAAGTACAGTCTCCAGACTGTCTTACTTTTATGACAGAGCTTGTGCATTTTATAGAAAATAGGCCTCCCAACATCTAAGTAGAAGCTGCAGTGCACTCAAGTGATTTCCAAGCATAAGAATACCACACAGTGCATGTTTGACCAGGAAAATTAAACTCAGCAGAACTTAGGAAGGAGACCCTGTGGCCTGTGTGAGAACCAGTACAGCATATTTATAGCATACATTTCTACCTAGCAAATTCTACCCAAAAGAGTGTTAGTTTGTGGTCAAAGAAACTTCAGTTTTGGTATAAGCAATCCTCCTGTTATTACAGCATTGCCCCAAAAAGATAAAATGCTACTATCTCCTACCCTAAATTTTATGTGATTCCACTCAGGGGCTAGAAGAATGGATCCATCAAGAGGTCAAGACAAGGATCTGCACACTTCATCTCTGCAAAATCTAGCAGGAAAGTATTGGTTCATATTGACTTGAGGTTGGTAATGCATGTCTTCACTGAAGAAGAGAATAATAAAATGAGGTAATAGAAGCTCTTAGCAAGCTAGTGTAAGCGCTTTCTCAAGAAACCATGATTTAGGTGACCTGACCAAATATTCAGTTTTTAACTTTTTTGCTTCTGCAGGACCAGGATTTGTTCATCTTAAAAGTAAATTCTGCAAAAATGCTTTCTTAAACAGAGATTTTTAATGCAAGGCAGGTGATACCTTGATATGGTGATGGTTAACTGCATATATTTTTTCTAGTCTAGTTGGTTTTCCTAGCCTATTTCACAGAATCACAGATTTATTTTTTTTCCCCCACAGATTTCCAGAAACTGGATATTTAATTCATCATATATTTTAATTTTATTAACAAAATTTGCTAAAAATGAAAATGAGGTGAAAGAGGTAATTAATTGAGTAATGTGCATGACTCAAATGGCTCTCTAATTACAAGTTAGTCTAATACATCACTTCGTGTTTTTGCTACCACCTGCTATTCTTTTACAAGGAGACAATGCTTCAGTCATCTCGGGAGACACTAGGTTTTTATTGCAAGAACATGTGTATTAGATCATAAATACTAAAAGAGAGTATAACCTGTGCTGTCGTGCACTCTCTCATGCAATGCATAATATAAGTTGAAGGTTCATGCTGACCTGTAATCATTCGCTACAAATTTAAGTCTTCCTGCAACAGCAAGCTCTATATAGGTTGATTACTTCACCTGCTACACTCAGCAGAAGGGCCTAATTCTGTTTTCAGAGATGCACACACAAGTGTCTGATTTTACGTAGCAATATATGCGTATACGAACAGCACAATCATATTTAATTTTCTGATAACATGACTGTCATGCTGTATTGGAATCGCCATCTAAGTCAACTCAGTAAAATGGTGTGTTACTGAGAACATGAAAATCCCTGATCACATTTTTGACAAGAACATTTCCTATTTTTGTAGAAAATTTTACTACTACTGTAGTAGAATTGTAGTTCCATAGGAAACCAGATTTGCTCTATGACATGCATTACCTTTCTACTACAGAGCAGTGCTTAAACACATTAACTCTTTTTGCTGTAGCATTAGCTGAAGTAAGAGTAGACTTATGTTTTCTCTACAACCATTACCACCAACTGATATCAAGGGAGATTTTCTTAATATCTACTGACAGTGTCTTCAGCATTCTCTGGAAACATGCCTCACATAAATTCAGCCTCAAAACAAAAAGCCAAGCAGTTTCCAACATATTATACAAAAATTGACATTTGGGATATAATCTGTGACTTAGCTAGTAGAATGCATTTTGTGATTTACCAAAGCTTCAAAATCACTGACACTAATTCATAAGTCTAGGCTATACATAAAAGACATCCATAGTGGTAGCCTGTGTAAGACCAAATTTTTTACTTGCATTAGATGACACAGAGAAATCTTAGCATGTTAAGCTTCCTTTGTTATTTCATTGTTGTGACATCTTCAATGACTTCCAACAAGAGCAAGTTGTATGCAGCTCTGCCATAAAGGAAGCACAGCTCTTTGTGCTCAGTGGGAGCCATGCCCAACCGTGCAAAGGTTGAATTCAGCTCCTGTACATCCTCTCCCTTGTCTTCCCTGCAATAATTATTTTCCAAGATTACTCAGGGAACAAAGCAGCATCATATAAATGTCTATTTTCCTCTCTTTTTCTTATGATTAGAGGCATTTCCATAGAAGACCAAGATCTCTTTGCAAGCATTCCCAGTAACTTAATGAAAGAAGTAGAACTCAGTAAGGAAAGTGAACAGCTTACTGGCAGAACATAGACCCAGTTTCCATTAGCAGGATAGAAAAATGAAGCACAACAAAACTAATGCAAATTCCACTGTTAATAGAGGATATACTGAGATTAGAAGGCATGTTATGTCAAATAGATGCTGTACTTTAATTTCGTACAGATGGTCAATCTAATACATGTTGTAAAAGAACAATTTAAAAGCAGCTTAAGGCTTCTGTTAAAACAGATCACGAAATGCTCCCTATCTTTCAGTTGACAATCTCTTGCACATATGAATGTAAGGCATAACAGCATAAGCATCCTAACTATAGATACACAGGAAAGAGACTCCATAAATTTTATGAAGTATAGCCTAATTTTACAGGGCAATAAAATACCAATAGCTGAGACAAACCATTTCTTCTGACAACTGTGAGGGGGAAAAAAGAAAAGAAAAGAAAAAAAAAGGCAGCAAGCAGTTATTTTCATAATAGATCTTATTTAGGATGTTCATACAGTTCTTCTGTATTAAGAGACATGAAGTCCAGTTGTTACTTTTAATGATTCTGCAGTAAGACACGGCAAATTCATTGCATCTTAAAAATCTCTCCTAAAAACAACATTCCCAGGACCAAAAGAATCAGTACCTGTGCATTCAATTGTTGTTCATAATTAAACTTCATGGAACTTACAAGATGTTTACTACTTCAGAAGTGGCTAAGCTTATCATGCATGATAAAACAAAGAAACTCTTCAACTTTACTAACTGAGAGCTTAATTCAATTATACAGTTACCCCAGATTTTATTTCCTAAGATTATATATGCTGAAGGCTGCACAGGATAGACGGAGGCTCTGAATGATGAGCAGTTTTTCATGGCTTAAAGGAAGCCTGAGATTTATGCCAGAAATATAAGCTCTGACTACCGGAACGAAACTGGCAGTGAACTTCATGTACGTACTAGGACGCTCATTGCTCACTGCATTTCTGAATGAGGCACACGTTTTGCCAGCAAAGCAGAGAGAGGATTTATTAGCACCGCTAACAGACGAAATGCCTGCTGCTGTCGCAGCTGAAATTTCCCATTCTAAAAACACTGCTGCCACGAGCACATACAAGTAGCAACGCCTCCCCACCAGTATCTAAAACTAAATAAATAAATAAAATAAGAAGAAGGAATATAGGGAGTCCCGATTTTGTCTCGCTGTCGTAGCTCCCGGCCAGGTCCTCGCGACGCGGGGCCGAAGCGCGGCCGCTCCGCGGGACGCGTAGCGCGGGGCTCGCCCGCCCGGGGCCGCCGCTGTCCGTGGTGCTGACAGGCACTCCCGCCGCCTCCGGGGCTGGCGAGGTCC
>VZRN01006818.1:3940970-3978139 GCA_013397935.1 Dasyornis broadbenti
CGAGGGCAGCAGGCGCGGGGAGCCGCGGGGAGCCGCGGGGAGCCGAGGCGAGCCGAGGCGAGCCGAGGGCAGCCAAGCAGCGCCGCCACACCGCGTCCCGCTCCCCCCGCCCCCGGCAGTGAGCATGCCTAGGAGCGCGCTGCGCATGCGCAACACCGCGCGGGCGGGCGGCCGCCCTCACCTGCTTCCCCTCCTGGCGCTGGGTGAGGCGAGGGGCGAGCTCGAGCGGCGGCATGGGGCGGGATGCGGCTGACACCGGGAGATGGGGCCGTGCAAGAGCCGCGGGGAGCCGCAAGGTTCAATAGGAGAGGCAAAAAGATCTCCAGCTCCAGCGGCATGTTCGGGGAGGAGGCGAGAATGGGTGGCAGGGGGTGATTTCTCCATCAGCTCCCAGCTGAAGCAGCAG
This sequence comes from Dasyornis broadbenti, assembly GCA_013397935.1. Classification (NCBI taxonomy): domain Eukaryota; kingdom Metazoa; phylum Chordata; class Aves; order Passeriformes; family Dasyornithidae; genus Dasyornis; species Dasyornis broadbenti. The sequence goes on from VZRN01006818.1 coordinate 3,941,377, forward strand.
TCGGGACTCCTGCTGCAGCGGAGTGGTGGGGATTGCATCTCCCCGATCTCGCCGCGCCGATGAGGCGATCTCAGGAGTTTGGGACGTCGGCGATGTGTGGGTTTATGCTTGAGGTTCAGGAAATCCTCCTCTTCAGTGTGAAACACGTGACACACGTGTTGTAAAATAAGCAGTTTGCCAAAACTGCGTGATGAAAATCACGGCTGATACAGAAATAAAGAAATAACCACTGAACTCCAGGCAGTGGTTCAGACCAGGCTGATGCAACACCTACTCAGGAGACAATTCGGGAATTTGATTACATGAGTATCAGAGAGCAATGCAAAAGAGGCCAAACATGAAGCAGCCCTGAACAAGGTAATTTTCTAAAGTTGAGTTTAATTGATCAAAAGATTTGCTGGAGGGTAACCACGAGAGCCAGTGGCAGATGTGTGACCCAGCAAGTGATCCATCTACAGGAGCCTATTGCTGGATATGGCAAGCAGTGTACGTGCATAGTCAGGTCTGCAGCTGAAGTGACGCATCCTAAGTGAAAAATAGCAAAGAGGATCAACAGTTTGCTTGCTTCTACCTGACTTTAAATGAGCCTTTGTGCAGAAATTTTCTTCATACAGAGATGGGAAGGACTGCACAGGCCCAATATCTAGATGCGACTGCATGTGTGACTGTACATATGCAAACGAGCTTCCTCTGCCAGCCCCCACACGGCTGTTCACACACATTTAGGCAGTCAGGTCGTTCATTTGACAGCAGTGTAAGTGAAAAAGGCTTGGGCCGGAAAACAGCACTCAGTCTTGAGCTCTGCCAGAAATTGGGAATTAATATGAAAAAGGGGATTTTTGAACAAGGAGTGGTATTTTAGCCTTGTCATTTCAGTCATATCTTTTGTAAGTATTGTGCCTCAGATGCCCTGCTAAGCCATGAGATTTCTGCTGCTTCCTCTACTGTGATGATAATTTGCTGTGGGTATATACAAATTACAGCACATCCTGTTCCAGTTTAATCCTGTTCGTTCTGACTAGTAGAAGTGAAAACTAAAAGAAGTGAAAGAAATAAGTCTTATCTGTATAGTGCACCCCACTTGTTCCCTACAACTTCGGGTCCTTACATGCCCAGGCCTCAGAGGTACACATACAGGAAAAACAAGCAGAGGACTACATTTACTTCCCTCAGAGTTGTACAATACCAATTACAGTTTAGCCGACTCCCAGGGAGAGATTAAAGAAAAATTTACTTTCGGTCCTCTGATGTTTTGTAATTTTTTGTCCACAAGTCCTCACCCTTGTGTGTTCTAGGTAAGGATTTAGGGTCAAATATGTCAACAGGATAACTTCACTGAAGCTAATGGTATTGATTTGTCCCCATGTGGTTACAGATGAGGCAGCTGTGGTTTCATATGATTGAGTGCTGTAGCAATATCTACTCACCTCAATTGCAGAGCCCTAAGGCACAAAGACCAGATGACTCACTGCTACCCTGTTAAGGAAATTATTTTCCACTGGGCAAATGTCTTGAGATACTGTTTTGAGCTCACATCCAAGAAAACATTTAAGCTTCCAACTTATGCATAAGCTGAATTCAATGGGAAGCTAAGACTAAATAATTTGCTGAATTTTATATCAAGGCATCCTTTTTAAAAGACAGTCTCCTCAATGCAAAATGGAAACATTGCTGTGGAGTGGGAAGCTGTTACACAGAAAGTAAGCTAAAACATGATGCATCAGTTTGAATTCTCTAGCTTCACTGATTTTTTAATTTATTTTATTTCCACATGCAGAACACGATATTAACAGAGTAGAAATCATTAGTGTGTGACTTAGTTCGAGAGAGTGTATTATGTTTAGAGCTGAATTAAGTGTTCAGCTGAATGCTGAATATTATCAATAATTCAAAGTGAGGTAAATGATGTGAGATACTGCTAATTCTTTCCAATGTTTTTTCCATAGTACGTTCATCTCTTCTGATGTGACAGACTGATTGCGCTGCTGAGAAGTCACACTTGATGTTGGTTACAATTAAAAGAGACTAGTCTAAGTGTTAGAGTTCTTGCTGTTTTCCTCCTATCACATCAACTAGACCATCTTCCTTTACTGGGAATCATTTTGCACTAGACTTTCATTGGCAAATTGCTTTAAGAGGAAGCTAAAACAGTGAAAGCCAAATTCAAAACCAATCTTTAGTTTAAGAAGCAGCCATACGTAGATTATCAAGCAGGGAATATATCTGAAGCAGAAAGAATCACACATTTGTCTGACATGAATAATAAGGATCCTCATATCTCCTGTCCCTTGACAGCTTCAGCAAAAAAACGGAAGCAGTGTTTTTTAATAAATGAAAACAGGTTGGAGGAGGAGGAGGGGTGAAGAGGAGATTGTATGTGTAGATCAAAGGATTCTTTGGAGACATGAATGTAAATCAGAAAAATAACTACTTTTTGGTGAGTGTATCTGTAAATATACAGCAATCTCAGCAGAGGAAAGCTCATGGCATGTACAATTAGGTCTCACAGTAATGATGTTGCTACAGTGGGGAGAGGGCTTCTTTTTACACAGTGCAGAAAGGTAACTGCTGCAGGAAATGTGTCTGGGAGCGGCATGTGTCCTGGGCGATTGCCAGTGGGCAAAATCATTATTGCACCAGTCCAAATGTATCATATTCCCTAATGAGTATTGTCAATATGGGATTACAGCCTTCTAAAGTGGTCTGAGACCCTCCAGTGTATTTTTTGCATAATCTCTAATACATGAAAAGACATGAAAAACTGACACTGACTCAGCTGAGAGAACAAAAACTTTGATAGCAAGGGGGAGGGGGGAAGAGAGAGAATGCAAGGGTATTTTAGTTTCTGAGCTGCTAATTTGAGACTGTGTGTGTAGATCTGAAACTTCAAGGCCATTTTTCAGAATTTTGCAAGACCACATTATAATTTTTATGTATATATAAACACATGACAAAAGAAGTTGACAATAGCTCAAATGGAAACAATTCACTCCTGTTTGATGGGGCTGTTTGGAAAGAATCAAATGGATTCAGGGGTACCTGACCGAAAGCTGCCTGTTAAAGACACAAGGCAACTGTTAATCTGCAGTGTGAGCAGCTCAGTACTAAGTGAGACCTGTGAGGGGCTGGTGTAGTCCTAACCAGTCCTGAGTACCTAACCAATACTTGAGTAGTTGCAAATGGATTTAGCCATGCTGTTTTGGCTCTCTGTCCAGATCCATTAAAAGCAAGTGTGTGGAACAGCAAGTGGCAGCTCTTATTTCATACAGGACAGGTACTATGTCATCATTTTCTCTGTTTTCAACTTCTTCTCTCTTTATGCTATTCATACCATAGGATAGTAAAGTTATCATCCTCCAATATTCTACAAGGGGCATCAAGATCTATAAAGTCAGGTACTTTAAATTGCAACACAGCCAGAAAAAGATATAAAAAGAAGTTTCAGATTATCCTTAAAAGACCTTTAGTCAAAGAATATCTCTCTTGAAATATACTTATTTGTACAGTCAGGATTTTTATGTCAAAGTAATTTGATATGATATGCCTTTCTCATGAAATACTGGTAAAATACCCACAAATACGCCTATGCGTACATACACTAATATGCATTTAAATATGGAAGGCAAGTTACCCACGGTTGCTGATACCTACTTAGTACATCTCTAAATGATGCAGTAACTAAAGTAAATTGCACAGTACCATTTGTGTGCTAAATTTAAATCTCTGGATAAATTCTATCTATCTCTAGGTATTTTTTTAAAAGGCTGATAGTTGTTTTAAAGTATCAGATCTTCACCTTTCTACTCACACAGTTAGTTACACACAGACAACCCCCTGAAGTTCACAGGTGCCCTAAAAAAGGTCTTTTTCAGTGGCCTGTTAAAATCATGGAATGAAATTCCACAGGGATTAAGAGCCATGGCCAAAGCTAATTTACTTTCATTCCAAGTCTAAGGCATATTTCTTTAACTTTCCCTTATCCAGGATAAACCCACAGAACAATGCACATAATATTTGTTCTAAAATCTCTTTCAAACAATTTCCCTCTGGGACAGAAGATGGGGAAATGAATAATATCATGAAGATGCTAGCTATGTTGCTTAATATGATTCTGGAAGAAAGACCAGTCTCACATCAGTGAATTGGTATAAGCTGAACAGTATAAGTTTATGAATTTGCAGCACACTCCTAAATATTTAATGAAGTCACATATTTTCTTATTAAAAGTACTGTTTCTTGGGTGGCGGTTTGTTGGTTTTGGATTTTTGAGTTTTGTTAGGATTTTTTTTTGTTTTGCTTTTGGTTTTGCTTGCTTGCTTTTTAAATAAGCATAAACTGGAAAGCAGCAGCCTGTAACAAATTTCTATCTCACTTCATTAATATATATAAAATACGTGTAATATATTTAAATAATTTTTATGGTTAAATGTACTTTTAAAGACAGTAGTAAAAGAATCATCAAAGAGATAAAAATCTAGTGTGCGCATTTTAAAAAAATTAATTATTTATAGCAAAACATTATTCAAGTTCCAGTCTACAGGTTTGGAAGTATTGTTATGAATTATGAGGACTGTGTGACAATTTCCTAGCAAGCCTAGATACTCAAGTGCACACAGTTTTGTTGAGAGTTGAAAGTGTTATGATTCAGAAATAAACCAAAATTTCTTCTTTAGATAAGAGAACACAAATAAAAATCTCAGAACATCTGCAATTTTTAAATCTCTAAGACTTCCTGGTATCTTTCACTAGAGAGCGTTTTTCTCCTCCAGCTTCTCCTAAGGCCTATAATTTTTAAAAATTCTATATTAAATTTTTCCTGTTTCTTTAAAGATTTTGTCTAATTTTATAGCAACCAGTTTGACTACCTAGTAATGCCAAGTGGTATCCATTGAAATTATACTATCTCTATTATATCCAAGTTTTTGATCGAATTTAAGAACCATTCTGATGTCACCCTGTATCTGTTGTTACTGTAAAATGTTCTTCCAAATTTGACAAAGTTGTAAGAACTAACATTTTGACTGTGTGTACTTGAGAGTTTCTGGAGGCAATGACTGCTATTTGTTTTGACTTGGAAGCAAAATTCCCTCAAAATTTCATCTGTCCTGAATATCATTCTGTTCTAGTTGCTGGCTGGAATGCTTGTGGGCCATTCCATCAGAGCAAAAGTGTATGATTTATTGCAAAAGTAGTAGGGCTTCCTTGTAACTTCTGTTCTTAGCAGCAGGGAGTCATAATGCATCAGGGTGGAATACAGGGAACTTCTTCTACCTGCTCCTGTTTAAAAGGGAAGCTCAAAAGGAAACATTGAAACAGATGTGAGTGAAAAGGAGTAACATGAGACAGCACAGGCATTAATGCTCTGATTCAGTCTGACTACAAAAGGAAAAACTGAAGTACAGTAGTCAATGGGAGAAAACATGAGACTAGACAAAAAGTGGTTAGGGAAACAGGAGATGGCAATAGAAGAATGAGGGCCTGTGGACAGTGAAGTAAACATTCTAGTTTGGAAAAGAATGCCAGATACTTTTTAGGTTGAAAAAACATGTTCCAATTTGCTGAGCAACAAGTAATTTTATTCAAACAAAGAAATAAACAAAACTCCCCTCTGCAATTTAAAATCTGGAGAAATAAAAATGAGAGGCCAATATTTCATGATTGTTTCTCTTAATGCTACTTAGGGACTCCAGTCCTACTGTCACAGTCACATGGGCTCCTTCACCAGCACCTAGGGGACACAATGATTAAAGGAAAGGAAAATAATTGTGCTTATTAACCATGACTTTTTAATTGATAAAAAGAGGAAAAGACAAATTAAAAACAGAGCACAAACAAAAGGAATGGCTATTTCATTTTAATTCTTTTAATTTATCATTTTGTGGAATGGCTTTAACAAAGACTGCATCAATGTGTGTGGTCTAACCATATGGAGAATATCTGCTTCTTCCAAGTAGGAACAAGTCTTCACTTAATATGAGTAACAAAGATAGCCTGTAGGTGGATCAGCAATTCCAGCTAAGGATTGATCCGACTTGTGTAATGTATCACAGACAACGTAACCTGCAGGGTTACAGATGATCAATGGATAGAAGCTTTAAATCTTATAAAATCTGAAAAGTGGTTCTATAAAAACAAGTTGTTTGTGTAGTTGTCTGTCTTGGTTTCAGCCAGAGTTAATTTTTCCACAGTAGCTGTGAAGAGGCAAAGCCTGGAGTGTGAGCATGTCTAGATAGTTATTCTATACCACCTCACATCATTGCTGGGGAGCAGGAATTAGGGACCCTCGCTCCAAGAAGTGGGTGTGGCTTGCAGTCAGGGGAAAGTGTGGGGTACAGAGGGTCTGTCCGCAACTGTGTTTCATTGTACCGGGCTTGGTGAGCATGTGTGCATGGAAATCATCCTCTCTTTATACACTTTTTTATTAGTATTGTTGCTGTTACTGTTTGTTTTCATATCTCATGGCTGTTTCTATTAAAAGGTTCTTATCTCAATGCATAGTTTCTGCCTTTTGTCTCCCACTGGAGGGAGGGGAGGGAAGTGGCTTGTAAATTTTTGTCCCAAGTCTTCAAAAAATATGTTTAACAGCTTACAGGTAATGGATTTTATTTTTTAACCCCTGAAACTGATCCTTAATTAACAAAGGATGAGGAATTTGTTTATTTATCTAGAATATTTCCTAATGGAAAGTAATGCCTCCAAAGTTTAATCCATAAATACATATTTATATGTTCAGTCATCACTGGCATAATCACAGATAACTTTTCAATTTGAGAAGAAAATTCTAACAGGGCCAACCCTAGGTAGGATTTAACTTTACAATTTGTCTAATAACCATACTTGAATCAATATTGACATTTTTTTCCTACATTTTTGAATCAGAAGATATCTGCTAAGTCACAGGCAAAATACATCACTTGTACTTCAGCAGTTGGTACCCTGAGAGCAAAAATAACCTATAATGCTCCAAGTGGCTCAGGTCATATGGAACATGGTCCATGAAACGATTTCAACTTGTTGACTATTGAGAATCTGTACAACTCCAAGTTACTTATGAAATGCAGTTTGAAGAGAAAAGTAATTTGATACAAAGGTTTCAATCGGAACATTATGTTTACATTTACACAGCCAAGCCAAATACCTCACTGTTTGGAGTCTTGCGAAATCTTTCATACTTTTAAAACAGCTGAGAATGGCTAAATACAGTATCCCTTTTCTAGCTCTGTCTTTTCTTGGATGTAGTCCTAGGTCAGACCTCTCATCTGACTTTCTAATCTGACAGAAAACTGCATTGAATTCCCAATTAGTGTTGAAGAGCCCTCTCTTGAACATTTAACATTAAACATTTCCCATCCATTGCTTCATCTAAAATATGGTCTCCCAGAAATTCAGCTACATATCCTAGGAGCGGGGAAAGAAATAACAAAGCACAGGCTTATTAATGACATTTCTTAGCTGCTGAAGCTTTACTCTTAAAGCAGTCAGGTTTTCATAGACTTCACTGTAAGACAAATTTTCTCCACACCTGGTCACTGTCCTGCGGCACCTTTGTCTGATTGTGGTGGTGTAACAGGGAAAATCCGTTTTGTTCCCTTTGTCCTCTAAGCACTATCACATGACTATGGCTGGCCCCCATAACCTGGCTGCCACACAGTCTGACTGCTGTGTCATATTTCCACTGATGTGTAACAGCTCATTCGCTCATTACAGCGAACTCTTCATCAGATCTCTGCAGAAAAGGCCTTGTTCCAAGAGAGATCACACCAGACAAGAGAGAGAGTGTCCATGCTGGTGACAGTGTGGTTATGACAGTCAGCAGTGCTGTCAGTGCTCTCTAAGAAATCCTGTTGTGCCTATCCAAGAAGATGCAGATTCCTGGAGATGTCCACATACTATGCCTTTCCCTGAGATAAAACAAGAAGAGCTCTAACACAATGGGACTGTGTTCAGATTCCATTCTTGACATTTGAGATATTTGCACAAGTTTTCCTCAAATGTGTGCACAATTCTAGCATTTGCAGTGAGGGGGAAAAAAGAGAGAAAAGAAAAAAATCCAACACTGTAAATGCCACGACACAGAAAATGATCAAAACTTCACGTTGCAGTGGGAATTTCATCCATTCAAGTAGCATATAATAAGACATTTACATAAAGTAAACTTCTCATCCTCCAGCTTTAGGAGCTATATAGCACATAATGTAAAGATTTAATTACCTTTGGTTTTCTGCCACTCTAGGCCTTATCATAATTTTTGAGTTTCTTCAAATGTTGGCAGATGAAAGTGGGATATGATAATCTAGATGTAAAAGGATTGTGCTTTTTTAAAGTTACATAGTCACAGAAAATCTGTTTCTTAGATTGCTTTAATAAACACTGCTGAATCTGACCCAGTATCCTTCATAATACTAAATTAATATATATGTAATTTATATAATAAAATGGATGGTTACAGCCTGGACAGATGGGATTGGATATAATAGTCATTTATCATATGGGTGAAAAATCACTTCTCTCGATGCTAATGAAGTGTCCAGCTTCATTTCCATTTACTGAAGTGCTGAAAACTTCCAGTTTGGTGTGTGCATACCTCAAAACCATTTGTAAACCCCAAGATCATAGTGTGAGTCACTGCAATCTTTGAGATTTTTTCCTTCATAATGACATTTCCAGTTCTTTTTGACTCCCTTTTCCCTGTCCACAGGTCCTTGGAGTGTCATCTCTGTTGTCACTTATTCACAGTGCTGGAATGTAAAATGAACGTAATTTTTAGTTCCAAAAGAATTTTATTTCAAAGCTCTAACATTTTTCCTCCTACATGGATGTGTCCACACACTATCATAGTCCTGGGCTGAATCCCAGAGGAGGAGTGCAGACTTTACCTCATGGAAGAATTCAGGCTGGTGTTTGGGGAAGTCCATCTGGCTGCAAGTGGAAGTGAGTATGGCTACTGGCCCTGGGATCTCCAGAAGGAGAAGGCAGCCATGAACTCTGCTGGGAGCTTCCAAGGAGTCCAGAAACAGAAAATCTACCAGGAAAGTGCTGAGCTAATGAACCACTTAGACTTTGTGGTTTCCTGGTTGATGCAGCTCCTGACTGTTGATTGACAGCTTGATGCTTGTCGCCTCGGCAACTCTGCTACAACAAATCTGTCCCAAGCCACATACCTACACACTCCTTGTCATGCTTAAGTCCTCTCTTCAAAGTCATCCCTCTCTGTCACCCCACTCCCTCACTGTTCTGTCTCACAGCTACTTTGCCATTTATGTTCATTAGACCGTGCCAGAGATGAGCAGCACATGCAGTTCAGATTCAAAGAACTGCGCAGTTCAAATAGTAGAAAAACAAGCCAAGTCCAAGTAGAAGGCTCAGTCTTAAAGACCCGAGGGAATGCTCAGTTTTGGTCAGGATGCTCACTAGATGTCACTGTTCTCCAGAAATAAATGTGTGAGTACTTTTTTCTGGCTGCAAATATACTGGGTCTTTAACCAAGCGCAACAACTCATATTTTCAGAAACTGAGCTCATCTAAAAGACTTCCATAGTTCAGCAAAAGGTTCTCCAAATGCCTTACTTCACTTGCACTGTCTGATTTTCCACTCACTAGTCTCAGCGTATACCAAGAACAACTTCTCTTAAATTTGAGTAGTGGTCCTGGTTCCTGGCAATAGAGGAATCCTGACATTTTTCAGTCTTTTCCCTAACCATACTTTATAATATATGACTTCAGAAATGGGGTGATCTCAAAATGAACAATGCAGCCCTTTACACTGTCTGGCTGCATGTGTTGTTACCATTTTCTCATTCTGCAGATAAAGTATTTTTGATGACACTTTTCTTCAAGTACTTAATTCTGGGCACTTAACTTCCTCTGTCTAAATTATAAGTTAGTGTTCTTAGGCTTCTTATATGATGACTAGAGAGCAACTGTTTCTCCTGCAGTGATTCAGAAAGGAAGCACAATTCACATGCTTCTGGAAAGAGCTTCTCTTTTTCCAGTGAGTACATCAGCAGCTCAGAGGGAAATGGTTTTCTTTACCTGAGCACATAAAGTTACATGATTAAAATTTGCCAGTGCAAGTGCTCGCAGACATACTGGACTGTGTTGTATCCACATATTTCAAATTAGAAATTATGCTACTAGCAAGAAAACACGCAGAAAGAAGAGACACAGGAGTTACTAGAGAGGTTGTCATCTGTGAGGAGGATAACAGGTAAATCAGACAGTGTTAAACTAGGCTCTTTAGGAAATATTTCAGAACACTGTATGTTTGTAAGTAGGCTACAGCATGGATTCACTAATAATTGCCAGATTTGGTACTCCTTTCTTCATATTTGCTAAATCAATAAACATTGCAGAGAAAAGCCCAACCCACCAGTCACCCAAGCGTGTCCATAATATCATTAGTGCATAACAGCATGTTTTAATGTGGAGGGTCAGGCTGCTGACTTGAAGCAGTTAGCTTAGGTGCTCCAACTTGCCTCATGCAGAGCCTACTGCTCTCTAGTGACTCCTTTGTTTTTTATATAGAGAAACTAGGTTGTGAATTGTCCTCAAGCGTGTAGTTCAACAGCATTTTAAGCTGATCTAAATCAGTGGTGTGGCAAGTCCCATCTCCACCTCCAGCTGTACATTCCTGCTCTTTCTCCCTTGTGTCTGGTAGCTGGTGAATTGGCTCTGTTAAAAAATCAGTCCAGAAGGAAAAATCAGAGTAGTTTTCTATCTTGGATAAGCTCCCTGAAGAGATGTGATGTTTGACCCCAGTGTTAGCGAAGGGGTAACCTGGTAATGTGCCACCAGGACGACAGAAGGCAAGACCCAAGTCACCACGGCTTGGGTTTGCTCACACTGCTGGGGACCCTCTCCCTTAGGGGCATGCCTGAATTAGCCTGTGCCAAGCAGTGGGAGCTCCACTCTCACTTATAGAATCATAGAATGGTTCGGGTTGAAAGGAACCATAACGACCATCCAGTTCCAGCCCCCCTGCCCTAGGCAGGGACATCTTGCACTTGAGCATTTTGCTCAAAGCCCCATCCAGCCTGGCCTTGCAGACTCCTCTCCCTGCAGTCATTGTCCCATCTCCCAAATGCACCTCCTGAAAAATAAAGCTTCTGGGGCAGATTCAGGCTCCTAGCTCTTATGAGGTAACAAGTCTTTTCTTCAGCACAGTGTGGAAAGGGTTTTTGTCAATGAAGAGGGGGTGGGAGGGGCTGGAGGGGACACTCACATTCCCTTGTGAGAAAAACATTAAAGCACAGCTAAGCTATATGACAGGACAGACGAAAAGAGCAGTGATGCATATTTCTGAGTTGCTACAGCTTTCTCAGGGGCATCTTGGCTCCTACTTTGATTACAAATTGGGAAGATCACAAATGGCTTGGAGTTATCTTTTTCTCCTAGCCCCAGTGCTAACCCAAGTACAGCTTGCACAGATCAAGGGAGCTCTCTCTACATATTTTAAATTATGCAAAGCAATTAGTCTTCATTAACAGCTTGTCTAATTTAATTTCAAAAGATTAAACTGTTTCCCTGTTAGAAAGCTGAAGTAAAAAGTAGAAACAAAAAATCCAAAAAAACTTCAAACTTGTATGTGACTGCCAAGTGTATACATCAACTAAACTCTGGAGTCACTGCTACTTACCTCAGCTTGTCATCTGCTCTCATTTTATCCGGAAGCTTCACATCACTCTTGACACTACATCAGAACATTTCATGAATGGTGTTTTGCACTACAAAGTGCCAAGTACTATGGGAGATTGATTCTTTATTTTCCTAGGAGCAACTAGGAAAAAAACAAAAATCAAAGCCTTTCAACTAGCCCATAGCATCAAGAGTCTTACATGAATTGAAACTCCTGTCATGTGGAATTTCTCAAAGAAATTCAGAGATTTCCGTGAAATTCCTTAGGATGAAGCTAATATGGCCATTTTTAAATAAACTGATAGTTGTCAGATTTGGATTGATGAGTGCCTTCACCACTCACCTCTAGGTTTTGTCTGTGGGATACTTATTTCTAAGATCACATATTCACAGTAACATAAATTGATAGGCTACAAGCAAACAATTCTCTACTCTCATTCATGTCTGGGAGCCTATGCTACTTAAGGATATTCAGTCTAGGACTGTGTGTCTCCTTGGTTACACTTCACTGCTGAGAAATAAATGCTAAATTCAGAGATTTTGAAGGCCTGCAAATATTTGCCAGAGTCTCATAAAACTTTGTGGTCTGTGATGAAAGTATTTATCCTTGCCTGCATTTAAGAAGGCTAAAAATCAAATAAATACTGGGGTTTTTTTTCCAAGTAAGCCATTTCTGGTATCCCTGCTCTGATATCACTGTATTTATATAAAACTATATCTAATGAAATGGAAGGCACTCAATAAATAGACATAGGGAGGGGTGGAAGGCAATATATTTTCTGACTGTGGTTCACATTCAAAGGAAATGGACAGTCTTGCTTTGTTATCCTACTCTTACTTGTTCTTAGAGAGCTTGAAACTTTCTCATATTCAGGGGGCTGGAGAGTGCAGGAAATTGACAGAAATGTAAATCTGGGTGAAGATTTGCCAGAGTTCATAGGGCTGGAGGAGAGGATCAGAAGAAAAGGAAGTAAGACAGAAAGTATGGTGGTCTTGGAATGCCAGTTGGGATGTAAGGGTCATGATCTGAATCCCTTTGGTTTTCATCCCCATCAGGGATTTGATCCAAATTCTTCCATTTCGCCAGACAGTGCCCTGACCAAGGATATCTTTCATCTCTTTTGCTGAAATAGGTTCTTTCTGTAAAAATACTGCACTTTCATGAGTGCACCTCCCCTGGTTCTCATTTGCAAACAGAATATTTGATGAGGATTTTTTTATTCTTTTCAGTCCAACATTATAAAATACATAAATGGTGTGAATATTGCAATTGTGTTCCTTGCCACAGTTTCCTGTCTGTTCTTAGACTGCCTTTAGTCAGCCCTTTGTACACCTTGCTGTTTCAAAACATTTTTTTTAAGAAAAGCTGAGGACTTCATTGCTGTATGAATAAGTAGCTGTTTAGCAGCCAAACAGCTCCTGCTTGTTTTCAACTTGTCATCTAAGGTGCGGTTCAGAAAATCGAGAGGTTGTTACTGGAAGAACCTTGACCAAAATATCTCTTCAAACATCTCATAAAAAACATTTTAGAAAAAAACCTGAGAGCACTGAATTTGTGAGAAACTGTAGATACAGGGCCTTTAAGGCTTAATTGTCTTCTTGTACTCAGATGACATGGTGTTTTTCCTACAGTAGTTCTTGGGAATCAGTCTAGCTATAGAGCTTGACCCATGAAATGCAAAGAAAGAAGTTACCAGCTCTTCTGGAGGAACTCGTATCAGCGAGGAGGGAAAAATAATTTTTTGGCCAACCAGCTAAGCCAAATGACAGATAAGGAGTTTGGTCACCCTAAGTTTCCTCTACTATGAATGCATGAAAACAGGTTCTGCTAAATGACCCTTCTGGCCATAGCTGGACTACATTAACAAAGGAACTTCTTATTCTCCAGCTCTGACCATAGAAAGGGCTTGAAACCAGCATGTTCCTCACTTAGATTCTCTGTCAAATGAGAGTCTACACCACACTAGCTGCCCCTTAATACTTGTAAAACAACTAATTCAAAGGGAGTATTTTCTTCTCTGTAAGTACTGAAGCAAAGTGAGATTTAATAACTCATCCAGGGTCACCCAAGGAGTCTGTGATTGAGCCAGAAATTTAGGCAATGCAATGCCTATTTCAGCACTTTAAATATAAAGCAAACTTACCTTTCCCTGTACAGCTTTCATGATTTGTTCTGTTTTATTTTTATATCACTTAAATAGAAGATTTCGAACATAGACTGGTTTATTAGAAATTGTTTGAAAAGAGTAAGTTTGACAGACTAAATTAGTTTCTGAATATCCCTTTTGGCTTTTCTTATGCATTTGCCCTCCTAAAATTATGGTACTACTTCACGATAGAACAAAGATTTCCTTTTTTTCAGTAAATCAATGCAGATGATTGCCGAGTATGTTCCATTGGCATTTCCATTTTATTATGAAAATATTCACCCTTTGGTCTTGTGGGAGGAGAAGGTTGCGACTGAAAGATGATTTACTTGGCAAAGCAGCAGACTCTCCATACTGCAATTTTTCCTTTCTCAAGCCCAGATGCTTTTGGGACTTTATAGTGTTGCTTCTCACAAATATGAAAAGACATATTCTCTCCCTACAGGCTCCTTGTGCTCCTCATCCATTGATCTAAGTACCGCTGTTCTTGACTCCAGACTCAAGGCTTCCTTTGACAGTGATTGATGGCCACCCTCTCACAGGAAGAATGACTAACTCCAACCTGTGAGTATTGGAGGCGCTACGGAATATATCTGCTGTACTATTTATTTTGGGAGGCGGACATGTGCCCACATTCTTATTCTTGGAATAAACATTCTGACATTTTCTGGCAGGTGTGAATGCTGTAACATACCAGCAGGCAGAAAAAAACGTAAAATGACAGCTTCTAAACCTCTCTGATGGAAACAAACTGACTATTACTAATGTGAAAATTGTAAACCCTCACCAGATTTCATATGAATTGTATCACTTGGAAAGCCAAATTTTGATGTTAAGGGTCCCCTGGCAGCTCAAAAGAGATGAATATTTTTTCAATGGTGCCTACTTGCTCTTCAAAACAAAATCCAAACCAAAAGACAACTGTATAATGAATTATGTAAATTTCAAACCTCAATCTGATTGCGGCCAACTCGTTTTGCCAATAGTCTGAAAAGATTAGGCCTAATGTGTAAGTGACAGCATGCAGAACCCTTCACAAACCTCTTTCAGCTGTTGTCTCACCAAAAGTGCATTGGTGTATCGGGTCTGATGAGAAGGGATCATTTCCCTTTCTATTCAGTTTAAGATCAGCAAAAATTAGTCTTAATTTTACATTGCTTTATTCCAACACTTGCCCAGAAATTTACATAAGAGCTTTTGAAACAAAAATTTAAGAAAACCTGTTACAATAATAGTTCCTTCCACATTATTTAATAAGACATGTCTTGACTGTGCTGTCTTAGAAGCTAAGAGTACATATATATAAAACATTGAGAACCACAGATGGGACATATCCTTTTTATTCTGAATCCCACATATGCATAATTCTAGACTATAAATAGTGACTATTTTGATTGTCATTGGTCCATTGAGAGATAATCTCAACTTCTGAATGAAATGAAAGTTTGGTATAAACACAAATCTTCTGGTGTCAACCAGGACAACATAGAAGAAATAGGAAAATACAGAAGTCAAAATAGGAAAACTATAGTAAATTACAATAGATAGGGCAGAATAAGAAGAGTTTTGGATATATTGCAAGAAAATCTTAGACAAATTTAAATTTTCCTCTTATGATATGCACTGTATTAACAGCTATTTGTACTACTCTACTACTCAAAGAACTTTTTGGTTGTGAAAAACTGCAGCTTAGAAATTAATCTATCCCATATGAGTCCAGCAGTATAAGTCAATAGTTACCCATTTTGGGCAAGTACGCACAGAACAATTTGTCCAAGAAAATGTCCGTTAAATCATTTCAGTGCTTTAACACTACCACAAGAACAGAGTATCCTGAGAAGCCAAGGCTGAGGTGTCTAACTGAAGGGATAAAGGAGTCTGTCACTAACCTATTTCAGTACCGCAGAAGTCACTTCACTGCTCTGTGCCTCAGTTCCCCATTTCTGTAACCATCATGCCCTTTCACTGGGATACTCTTCAAGACCTGAGTTACAGTTTTTATTACAACAAATATTTGAGATTTAGTTTGGGGACTGGTTAAGTCCTGTTTATGTAGCATTTCTGAAACAATACAGTTTCCAGAATGTGTTGCTATTCATATGTGACTAAATAATAAATAATCAAATGTGAATAACTATGGCTAAGAATAAATGGGCTCATCTCTGCACAGATGCCTTGTTTGTAAGCAAATTGTTCATATGCACAAATGTCTGAGACCAAAACTGAACAGAAAAATATTTAGCATTTGAATGAGTGTAGGACTGCCAAACCACAGTGTCAGACCACCAACATACATGGCATTGGTATAAAATCCAAATAATAAGAAATACTACATTTTTTGTTTCTTTTTATTGGTCTTCTGGTTTTTGAGCCTGACATGATCATTTTTTTCCATCTTACATCAACAACTAGAGCTATTCATAAGTGGAATTTCTATCCTCAACAGAAAAAACCCATTAAATTATTAAAAAGTATTTTGGAATATAATATCTAGAAAAAAGAAAAGTAAGTATGAAAACACACACATATTTCATTCTGATTATGTTGACATACTTAAATAATTTGAAATCCAGATGAAAACTTTCAGCTTTATTAATATAGAGAAAGTGGAAATTATTTTCTCTAATAAATGATTATCAATCCTTGATGATAATTATGCTGCTGCTGCTGCTGCTGCTGCTGCTGCTGATGATGATGATGATGTATTTCCCAGGAGCAAACCATACTGGTAAATAATTTTCTCTCTGTATGCATGAGATTTTTGAGGCTGATTTTTAAAAGTAAAACTGCCATTTTCACTTTCATGATAACAGTCTGTGTAAATCAGAAGAATTTTCCATACCAGTGAGATCTGTAGCATTGCTGAACCTTCATATGCTCCATTATTGCACTTCAACGTTGCTCTGAGAGAACAATTGCCATAGGGTCAGGTGTAGATATGCAATGGAGAAGAGCAATACATTGTCCTCTTTCCTATCACCATCATTTACACTAGTGATGTGGCACTGTCTCCCTCATCACAGGATATGTCTACAGGCTGTGCAGCACCTGTCATATAGCTCTGTGCTGGTTCTTGTTGAGAGAACTATGCAGCCAGATTTAGGAGATCACAGCATAATTTTCTGTCAGGTCACTGGCTCGACTGCTTGATACTGGGCCATTTTTTGCACTGCCTCTACAACCATCAGCCACCTTTGAGTATAAGTCATCCTTTAGTTCTCATGACTACTGGGATGAGATCTTTCAGAACAGCAGCAAGTGTATGAAACTATGTTCTCATCAATGCTGTCAATCAGTGCTGCCTATGGAGCCAGTGGAGAGAAACACCTACATCTAATTAGAAGGACTGAATTACAGGAATTATAGGGGCTTAGATTGTTTTGCTTTGCTGTGTTACTTCTCTCATCTCCCACTCCCCACTTGCATAGGGATCCAGATGCAATGCCCTGGAGGGTAGAAAGTTTGAGTTACTCTTTGCTCTCTTTAGTGCAAAACCCATGTTACTGTAAGGTAAGTTATGGGGTAAGTCAGGCATGTGGGCCATCTGCATACATCCTGTTGAGCCTTCATTCTCTCAAAAAAAAGTGGAAATAATACTCCTATCCTTTCTTAAGAGTGAACATGCATGAGTACACTTGCTCTGTCTATATTCTGTATGGGCTGGAATGGTACCCTGTTCTTAGAGATTATTGTCAAAGGAAGACGCCCAGCCTGGAAAACAGAAAGCTGTGTGGCTAACATTGAAGACAGAGCTCAAGCAGTTTTCTCCAGGAACAAGTTATGCCTCTAGCAGTTCTTATTGAATACTGTAAAGCAAACATTTATACTGGCTTTTCCTTTGTATCTTCATGGGCTGTGTATTCTCCACGTGCACTACAGCCAGCTAATCTGAATGGAACAAAAGCATTTGTTTCTCCTCACATTTCTCTACAAACCAAATCCTTCCAAGTAAATACTCAGCTGAAACCTCTTGTGCTATTAGGGAAAACAAATAAATCAAATTAATTAATTCATTCGAATGCCAGAAAGATCTATCATTTCTGTGTTCTAAGAATATCCCACAAACAATTAAATGTTCGTGAAACAGAGTCAAGCCTGATAAAATGATGAGTCTCTCTGGCGCCAGCAATAGGCCTGGCTAAAAGCCAGCAACAGACTTAGCATTTAAAACCCTACAGAAAGCATAAGTCACCCCAGAATGGATAAATTGAGGAAGAGCTTTCCTTAGCAATTCACCATGCTGAATGTTCCTTTAGTCCTTGGCTTCATTGCCTGGCTCAAAGTTGCAGATGAATTACCAGACATATTTTGTGGGTCTTTACAACCCAGCAAAAATTAACCAGACATTTCAATTTTGATTGAATGATTTTTGGCTTTGGAGTCAGTATTCCTTGCACTGATAGAAAGTGATAAGGTGATGGAGAGTGGAAAATTTCCCAGCACATAAGCGGACATGATACTGGGTACTGTAAAATTTACTTGTTACGCCATCTGTACCATTATCTCCTTTGGGTCCCAAAAATGTGCCAGTCCACAATGAAGCAGGAAGCAGAAATAAGCTTCTGTCTACACAGTCTGCTCCAAGTTGTGCAGTGATTTGGCCTGTGGTCAAGAGATCAAGAAACACAAGAGATTTTCAGGGCAGAATGGATAAAAAGGGATCTAGCTTTTGGGATGTAGAACCCCCACTAAACCAATTTGATGTACTTTAGTTTTACACGCTTAAACTCTCTGGTAATGTAAATTATAGTAAACAATGGGATTGAAGGAGTTGTTCTTTTCTTTTAAGGAATTCTTAATTGCCCTGTGCTAGCAATGGTACTATCATTAATTATAGCTGAAGTAAGCCAAGATTATTACTCTGTTGCAAAGAGGAAAAAAAATGACCCAGAGAGGCTGAGGAAATTGCTTTGCAGAGACTGATGGGTGCTTTGCATGTTGAAAATCATCCCTAGTAAACAGGCATCACTTGTAAATATCCCCAGACTGGTATCAAGAAAATCTTGAATGTAGGATGTAAGCAAAACTTAAAATTTTTATGTTAAATGCATTAATTACACACCTGTCAATTTTAGTTTAAAAGGAAAAATCTGTGCTCCAGTTACTAAAACTTAATCTACTTTGACGTGCTCTAGCCTTAGAGATTAAACTCTTTCTTCTACCTCTTGGCTTCCTACCTAATTTCCTTTATTTAAATAGAGCCATCTTCCTCTTTCTCTACCTTTTCCTCAGGAGACATGGCCTCTAAGTAATGGGCAAGGCAGAGCTTTTGCTCACGCAACCCGTGTAAGTTGGAAATAGAGATGAAACCCTAGCACAGGATGCTATGCAGGTTCTGCCTGTAATTCCACGGAGAAAAGAGAACAGTAAAATGTCTAAATTCATTGAAAGGATTGCATATCTAGTGCAGTAGAAAATTTCTGAAAAATGCCACTCTTTAATTGCACAGTGTGTGTGACTGGGGCAGCCATCACAAAAAGTGTTAGAGTTATGGACTGTTCAGTTCAAGCAGAAGGAGGTTACTTCATAATAAAATACTTCATATAAATATTACTTCTTAATAAAATGCCTTGAAACAGTGTATGACAAAGAGAAATTAGGTTTTTTAATGTTCAAGTTTCTTATAAATCACATGAAATGTATTTGGCACTTCACCTTCAGTCTATCATGAACCCTAGTGTTTAGACATTTCAGGCTTCTTGTGAGGATCCTACAGCAGAGATCACACGCCCTTTCCTTGAGGGACATACCCCTTCAATGTGAGTGAGCAAATCCATCTATTCTGGCCATTCCAAATCAAATCATTCACAACTGTACCTGTGTCTATTCTAGCTGAAAACAATGGCTGGATTGCAATTAACCCTTTCTTGTTTGGTACACCCTGATGCCTGACAAGGTGGAACAGAGGTATTCTGGACCTTTGGAGTTGAGACCCAGTGCTTTTATCTCTGTGAAAGTGGATGAAATCTTACAATTCCATCATCATGTCCTTTTTTTCAGACTATCACTGTGATTTACTTGGAATATTAATGAAAAACTGTTTTTGGACATTATGTGTTTACAGGTGTGTGACTGATTCATGTGATTTTTTTATCTTAGCACACAGACAGGTAGCTGAAACACATATGAAGTTCAGCAAACATAAATTGCTGTAAACCTGAGTATTAGATTCCTCAAAAGGAAAAAAAAAATTCTCAATAGGTTGTTAGCTTCAGAGATGAAAGATACACCCTATATGCTGCAACTTGTAGGACTACTATCCTATGGCTCAGGTAATAACCTGCTTATAAATACTAGTAATTTATAGAGTCATATGCAGTCAGTGTAAATGATAAGACACTGTGGAGACATTTAAGGTAAGCTCTGCTGTTTTGTAACATCTGTCTGAAATCTATGACCAATGTTTGCTTTAGTTTACATTAAAGCAAAAAGGAGAGAATCAATTTAAACTGCTCACTGCAGGTAGCATCTTGGTTAGTGTGACATACTGTGATAGCTGAAAGAAAATAGAGTTTAAAAGATGATATGGTGTCCTCAGGAGCTCTAAAAGAATGGATAAAACCCAGTATTGCACTGAGTGCATCTGTAAATAATGTGTGGAGTTTTTTATTAAATAATACTGTAAGGTAGAACCCATAACACTTCCATTCATCTGCAGTTTGCTGCTGCATGTACTGTACTTGCTTTTCCTTACTGCCCACAAAAGTATAGATATTTTTCATGCAATATTTAACAAGTGGTAGTGTTTTCACAAGACAGTTGTACTTACTATAAAAACAAAATGTAGTAATGGTGCATACCCTCAAATTTAAAAAAACCTAAAACATAATGCTGCCTAACAGAATTGGTGCTGCTTTTTTTTTTTTTTTTAATCAAGAGGGAAATATTGTTTGCAGTTACAACATTTCTTCAAGGTTATTTAAGTATTTGAGTGTTCTGTTTATTGTACTGATTATGACTTGCTTTGCCAAACCCAACAAATTTTAAGTCACTGCTTTGATAGTCTACCATTCCTTCTGTTCGGCATGTGGTTTTTCTAGCATATGGATGTAATATTTCATATTCCACTTCATACTTCTTGTTAAAACTCCAGTTTTTCTGCAAATCTTGGTTCTTTCACCTTCTATCTGTTCTGCTATATCAAATCTGGCCCATTTATGACATGCCCAAGGCTATCATAATAGGCTGTTCTAAATCCTCCTGTTAAACCCTTACTCAGATCTGGTGAGATTTTCTACATTTTTAAGAACTTAGCTATGTGTGTATCAACTTCTTTCAAACAGGGCTAGCATTAAAAAAAAAAAAAAATACACTGGGGCTTTTCTACTTACATCTAGTAGATATCATCAGTATGAAATGTGATGTCTTCCAGATGTTTTGAAATTTTTTGCGATTGTTGAGCCAATTCTATGACATCCCAAATGACAAAATCCAGAAAGTCATATTCTGAATACTTCCTTGTGGCATTACTTAAGGGCCTGATCCTGCAACACATTGAGTATGCCATGAAAGGTCATAAATGCCCTGAAATCCCACTGAACTCAGAACTTGAGAATTAAATTTTTAAACTGTGTAAGATCTTTGAGCTTTCAGGACTTAAACTCTGGAACATTGGTAATTGAGGATACTCTGGTTTTGGAGACATATGTTATACATAGCCACAACAGTTGAGGAAATCAGTATATTTAGAACAGGAAATCCCTTTATTACACATGCCAATTAGATCAAAATTCTCACTGAGAAAAAACATAGCTAGTTTAAGAAACATTGGTTTTGAATAGTCTATATTCTTGAGCAAAAACATCTGCTAAGAATACTAATCACAGTAGAAAGAACATCCTAATTAAAAATGCATTTGACATCCAAAGGTTAAAACACAAAGTCGGGTTCTGAGGGTTTTTTTAACCACTTGGAAGGAAAAAAGGCATTTCATCCCTTACATGATGTCCTGATTCAGATCCAAAAGCCCATATAATTTTTTACCTAGACATGGACACATACATTGTTTTCTCAATAAAAGCAGAAATGAGTTATGTGTATTAACCTAATAAATTAAATGAAAATCACTGTGCAGTGGCAGTTGCTCCCACTTTCCTTTTAGCCTGTGTAGCTTTCACACACAAGGTGTAATTTTCTTACCAACTCTCCAAATTGCTGCTTCTATGTGTATCATTTAATGGCATGCATTTTTGTGACCCATATTGGAGTAGGAATTGACGCTTCTGCCTTTCTCAGAGATCGAATTTTTCAAATGATCCACCAGAAACATGCTTTCCAATCTTTGGTCCCCAAGATATCCTATGGCAAATTTAGTCATTTTCTTACAGTTCACCCTGAAATATTTAGCACGTGCTTATACAGAGCAGAAAGGGGCAGATTTTTACTCCTTAAACTCTTGTGTGTTTGATCTGTCTTATCATTTGCAGTTTCTCAGGTGACTGTAAAATCATGAGGGCAATCCCACCCGTGGATTTTCACCCCTGTATATTCTTCTCTTAGATATGCACCATAAGTATTTCAGCGTTTATTTAAAAGACGGCTGATGTTCAATATTCTGAGCTTGCTCTACTGGTAATTCCCTCAGTCTTCACCCATGTAAAATACAAACAAGAAGTATGGTTGTAGGCAGTCTTTAGTGAACTCCTGGTTTTCCTGCATGTATTTTATGTAACCTCACTCTTTTCTGAAGTAATTTCTAGAAATTATTAGATTTCACTATTGACTACTTCATTATACAAGCCTGTCAAGGTTTTCTCTAATTGCTACCTTACATACTATGATTAACTATTATTCTGGACTATAAACCTTCCAACAAAGTAGAAGCAAAACAAAAGGTTTTATTAGACTATGAACGTAAGCATTACGGAATTATTCTGGCAATTTCCATCTCTGAAATATGGGAGGCTAAATATACTTAATGCATCCAAAGCTTCCACTATAAATGGCTATCGCTTTGGATTTGAGAAAGATTTTACATTTCGGAAGTGTTTCAGTTTGCAGTTTCTAGAGTTTAAAATCATTTAGGAAGCTACAGCTAAGCTGTGGTCCTTCAATCTTATTCCAGAATGTCTTTCTCTAAGGCATTCAAACATGAAGGCCTATCAACCTGTTTGTACACTCTCTCCTTGCTGCATATTGGTAAGCTGGCAAATAGATAAAAATTTTAAGTGGTTTCCATCATTCAACATTTATGTAGTTCATAAAAGGAGGAAAAAGTACTTTCCCAGAAGTAAAGTGTTATGACATTTTATATTCAGATCTTTACATTATCTGAGATTTTAAATGTAACATATTACCACAACATGAAGTTACTTTTGACATTAACATTGGACTGACTGTCCACTGAAAAGCAGGAACTAAAGATGCATCACTAGATTTTAGCAGAACAAAATGAATCTACTCAAATGCCTGAAGCATGCAAGCTGGTGATGTATTATGTTACACTGGTAGAGCGACCTTGTACTATTGACAGAAAAGTAGGAGCTCCTTCATAACATCAAACTGCTGTAAAATTAAAAAATAATATAACAAGATGAGAAGGATCTCTCCTAAAAAGGCAAAACCTCAAATCTTTAATCCTGACCATCCCTCTGATAGGAACAGAGCAGATCAACCACGCTGGTAATAGATGTGAGAAATATGGTCTGCTTCCTACTAGAAAATGGACTATGCAAGACTTCTTATTCTGCTTTAATTTCTTCTGAGGATATGGAAAATCTTCTCTCGCAACTCAATGAAAAATAGCCCTATAGTTTTTCTATGCTAAATTATTGCTGCCTACTTTTGGGCTGCAATTTTTATATGTAAAATGCTACATTTGTAGCATTTTTTACTTGCTAGCATGTCAAAATAGTATAAAATTGGAAATAAATATAACTTTGTATCAAATTAAAGATGTGCAGTATATGTGTTTCCTAAGTGTTAGTTATGGATCCTTCTTTTTGATCCACAGGATCTGTTTTAGCCTCTTATTATTCTCTTTCCAGAGATTCTGTGTCCCACCTCAGAAACAGTGAGCCATAGGATTTTGATGGACAGTGGTTATGTTTATGAAGCACTATGAGAGGGATTACCTCCAGAAAGTTGAAGGATGTACAGTACGATTGATTAGTGGGTTTTCCAGAAACAGTCAAGAAGAAGAAATGAGAACAAAGGTCAGAGACCTTTAGTTTTGACATTACTTGCTGTTTTCATAAATAACGTGGGGTTTTTTTCCTTATACTCAAATTTAAGAGGCAGCATTTGGTATTCATGGCCGCATTCACGAGTTTGTCCATGTTGTTCACTGTTCGTGGTCTGTTCACGGTTCTTCCTAAACACTTTGGCCTCTCCTAACATAGCTAATATTACATGGCTGCCAGTCTTAATTACTGGGCTCTCTGGTGAGTTGCCTTCTTTGACCACTGCTTGCAGAAGCTATAACCCAGCAAGTCAAACACAGATTCAGAGAGCAGCTTGACTAAAAAAAGACATAGTGCTGTCTAGGTTGCTGTAACACAGTCACCTGGGGCTGTCAGTACCTGTAGAAGATCCTTATTCACCTCCAGGCTAAACAGAACATCCTTAAGGATCTAAATGGGCACAAGACTCCCATGTTTAGGTAACTGATTCTTTAAATATCTGTTTTCTCCTCTTCTGCAAAGCTTGCAGTAAGAAATTTTAAAGTATTTTCTCAAGGATTTTAAATATCTAGCTTCTACTTATGAAAGAAAAGTTGGCATCAACTCAAATACCAGAGAAGAAGGTGAACATAACTTTAGCCAAAGCCTTTGGACTGCATCTCTTACAGACCAACTGTTGACTTTGCACTATGTATGAATGGATTGCATAAATAGTCTGGAGGGGTAGAGAGCCTTTGACATATTTGGTGCCCTTATGAAAAGACACTTTTGAACTTGTTTCACTGAAGCAATCTAGTACCTGGTGGATTTTTGGAAGCCAAGGATCACAGCTAAATTTTGAGCCTCTATCACTGATCCAACCCTTGAAAAGACTTCCCACTTCTGGAAAACAAGATTGCTTTACTCACACTTCCAATTCATGTCCACTACTGGCCTTGCTGGACTCTGCTGGGTTGCTTCTCCAATACTTCCAGCATTTTTAGCACATCCATGCCTGGAAAGCTTTGGTAACTTGGGAACAGCAACTACTTGGGCTGATTGAACTCTCATAAAGTCTCTATTATTCACATGGCTCAGCACAAGTAGTAATGTTCATCTGCAGGTGAGTCCAGCACAGGGAGGCTCAAGCTGGTCTTGTGTGAACCAGTTCAGGGCTGGAAACTTTCGCACTGCCTAGGTTTCTTTGTGCCAGGGTCCTGGAACACCCAGATTATCCTGGGAAACAGAGAACTGATGTCAGTGATGTTACATTGACTTAAAGCAGCTGAGAATCTAGTTCTTCATGTATGATTGCAGAAAGAAAATAAGGAATAAAGTTTCAGAGGAGATTAAATGAATCTAGAGTCTAACCACACTTTAGAAATTTTGCCAGTCCCATTTATTTGCTAGAGTACATTTTATCATAACCAGAACATCACTCATTCTTTCCCTAAAGAACATCTCATGCCAGAGAGTTTTACAGAATAGAAAAAGGAGAAGAGCCAGAACATCCATAAGGTCTGTCATAGAGTTCACAGTTGCCCTCTAAGTTACATGGAAAGGGTTCTGGTGATGCAGTGGCTGACAGCAATGTGTCTAAAATAAGATTTATGCTATACTTCAGTGGAGAAAAGGAGCTAGAGTTACAGATAACAGAAGTGCTAAACTCACAAATTAAAAAAAAACCCAGCACAAGGACAATCCTCTTCCACAAATAATGTCATGTTCTTGAACTAGTAAATTGATCAAATCTTTGAAGAACAGATGCTGATACCTTTCTTGTATAGCTAGTGTGCAATGCTCCCTAAAATAGTAACAACACAACTGCAGTGATCTGCACCAATGTCTTCA
Organism: Dasyornis broadbenti; assembly: GCA_013397935.1. NCBI lineage: Eukaryota > Metazoa > Chordata > Aves > Passeriformes > Dasyornithidae > Dasyornis > Dasyornis broadbenti. Next base: position 3,967,109 of record VZRN01006818.1, read on the forward strand.
CTGTCATTGGTGCTCTCTTCTACTGCAGACTAGGGTTCTACTGCAATAGTATTGCTTTAAAAATTTATTGGTCTCCATCTCCTCTTCTGAATGCTTTTACTATCCAAGAACAAATTCCAAACCCTTATTTCTATCCAGTAAGATCACATTCAGTGTTTTACTTATTAAAAAAGTGTTGGGGGAAAAAAAAGATTTGTCTGAAGAGTTCCTGTTTCCAATGAAAATTTAATTTGTTGGGAAACAAATGACATTAAAGAAAACAGTATGTGGTGAGAGGCTTAAATTATAATGAAAAGTAAAAAGGGAAATTCTAAACCCCTTTTTTTTCACAGAAGCAGTCCCAGACTAGAGTTTGCATTCAGCTCACCTAATCATCAATGCCTGTGTCAAAGCTCAATATCTGGGCTTGTTTTGTCACCAGAGGGGAAAAAAACCCAACCCAAGGCAGAAATATAGGCTGGAAGTTCTCTGCAGGGAATAACTATTTCAGGGCTGGCAGCAGCACTAGATCAGATCAATGCTGGCTTTGTCTTGAAAAATCCCAGGAACTGAAAGCCAGATTAGATGGGACTTTGAGAAACCTGGACTTTTGGGAAGTGTCACTGCCCATATCAGGGGATTAGAACCTGATGATCTTTAAGGTCTCTTCCAATCCAAACTCTTCTGTGGTTCTATGATTCCACAGAGATTTCACAACCTTTCTAGGAAGCTTATGCAGTAGATTCCAGAAAAAGTCGCCTGTGTGGGTTTATGGAATCACTCAGCTCCTCCAATCTGTTTTAAGTGATCACTGCAGAATGAAGGAAAGGCACCTAAGACAAGGAGCCCTCCACGGATTTTGTCAGACATGGGTGGCCAATATATGAGGTTTGGCAAGACAAAACCTATCCCATTTAGGCATATGGTAGCATATTATCTGTAAAGACTCAGCTCTCCTGATTTTAGATATTGAAAAGTTTGAGTGTTGAGTTTGAGACCATCACACAGACTCCTTCCTTGGTCAGTGGAGAAATATTTCCAAACAGTAATTCATCCCATCCTAAAGCAAATGTCTCTGAGGTGGAATAAGCTGCCTTCAGGAGATTTGCCCTTTTTATCAGCTGTGATGGGAGAGTAGATGAACTATTTAGACTATAGGTATGCTCTCCAGATTGCAGATATTTAGGTATTTTCGAATCAGATAGTCCAAAATTTAGGAAAAAAACCTTCTCTTCCACCTACAGATATATATACACACATACATGAATCTCCAACAAACATTAAAAATTCTGGTTATTGTATCATTAAAAATTATTGCATTTTAACCATGCTTTTCATCCACAGAAAGAAATCTTGTGCTAAAATACTGCTCAGACCACAATTTTCCAAAAATATCTCTCTAAAGACATCACAGGAGACAGTAACTTTGAGGTTAAATTTATATTTTCTACTTTTCCCATTTGTGGGAAAAATACCAAAGGCATAAACAGCTTTTCTCTGTAATTATATTTGGGATGATACACAATTTTTTGAAGGAATTAAATTTCACTTTGTGTAGACTGTGTAGCAAAAAGAATCCAGTATGCAATGAAACAGAAACAATGCATGCTGAGATTCAAAGTTTTTTCTATAGATAAACATATAATTTATTTTTTTAACATTTAAAAATTCAATCAAAAAAAAGCAAATGCTCTTCTAGCAGCCTTAGTCACTCAACTGGGAGTAATCTAGTTAAAGAGGGTATATTTAATATGACTAGTGAAGATTTCTAAAAAGGGTCACCAAGCAAAAAGGCAATTTATTACTTTTTTTAAAATGAAAATATTACCATCCTATTCATCTTAACTGCCCCACGACTAAATGGTGCTACTGCTATTTGCAGCCTCTGTCCCATTTAGTGAAGGTAATGCAAAATAGTTTAGTTTAGTTTAAATGAAACAGGACCAGTTCTTACTTCATGTTGGGAGTGGGGGAGAGAGACAATTTCAATAATTTCAAAAAGGATGCTGGTAAAACAAGCAACAGCAGCATGGCTATGACACCTCTGTTGTAGGCTAGAAATACTGTACAGTGTCTAAATGATAATTCCGTTTTAAGGAGGAAGCTCCCAACGTCATATATTTTATGACTGCAGTCCTGCTTACACTTCCTTTCCCTTTTTGCCCAACATTTGTTCACATAAAATGAAGACAACTAGGTCAAACTTCATTAAAAGGTTTAAAATTCTTCCTAAATAATTCTTCTGCCAATAGAGTATTTTTTTTTTTTTTTTTTTGCAGCTCATATGGACAAATAGACTGTGTGCAACCCAGGTCTTGACTGGCAGTTTGCAGCTTGGGTTAATGACTGTTGATGGAAACAGGACATGCAGTAGCATCCCTATCACAAACCATAAAGTTCTGCTACTCAGTGGAATGAGCACCAGAGTAAAACCTTATTCCATGCAGTCATTTTAAATAGATGTAGAGTTTTGGATGCTTATTTGTGGTGAGCAGTTGCCTGCATCTGGTGTGACAAGCTCTGTCACTGACCACAGGACAGGTCTGTGGTATATGCAAAAGTACTTTGTAGGCAGATGTCAACTCCCTTGGGCCTCTCCTGAAGCACATTGGTAGTATCCAAGTCACTGGGGTTTGGCAGGTTCAATTCTCGGTCTTCAGTCAACCCTTCACCTTTTTTCTAGGCCTCTTCAATTTGGTTGGCCTGTAGAGATTTATCAGCCAGCCCTGCTGACCATATAGTGACAGAGAAAAACCTCAAAATATTATATTATTATATCCCTTTATTTACTTTATTAGATAAATAGATCTCTTCTGTTTTCTTGGTCTACTTAAGTATATACTTTCCTCCATTTTCTATGATCAGAATAAACATCATAACTGCTGTCTTGATCTTCTAGCTCTGAACACGATGTTAAAACAAGGAGAGCATTACTGTCTGTGCAGCTACTTTTATCTCCTGCCTGCTAGACTTTCCTGGGGTTTTACCAGAAACCTATCAAACACTACCACAGTAATTCCCTTGGGCATAGTAAAAACCAAAGGGCTGGCTGCAAAACAGTAATTCCAGCTCATGAAACACACTGAGGTTTCAAAGCCTATTCTCACAGGAACGAAACCACTACCTTCTTTTAAATCAGGAGGAAGGAAAGAAACCTAACCCAGGAGACAAGCTGGAATATTGTCTATAACCTACAAATCGGTTACTTGCCCTAGGCCAAAAAATAGCCAAACTTGGCTCTCCACGAGGAACCAGGCAGTGAAGAAGTTGACTTTAAGCTTCCCTTCTTCCAGGTAGATGCTTTTCTCTCCCCAGTAAAATCCTGAACGTGAGAAGTTCATTCATCACATTTTCAGAGAACACCAATATGTTTTACAAAACATTTTGTTTTTAATGAAATCACCACCATGGAAGAAAAGCGCTAAATGAAGCTTTGAAGCAAATATAGCTGCAGAGAGCAGAATAAACTGCCCCTCAGAGGTTTGGCCTCCCATTCAGCATGTGGTTGTCCATGGCACAAAGCAGTCACACAAGGTTACTGGTTTCAGTCAGACAGGCGTCAACATTTCAGGGCACACGTAATATTTGGGGCATTTACAAGCATAAGGACCTTCGGATGCCGACTCAGCCCTCTGCCTTTCCTTGCTTCAGATTTGTGGTCAGCAAGCCCAGCCACAAACGAGGGCTCTCTCAGACAGGCAATTATTCACACCTGGTGTCTAAGCACTACAATACAGCCATACTTCCAGGTTTTAATTTGCTTTTGACCTCAGCTGCACAGGAGTTCCCAGCACTACAAATCATTGGCTCTTTTGGCAAAGGCAGGCTTGGTATTTTCACGTTGTGTATCTCTGTCTATTCCTTTCAAAAAGGTCTAGTGAAATGGGATGACAACTGAATATTTTACAAGGTGAAAAAAAAAGTGAGAATATAGGATTCAAATTATTCCACCACAAAACTCCGTGATACTAATAGAAATATAAAATTTACCTATCCTTGGCTGATTTCTTAAGGAAGCATGGTTCCCGGGTTCATTCAGTCTTCTTCATTTCCTTTCCTATAGTGTTCAAACCAGTTTTAACCTAATATAATATTAAGATAAAGATTTCAAAAGATACCAGAATATGTTGAGAGGTATAGGAAAAAAGATCACTGTTTTTTCAGTGCTGATAGTCAATATGAATTCCCCAGTATGTAATAAAGTATAAGCTTTTGTTCCATGTAACTCATTAAAACATTTAGTTGGCTGTAAGAGTACAATGATTGGAAACTGGGCTTTCACAACTCTGGCTATTAAAGAACTGTGTAGGGTTTTTTTGGGAAACAGATTAGAAGCCATGCATGTAAGGTGCTGCCATACTGAGAGTTTATGGACTGTCTGCATAGGAATCTTGGATTAAATATGAATTCTTTAGCAGTAACACTTAATACACTCAAAGTTTGCTTGAGGGATATGCCCAAGAAAGCAGTGACAGCACTGAACTGATTAGAGCTTTGTGTCGGCCTAATTGCCCGATTTACAAGACAACATTTCTAAAAAAAAAAACAGCAACAAACCCTCAAAAAAACCCCTATGTAATATTATTTATGTATATGTTTATGCCAGGTTGTTCAACCTTTTTGACTATTTGGAAGCTGTGTGATTTCACCTTCTCTATATCTGAGACTACATCTCCCAGGATACAGGATAGCCCACCATCTTACAAGCACTCCTAGCCGCAGTACAACGCCAGAAGACGGCACAGCTGGAGGAGCCAGCCATAGTCAGAAGTGGTAAGTCACAGTACTTTTCTCCTAATCCACTGTCTTATCTTATTTTAACTGATGTCCTCTGGTTTTGATCAACACTCCCCATACTATTCAATTTGGACATGTTTTGTCAAGGAAAAGTTCACATTTTTCTCTTTCACTTTTCATCAGTAGTATAATTCAACACAAACTCCAGCTTTTCATCTAAAACAATTCCGGCAGCAAACTTAGAATCTGTCATGTAAATCAGATTCCTTAGTTCCCTCACTGAAATAAATAAAAAAATAAATTTTCAGGATTTTGAGGAACAATTTTTCAAATGCAAATACAAATAATGCAGAAATGGAGTATAAGAAATAGAAAACACAGTATACTTGTAAAAATCCTCTGTTTTGTTTTTCTTTAGTTTTGAACAACAATATTTATCAGCAGAAATCTGTGAATAGATGTAGTTAGTCCAAACTGTATTTTAAATTGGTCTGCTAAACACCTTGAGCTTTTATAATTAAGGAAGTTAAGGGTAGGAAATATTTTTCCATCTTTTAGGGGGCTCATAAGGCTTTGTAATTCACAAAGACTGACCAGAATTTATGCACATTTAATTTTTATTTAGTATTCAGCTTTTTTCCCCATTCTTTAATGTCATCACATTCTTTTAACAGTTTTTAAAGTATATAATAGCCTAACATTGTAAATCAAAGTAAATTCCTGACCATTACAATTGTAAACACAGAATTTTCATGACCTGATGCATATTGTGACTTTAATATGTAAACAAAACCACGTTTGCTTCTTGATCACCTTAGTAAACTCAGAAAAAGAAGCAGACACTATGCAAGCCTAGGTGTATTATGTCTCAGCCTAAACACAATTCAAATCTCTTTGTGTTCATAGTTTATCTATAAAGTGTATTTTGTTACCTTTAGCAGATCATAAGTCTTCAGAATTCTTTGGTTTTGTTTTTGAAATGTCCTCCTGCTGTCTGTGTTACGCAATAGAGTAGTTGCTAATAAAAATGAGTTTGACTCACCCAAGGTGGCAGTGAAGTAGCGGCTGTTGAGCTGCCAGTGAAGGCTTTGGTTCCCAGGCCTCCAGCCAACTCAGACTAAGCCAATTAAAGAAGTAAGTTGCTCAGTGTTGATGAAAGATGGGAAAAGGTTATACTGAGATACCATCTCTTCTTTCCTCTTTCTAGTGTAAACATCTGATACACAATTGATAGGTCTTCAAATGCTGAGAAATACAGTGACAGGACATCACAAACTCTCAGCCATCTCCTAAACAACCTTCATTATCTATAACCAGGTTATGTGCAAGCTTCCACATTTAGAAGTAGCTGCCTTGTTTAGTGCAGACTATAAGTGCATCAGTCTTGTTTTGTAAGATTGTACAATGCTGAGGTGGAGTTTCCAAATTCCAGCTGAACCTTTTGAAGCAGAAGGAATCTGTGTTTTTTCTCGGTTGGCAGGCCTAGCATGTCCTTGTGCGTACTCGGGGAACACCACCAGTACAGCTGTGTTGGCTGCCAGCCATCCACTGCCTCATTCACAGGAGAGGATTGATGAACTCTCTTGGATTCAACTTAAACATGAGCTTAATCCCAGTAAAGTCAGTGGTGCTTAAACATCTACAGAAAGCTAAGCATGGGTTGGCAAAACAAAGATGGTTACAGCAGAAGAACTTAATCTTTTCTGCTGCCTTCTGCTTTGGCTCCTCAACCTTCAACCAGGTGGGTCCAACAATAGCTTCAGGATTTTCTGGCCAACCTTCCATTCCTCTCTTGGAGAAAGTTCACATTTATTTTGTTTTCATTGCCAAATCAGAGTAGTCTAATTTGAAATGGCAAAGTACTACATGAAATGTATAGAACTTCCTCTGCCCAGTTCTAATCATGACTTAGAGTCGAGTTTAAGTAAAAGATAATTATATTTTTATTAAACTAAGAGGAACTTGTTAGCAGTGCTAATGAGTCAGACTAGAAATGGTGTTGCTTCATGCTGCCCAAATGGGTAATAAAATGCTATTATTTCCCTTTCAAAGTGCTGTGATGACTTTTTTTCCCACTCATTTATGTGGTATCCCATTACATATTCCCTGAATGTGCACAGCAGGGTCATTCAGCTGAAATATTCTTGCCATGAGATTCTATGAAAAATCACACTTATATACAATATAAATATTTCTCTCACTTGTAGCTAAAAATTCAGTATTTAATGCTCTTCTCTGATGAAAGTAAAGGGGCCTTGTGACAAGAGGAGAATGTGTGATTACTGTTGGAAATGTGTTGTCAGTTGAACTTTCCACTCTGATTAAGGAAAAATATTTATGAATGAAGGCAGTAGGATAATATAACCACATTGCATTTCTCATCTTAACTGATTAGGTAAGTAGTCTTCAAGATTGATTATAAAAAAAATAGTATATATACATTGCTATCAGCCTGTTCTAGATTAGAATAATTTATTAAAAGGTTATAAATATCAGCTCCTGATCCTCATCTTTCATACCACTCAGAATGAGGCAGAGTAGCTTGTGGACCGTAGCCTAATTCAACCCAACTTGTAGGTTGTATATGAAGAGTCTTTAAATTAAGAAAAAGATTGTTTGGATCACAGGATTTTTTTTGTGGTAGGCGTTTAATCCTCCTTTTGGAGGGAGGGGAGAAAAGAAAGAGGGAAGATTACACAACACCACCTTCCTGCAACATAGGCCTTTTCCCTTTCTTCTTCAGCCCCACTGCTGGGAGATACTTCCCACTCCCAGAGCTGAACTGTAGTTAACCCTTTGGGATAGCACATATCAGCTCCTACTGAAAGTATTGTCATCATCTGTCTTTGTCATCATCTTCAGAGAAAAACAAACAAACAAACAAACAAACAAACAAACAAAAAACCAACAACAACATAAAAAACCCAACAAAAAAAAAAAAACCCAACCAGACCTGGCCTTCTCAGATTTTCACATGTATGAGGCAAGTTGTTCAGCTTTGTCATGTTTCTGTTATTTCTTGGTGTGAATTTTATCTTCTTTAATTTTCAGCTCTTTCCCCTTAATATTCCCACACACAACCTGTATAAGCAGTTACTCTCTCTGGTAGCATTGCTTAACTATTCACAAGTTTAAATATTTTTCCTTCCTCTTCCTTCAATAAATATCTTTCCTAAGTTGTGTACTTTAATATCTATTAACAAGTTTCAGTTGGTCACATGCAATTGTCCTTTTAATGTTGTTTTTCTTTTTTGCATTCACTTTTGTTACCATTTGCATTGAGTTATACATATAAATACATACCTTTTTTTGTCTTATTTTATATTTTATTTTATTTTATTTATGAGAAAAACTCCAACAAAATGAAATAAAACCAGAACACCTATACTGGACAACAATAGAGGCTATATGCTACAGATTGGTAAAACCCTGATCTCACTTGTGATACTTATTACTCTGTAGAAACCATTGCTTTAACAGGAGCACAATCTCATATTAAGTCTGTGCCTCATCTGTTGTGCAGGATCATCCCCCATTTCAGCACTGTCAGCACACCCTTGCGTGTCCTGCCTTTAACCAAGCATTGGTGCTGTCAGAGGTCTCTTTTCTCAATCACCCCATATGAAGCAGAGATCAGGTGGTTGGCTGGGAAAGCACAGGAAAGACACAGCAATTGGTCAGATGGATCTGTGGGAAGGAATGGAAAAGATCGGTTATGTCACCTGCCAGACTTCAGCTCCTGCAGCTGGAACATCCTGTTCAGCTGAGTTTTTTCCCTTACAGGGCATTTGTGCAGCTAGCACAGGGTGAAAGCTAGTAGCAAGTTTTCTGACAAAGTGGATTTAACTTGGAAAGTGCTGACTCACTCAAAATAAAGCTTCGCACAGGGTGTGCCAGATTAATTGAAACAGTGATTGGGAACGTGTTTTCTGCCCAAGAATGAAATTTCTGCTCAAAACTACAGACAGAGGTCCTCCACTGAATGGCCAAAACCCTAGCTCTCAGACTGATCTCTTAAAATGAGGGAGGTCAGGGATGCAAACCCTTGCTCCAGCCCAGGTTCTACTCACTGAGCATGAAGATTTACAGGTCCAAAAGACAGAAAATTGTAAGATTATGTCTGAAAGTCAAACATATAATTTTCTAGAGCTTGTCATCATAGCCTGCTGTAGAAATTTTTCACTCAATAGGGCCCAATAATTACTTTCCCTTCATAAGTTATGTACAATTTAATTTGCCATAACTACACGTGCACTTGGTTCATTTGAATTAAAAGTTTATATATTGAAATGATGTATCCATGCTACAGTCCTACAACATGCTTCCCTGTTTGGCACTGGAATGCATTGTTTAAAATGGGAATATTTCTAAATAAATGGCATAATTTCAACTACATTAGGCTACTCAAGCACTGCATAGTTTATTTACTTTAGAGTCTTTAAAGTGATGTAAACACACTTTGATAGAAAACAAAATCTTAAATCCTACTGTACTTCAATAACTCCACAGACGTGTCAAACACAGAAATTTCTGCCAAATGACTCCATGGCTCCTGAGCCTTCCCAGCAGCTTGTCAGAATGTCTCTGGAGGAATTTGTGTGTGATTGTAGCCCAGAATTACAGGCTCTAGGAAGGCAAACCTCTCTCTTGGTCCAGCAGAACCCCCAACCCTGTACTATCACAGTAGTAATTGTTCCACAGTGGAAGTAAAAGGAAGAGAGACTGGGAACTCTTGACCTGAAGTCCCAAGGGGCAGCCTGCAAAAGCTTTTTGCTGCAAGTCTGGGGTTTGTTGCATCTATTGTTATATACACCGAATTCACAGTATTGAGTTGTGGATAAACATTCTTCTCTGTCTAACACCTTCATGCACTGAGATAGACACAGCATTTCTGTTAACTTGAGTTTGCCCATGAGCCTCACTCAACCTGATGTAGGTTGTACCATCTCTCTTAGTCAATTCAGAAGAAAATCAACACATTTGCAGAATATGAACCTTTGATGAGAATGGAGCAACCTGAGTGGCTAAGTCTTGTGTAGATCTTTTACCTCAGTCTTGGTGGTTTCCATTTAGGCATTACTATCAAAGACAAGGTAAAATCTGTCTCAACCATAGAGCTAATGAGGTTTAGATGTAAAACCCTCCCTGCACAGCAATAATGATCTTCTGTCTACAGGCCACCTTTTATCCAGGCACATTTCAATGACATACACAAAACTATGTTTGTGTTCACAAGTCTTCACCCAGCGTGAGGCTGCAGGTCCCTCAGGAGTGGAGATCTGCAGTTGTTTAAAAAATTCACAGCAATATCAAGCACTTCAGAAAGGAAGAGGTTTTCAGGCTGAGGTTGGAGTAGCAGTTTAGACTCAAGATATATTAATCCTCCAGAAAGTTTGGTTGCAGAAGTGTAGCCAAGTGCCAGCTTCACAAAGGAACTTGAGTGGCAACACCTTTATCATCTGACTTGACCTTTCTGTGTCCTGTCTCTGAAATGCAGTAAGGTAGTCCTTACAGATCACTTGGGACAGCTAGTTTCCTCAGAGCAGATTTAACACGGTAAAATGCCTTTCTAACTTCACTCTCAAATGCCTGGTTGCAGGCTGCCAGGTTTGTGTACAGACAAGATAAAACACATCTGAGGATTAAGGGAATTGCTAACAAATTATTCCTGCTATCCTACTATAAACTAAATCTCGTAATTATACAAGTAGGACTAGACTACTGAACTCACCAGAGAAAGGAAGAATGAGAGATTAAACCCTGGAGCTCATTCAAATTAAGGTCCAAATTCTGCAATGAAGTTCCCTAGTGCTAATAGGGTTTCTGCTTGCGCTTCTGTTGGCAAATGGGGACTTAGTTATACACTTCTGTTAGAAGTAACAGAATTTAATAGTGCAAACCTTTCCTTATCCTAGAAACTTAAAAATGTGTGCCAAATATGCAAGATAAAAGAATATAACAGAACTGGCATAGTATAAAAATAGTTTACAGTATGCATTCATTTTTATAACTACATATCTTTTTAGTTGATCCCACCCAGTCCATCTTTCTTCAAATAATTGTCATTAATCAAATACAACTATTGGCCCCATGGGTCTAACGCAGACTTAAAGCTAAGCACATGTGTAAGTGTTTGTTGGTCTGGAGTCTTAGTTGTCACAGTTTTATTGATAAACATTCTACAATATGTTTTTTCTCTTCCACATCCCCCTCCTTCCACCCAACAAATCAAATTACAGAGGGAGAGAGCTAATAATTTTGAAAAACGTTTTCATAAATGAGATCTAGTCTTACCCCACCAAAAAAAAAAAAAAA
>VZRN01006818.1:3978183-4120857 GCA_013397935.1 Dasyornis broadbenti
AAAAAAAAAAAAAAAAAAGGAAGGAACGAAGACAGAAAAAAATCTGCTTTTTCCATTGTCAATAGCACCTACAGTAAAATCTTGCTGTAAATCTTGCAGGTGGACAGAGCAGCTTCAGTGACGTGCAGTGCAGCAATGATTACAGCGAAAACAAGTTCACAAAACACCGGCTCACACAAGTCAGGGAAGGTAGGAGCAAAGGTTCAGGTAGTTTGCTGCTCTCTTAGACAGTTCCTCCAAAGACACCAGAGGTGCAGCAGCCTTCTGACAAACAACAAGTTTTGGGCTCAGAACAAAGAGCCAGTCTGTACTCTCAGCTGTCAAAACGTACCCCACTCACTGCTATTGCTGGAAAAAGGCTCATTGATTTCAGACACGAGCATGTTGCTCTGCTTTGCACAATTCAGTATATAAACAGTTTTATTCTTAACGAAACTTTCAGATGTATGTATGTTCATGTATTTAGATCTGTGCATATACTCTGGTTCTGTATGTACATACATAAGCTACATTCACGTGGATACATAGAGGAAAAATATTTCTCAAGCCACAATTACAAAGGAACAAACAAAAAGCCCAAACCCTGATAACCCTTGGCACTCCAACAAACTCAAAGAACCTAAGAAAGCAGGAAGAAACAATAGAACAGAATGTGGCCTTCCCCACTCATCCTGAGAAGTCTGGACTATACCATTACCATGGTCCCAGGCTGTAATAGCATCCTCAAACACAGCTTTTTGTGAAAGCTTCCTTTCTGCAACAGACTCCAGCATTTTACATTCCTCCTCTCCACAAAAGAGCCTTTGGATACACAAAATCAACCAGCCCTTGTTATTTTTCTTTCCATCTCTAACATCCTGTGACACGTATTTTGTTCCCAGATGCCTCATGACTTATTGTAGCTGGAAGATCTGCCATTTTTTAATATCCCTGTGATAAACCTTTCAGGGAATTGCATTTTGAACATTCTGTTTGTACTGAAGTAGGCTTGTAACTCTTTGGGGAAAACAAGACACCTTCACGCTACTTCAGTTCAATCACTCCCTTGAAGAAGGATTTGTGCAGGGAGCATTTCAGCATAGAGTAAATCCTCCACCTTTCCTTTAGGAACCTAACATTGGATTGAGAGCCAGGATACAGATTTCCAGACAAATAGCAAGTGAGTTTGCAGGTTCACGTGATCTGTTTTCCACACACCTTGTGCAGACCTCAGGCATTACTGGAATGGAAGATTAATTACTCAGGTTGTGTGAGATCAAGGAGCAAGGCCCTCCATAAGGAAAAATTGTGTAGAGGTTAAGGGTCAAGGTACGCTTCAAATGTTCCCAGTTACCTATTTCACCACAGACCAAAGACAAGAGCAGAAAAGGATTTCTTAATTCCACTCTTCTTCCCTCTTCTTGTAGTGGGGGGATTTGCTTAATTCTTTACAGCTGACCCAGCCCTTCCTCTCTGACAGTCTTTGTGCAGAGTTTACGGCATGCAGCTGCGGTCCTTCTGCTCAGGGCAGGAGTGTTAACCCTTCCCCTGACAATCCTTGAACTGGTTATTATATACAGTTCATCACACGAATCTGATTTAAACGCTGCCAGATGGTTTTTAGGTGAAAGCAGACCCAGAATAAAAGTCCAAAACACCACAGGGTAAGTTTCCTAACTACTAATTTGTGATCAGAAGTTGGAAGGAAGAGATATGTTGGCATGGAGAAGGGGCATGAATGAGAACTGTATGTTCTCTCGGTCCTTTGCCTTCCTCCTCTTGAAGAACTTTCAAACTGCAATAGAGAACTTTTTCTTCCTTTAATTGTCGTTTTGAGGCTTGGGTGAGTTTGTTGGGGTTTTTGTTGTTTTGATTTTTGTTTTATTTTTGTTTTTTGGGGTTGTTTCGTTTGTTTGGGGTTTTTTCTAAGTTTTTTGTTTGTTTAGTTTTTGTTTTTTATATTAGTTGTTATGAAACACAAACCTTTTTGAGGAAATGTTGAACTTAACGCACAGTGGAGCCAGAAAAAGAGAGCCAACCCTCTGCTGGCACATCTGCATCTGAAAAGGGATGAAAATTGACACCTGAAAATGCTGACATTCTGGAAAACAAATCTTACTCATTTTGAGTACAAGTAGGATGCTGGCAAACAAGAAGACATTGAAGTAGGAGGAATGTAGGAAAACTTACAAAAAAAAAAAACAAAACCCTGAGAGAAATGTTTATGAACAAATAAATAATAAGTGTGTTGGCTTTGTATCACCCTGTTTCAGGTCACAGAAAGAATCTGGTATCTATTGCTTATCTTTTCCCTCATAACAGCTGCAGTGATATTAACACTAATGCCTGAAGTAGCCTATTGAAACTGTTGGATTTATACCCATATGCCTCAAATCAGCATGACAGTTTTTGTTAGGGTTTTGCAGCAGGTAGGCCTGGGTGAAGAAAGCCCAAGCACTTCCTTCTCTGCATTGTAGCAGAGGATTCCGTTCTGTGCTGACATGCCCTCCGCTGCCATCCATTACACTCTCTTACAAACTGTCCTTCAGGTACTTTCTTCATTTGGGCTGGTTTATAAGGTGCTCGAGGACAGAGAATGTGCTGTAATAGATCTGTGATACTAATACAAAAAGATGGATTACAAGAACATTTGGAAAGGGAAGGTGAATAAAAAAGACCCCAGATATTAACATATATTAGTCCAAGCAGAAGACAATTGGAATTAATTTAGTTCATGCACTTTAATATATCATATATGTATATAAAAGGAATACTTGTAAAACAAAACCTATTTGCAAGGAAAAAAAAAGCCAAAACAGGAACAAATCAGCAGCACTCGGTACTACTCATATGGTGGGTGTATTTTTGTCCCATACTGCTAGCCTTGTTAGTGTTTGGATTTTTTCTTAGTTTGTGTATTATTGTACCTAATTTGTTCTTTTTAATTGAAAACTCATGAAACGTTTGGTTGTAGGAAGTTTTCCCATTGTAGCAAACAACCGAAACAGCATCACAATCATTTGAGGCCTATCAGCTTAAACTTACGCTAGTTATTTTCAAAGACACCGTCTTTTGTAAATAAATTCATATACTGCTAAGGTTTTCAGAGCCTGAGCTTTTGCGGGTCATACAACAGAAACAATCTTTCTCCTGAACCTGTTTTTCCCTATCACATTATTGGCTTTTCATCTAGCTATTTATGGAAAAAGTAACCAGAATCCTCCAAGCCTGTCACTAGAGACAACTTTCCCAACTCAGCTGAAAGGTAGTTTTATCTGTGAGACTGAAACATCTGCAAGGATAGAGGCTTTGGTTTGTTTCTTAAAAGACAGGATTATAATGGAAAATAGTGTTAGACTAAAGAAATAGCACTGGTGGCACAATTTGGCAGAAAAATAAAGGCCATCCAAACAAAAGGGTTTGCATTTCTGGAAATATAATTCTAGTTTTGTGCCAACACTGTCTGGACTGAACAAAAATATGATTTACACCTTTCTAAAACCTTGAACCCAGTGCCAGGTGTATATAAGAAAAGTCAAAAATCTAAGGAGAAAATTTCTTGGACTGACATTTCCAATGAGTAACTTTGATAAATAAAACTTAATTTTTACATCTGCCATAGATTCTGTGGTATGATTAATGGCTTGAACATTGTGGCCAGTAGCCAATGTATGTATGTGATTACAGCAATCTTAAATATAGTACATTTTGAATAAATATGCCAAATAAAGAGTATTAAAAACACTCCATGCATGCTTGGAAAAAATCTTGTCATGGTGTCAAATATTAAATCCTTATGAAAGTTAAATTCCACAGTCATCGTTAGGCATAATCACAGAAGCATGGGGTGCCACTGGCATCAGCTCAGCTTTGAGAGCTCAATCACAGAAACCCCATTTCTGTTCATTTTGTTCCCTACGTTTTGTTTGTGCTAATTTGCTATATATTGAAGTGGGGATGGGGGAAAATTAAAAAACCACCCAAACACCCCGACTTTGCCAGAAGTACTGTATTAAACTGCTTGTCTTTCAGTTACCTTAAAAAAAAAAAAAAGTAAGATAAGATAAAGGGGACACTATTGTTCAACCATCTCAGGTCCAGGGAGAAATAAACAAGGCTGAGGGAAAAGAATGCATCCACAAGAAAGCCAAACCCAGCAGAAAATCAGCCCTGGCTGGGTTTGGGCGGGCATAGACCACAGCCCACAGAGGCCAGGTTTGCACAGGCTCCCCCGCAACCAAGGCGGGAGGAGACAGTTTTGGGTGCATGGCATGCATGCCTCTGGTCAGAGGCACTGAACACCCATCCTCCCTTACACAAACTGGCTCAGCTCTGAAACCCCCACCCTGGGAAGGCCACATCCACGGGACAGTCACATGAGAGGCAGCTGAGGGGGTGTCAGAATCCATCAAAGACCCCCAAAGTGCTCCCCAGACTCATTGCTGAGGCCTTGCACCGCAGGACTGCACGTGATGCAAAGTGATGCAACTGATGCAGAGCCTGTTGCAGGAGGCTGTGTCAAACTGCACTCCCGTGCCACAGCCCCAGGGGAGGTGCCTGGGCATTCTCACCTGGCCTGAATCCATATTAATCCACTGGATCCTATGTTTTTCATGGGTCCCTCACCACCAAGAAGACCAGATGGAGAGGATCATTGGGATGCCAGTGGGATCCACAACGTGGTGATATTTTCTTCGATCTGTCTCTGTCACTCTCTTTCTGTCTGCCCCCACCTCTTTTCTCTTTCTTTTCTTTCTCTTTCTCTCTTTCCCTCTCTCTCTCTCTCTGTCTCTCTCATCTTTACTGTGAAATAAAATCTATTGACTTTGGCATGTAGACTCATTTGCACCTTAATTCAGGCAGAGGCATTTCTAATAATTTTAAGAACCAGACCATGACAAAGGGGCATCATGTTCTCATCTGTGCTGGCAGCAGCAGGAGGATCATAGAGATCACTAAACTTCCCTGCACTTGCACCACTCATGTAATGGAATTTTTATTGGGGAGTGTTCACTGGAATTTCAGAGGAAATACAAGTTCTCCTCCAAACCTCTGTATCTGCAGGACAGAGCTTAACTAGGGCTTGTTCAAGTCAATCAGTAATTTTGCCCATGTGGTTTTAGCAAATTTTCTTAAATGAAAATGTGCACCAGGTTTCAAGTGTCTGAATTCTATAAGTGTCTCCATTCTCTAAAAATTGGTAGTGTTGAACTGGTTTTATTTTGAATACTTTATCTTTAGTAGAAATTTTAGACACCAAGTTCCCAATTCAGGCAAACACTTCAGGGCAGAAAGCATCATCTATGTAATGGAAATGCAATTGCAACCTTAGCTTTTCAGGGAAGAGAGAAAGCAGTGCCTTTGCTATTAAATGTTGTCCTCTGCCTACCTCCAAATGGGTAAGGTTCACTTGTCATGATTACATTCCTTACCTAATTATGTTCTTAAACAATAATCACACGTAAAAAGAGGGCTTGCTCTGCTCTCAGCAGTGAATTCAGAGCCAACATTTGTATTACACAGTATTGACATCCAGTGGAGAGTTAGAATAATTACAGGCCTGCAGATAACCAAGTGCTACTGTCTGGTTTATATCTTGAGTTCAGCTTGAAAAGAGTAGTCTACTTTCCTTAATCCATTGTTACTATCTTCTTGTAAAATGTAGCTCTTTATCTTAGTGTGTTCTTTTTGTTAAGAAAAAATTGAATAGTATTACACAAAGTCTCCTAGTGCTCTGTGAAGAGATTTTCTTTTGTGTAGAGTTCCCTTTTCTTCTGCTTGTATGCACCAGTTCAGGCTCCAGTGCATTGCTGAACATCTGCTCCTGGTGTAACTGTTCAAAGCTGCAGAAGCATCCAGCAATGCAGTAGCAGATTTGGGGAAATGGTATGTTCTCTCCCAGTGTGTGCTTTGGAGAAAAAAAATGAGGAAAAACCAACAAAATGAAGAAGGACTCTAGAGGTGTTGGTGGTTTCCACAGGCTCTTGTGACTCCAAGGCCTATGAGGGCCTTAGTCTTGGACAATACCTTGTGGAGTTCATAACAAAATGGGATTTCTGGGAAGGAAACCTCTTGTTCAGATGCTAAGGTATCCTCAAGAGTGAGGGTGTGCTCCCTTAGTCCATGTCACTCCACCATTAGCAGCTCTCCCCAAGGATGACTTGAATATGGCTGTGTTCACCCCAAAGCTCAAGACATTTGGCGAGGTTTTTTTTCTAAAGTCAGGATAATACATGTGAAGCATGGAGCCACTGTGCTTATGTGGCCGAAAGCACTGCTATCAGGAGCACCTGCCTCACAAGACGGTCTCATAGCAGGACCTCATCAAAGAAAAGCCACCTGCAAAGAACAGTAGAGAGCTACTTCTGCACTACTGTGGGGGTACTATGTGGGCTGATAGGTACAGGTCCAGGTTGACCACGGGAGTGCATGAGAAAGGCTGCTCACAACTGATGTCTAGCTGCTGGGCAGTGCCAGCAGGCAGTATGGGCAGCATTTTTCAAATAGGTGGGGAAAATACTAAAAAGGCCATTTCAAAATACCGTGAATCCTGTGGGAAGCGTCATACATACCAGAGGGATTCCAAAGGTATCACCAAGATCTGAAGCACAGATTCCCATGGAAGATCCTCCCTGGGGAAGTCTTTGCAAGTGAACTAGGAGAATGCTTCTTAATAAAATGCTGGTATAGCCCAAACCCACTGTTCTTTGAAATGAGGCCGAGTCTGCAAGATCCTTCGCACAACAGAGGATGTAATATGTATCTATATATCTATGTGAGTGTGAAAGGTCACTCTTTTTTGTGAAATTCAAGTAACACCACCAGATATTTTCGCTGGTAATGGTGCACATGCTGCTGTTTAATTCTCATGCAGTCATCTGGTGGGTTAGATCATGGCTTTCAGTTAGTATTTTCTTTTTTCCAAGCTTTTGCCAGTGAATTGCCCACATAATTTAATTGTTCTGTCTACCCTTTACCTTAATATTTCTCATTGTCACACAGAATAACACTATTTGGTCCCTACTCTTAATTATGTCTACATTTTCTGCAATAGAAAAGAATTCAATTGACTCTTATATATTCATTATTTGTTGCATAATTGCGGTTGTGTTTCCCAGTTTGTCTTGCAACTGTTCTGACTGCTATAGACTTCTCCCAGTTAGTAGATTTCCCTGGGACACTTGGAAGTGCACATGACAGGAACTGCACTATAAAGACCTAATGTTAATAGGATTTCAGGTCTCTGATTAACTTGTTACATTTTGAAGGAAAAATTTGTAGGAAGCCACAAATTGCAGGCTTTATAAGACACATAAATAAAAATTTGTGCAAGAGACTGTTTTAAAAAACAGATATTTGATAAAGAATAGAAAGCCACAAAGATGTTTTTATTTTGAAAACCAATTAGGTGATAACTGTTATAATATATGTATAAAATGCCAGCTAATTTTTGTGAAATACACAATAGTTAACGAGCAGAACCATAGTGAGGTTTGACCACCACAAGAGGTCTGTATCGCTCATTACAGACCCAGGCTGCAGTGCTGTCCACCGCAATGAAGCATCCTGCATGCTCTGCTTATTTTTCTAATCTTTCTTCATCAGCCCTGCAGCATGCCAAAGAGTCTGACTGAGGGCTTCTCAGTGGAAGAGACAATAACTGTTTGCATTATGAGAAACCTTTATCTCAGTCAGCATCTGCACTGATACTGCAGCAGCACGGCTGCGGAACAAGAGACACCGGCTGCTTCCTTACTCTTGGAGAGTTATTAGACATGAGCAGCACTGCAGTACTGAAAAGCCCCACGCCTGAGTTTGAAATGTTTCATATATGAGAGGCTATATTCAGCTCTTTATCTCAAGCCACTGAAGAAATATATGTTTTGGTTTGCTTTTACTTTCTTAATAGCACATTTGAGTCCCATTTTCTTTGCAGTAAAATATACATCCAAGACTAAAAACATTCTGCTTGAGTCTATGCAATAAATTTTTTCAAAGTGCATAGATTGTAACAGCGAGAAATACCTCTTTGCTTTAAAGCCTATGCTTGTATAACCATTGGATCTGCAGGCTTAGGAATCAGTGGTCTATTCTGTAACCAATTTTTATTTATTTTTTAACCTGTTGACAATTGTCAAAGATTTGGTTGTATATGACAATATAATCTAAGTAAAGCTAGGAACTCACCCTTTTGTCCCATTTGTATGGAATAATTATTATTATTAATATTGCTTTGAGTCAAATGTGAGTTGTAATGAATCACAGAACTTCACTTGGTAAAGACAGTGTCACAAAATAACTTCCCAATTCTATGTACATAAGTTTCGCAGTGGATCTCTATGGCAAGTAGGAGACTTATTCACAAAAGCTAACTTCTAAAGCATCTCACAGTCATTCAGAAATTCATTTTAACACTGGGGAAGTGTTGTATAGTTTCTGATTTTAGTCCTTCTCTTGTGTCCATTCATCTTTTTTTCAGTTCTTATGGGACTAAGTTAACTCCCTAGCACAATTCCCCTTGGATTCCCAGAGCTAAAGAGATACTTTGTTCACAATATTGCAGAGAGAGGTTTTGTTCGCTGTGGTTCCTTATTGCCTTGAAACGGAGGTCCTCTGACCTTAGACCTCAGACCTCAGAATTTTAAAGTGCTTCATCAAAAAATAAGGAATTTAAGACAGTGTTCTTGATCTCTCCTAGTCTTATCATAAATCCTGATGTTTGATAAATGCTTAGCCATTTTTTTTCCTTCATGAGTCATACAGTTAAAGTACCAGAAAAAAATTTATTATTCTATTCCACTGCTCTCTTGTCAGACTGTTAGGAGCTTTTAGAGCATTTATGAAATGTATGAGAGGCACCATCTCTACACACAGATAAGGATTCGAGACTGTCAGATAGTCTGATATAGCTAAAATAATCAAAATCATTTGATCAGGCTTCACTTAGGGACCCTACAGGAAATGCAGTTTTCCCTCTGGGGACCTTTCTTAAAAAACATATGAAATTTTATCAGTAAACATAGGAAGTTGTCTATAAGTCCTCCCAACATGAGAATACCACCTTGGTATGAACACGAGAATACCGCCTCTGGTCTTTTCCTGCTGAAAGTGCTTTCAGTATGAACTATATATTTCAGGATAAAGCCTCTTGACTAGGTCTATTCTAATAAACAAGGAACAGGCAGGGCACACCTCACACCCTGGTTCACAACTGTGATGAGACAATCAGCACAGTCTTGTCTCTTTCTGGCTGGCGCCTGTTAGTGCTGCTCCAGGCTGTGGTCTAGCCTGGTGCCTGCCAGGCTATCCTGCAAAGCTGCCTGATGTTTCTGTTTTGAGAGAGCATGGAGTTCTGTGGACAGCATAAATGCCATGTCTTTAGTGCAGAGAGTGATCTCTGGCTGCCTTTGGCTGGTGGCATAGGCACCATTCAGACAACACCAAAGTATTTATTAAAAGTTACATGAGAATACGTAACATTCTTCAGATGGGTACACAGCCTGGATTAGCGGGGCATTGCAATACCAGCCTCACCTGGTTTGTTTGGTTTTTTTCCTAATAAAAGCATGGAAGATTGTTTTCAGCAGATTTGATTACAGCAATCAAATTGACTTCTCGTAAGATCCTATGTTTAGATGAGGTGACTCACTCCCTAGATGTACCAATTTCTCTGCATGCATGGGTTAGTTTTGGACACCTAGCTAGACACAGTTAGAAAAGGATCTCTGGAGTCTGAAGCTCCCTTTGAAATAAGGAAGGAAATCCCAGCACCGATGTTGGTATAAATCTTTTGCAGCAATCTAGCAATAGCACAACTGTTCACTCAGTGGGCCAAGACTTGATGCTCGATGGTATTGTGATCTTGTTCCACTTACTTGCTCAAAGCAGCCTACTAATTTATTGGAATGAGTGGAGTGAGGAAAAGTCTTCTTATACACCCTGTTAGAGGTTGTTCAGAACAAAGAGACTTTTGTGCTTTTCATATGTGAGGCACCTTGTTAAAATTCTCTTCAAGAACTGCAACTATTATTAATTAAACTTCCGTATCATCAAAGTAGCCACATAAATCAGCCACACAATAAAGGTTCTATGAAAAATACTTTATCAAGCCTTCTGAACATACTTTAATGCAGTGCAACTGAAGAATAACAGATTAACAACTTTATTTCCTCTGGTCAAATACTAAACCAACCAACTTAGGTTAAAAGCAACTTATATTTTATACATACAGCTTTGATTCAACCAATAGTCTTGAATGAATACGTATATGCAAATAGCCTTAACATCAGTCTTATTCCTCTGTTAAAATCATTTCTTGCTTTCAAATGCCACTCTCAGATGTGCTACAGTACATGGTAGAATGAACCTGCAATGCTAGTGTTACATTAGGTGATATTTCTTGTTTGTATTACTTTTTATCATCTTTGTTGGTTGTTAGAGACCCCTTTCTTCCATTCTCTTGGTGTTTATTTTTATTCACAGTTCCTGAAGATCAAAACTATATGAGTTTTCCATAATACCCATTCCTGCAGAGTTTTGGATTCATAACTGTCTGAAACTGATATACCATTTAAATTAGCATTAAATTTGGGTCTGACTCCTGTGGTTGGCCTGTGCCTCTTTCAGTCTTGAGCACCATCATTGTCCTAATGCAGATTCCCATTGCATGTATCTTTTGCTCCCTGTTCTGAGCTATTGCATATCATTGATGCCTCTGTCTCATGTAAAGCGGGTATAAATTAAATCTTTGAAAACCAGAATAGTTTGAATATGCCCAGAAGTGTTTTACTTACCTCTGCTTAAGAGCCGAGTGCTAGAATGAGCAAATAAGACAACTGGGTCTTGGGTTTCTTTTCATTCTGATTAATGACCTTTCCCATTGACAGAGATCAAGGCAGCTGGCCTGGGTTCTTGTCTGCAAGACACGTAAAGTATCTTAATCTTCTCTGTTACCTATTTTGTGTGGTACCAGTGTCTGCCTCTTCTGGGGATTCCAATACGCAAGATCATACAGTGACAAAAGCAATACTGTCTTGATTTAAGGCATCTAGACAAGTACAATTTAAATTAAAAAGGAAGCATCTATTCCCAGCTTGACTCTGTGTAAAAAAGCAAAGGTTGAGAAATTCTCTAGTGAGAAAATTCTTTGAAGATCTACACTCTGGCATAATATCACTGAGGGAAAGCTTAGACCCTGTGAAGTACATGTCAACATTGCTGCTGATTTCCGTCAGCCCAGAGCCGCTTCCAGTGTCTTCAACAGAACAAAGGATTTGGGGCTTGGGAGATTTTTTTTTTAATAATAAAAGTGGAATTTTGGCTGCCTCTTCTACACAGAGACAGTCATATCAGCAGGTGAAAAGGAAGTCAGAGCTGTTTAGTAAATGGAAAAATTATACACAGAAAAGGAGAGGCTGTTTCACAACTTTCAGAGATGTGCTAGAGCTTTCTTGATATACACACAGGCTGTAGAAAAGTAACCTTCCTGCCTTTGGATGCCATAAGAGTGTTTTGGCAACAGAAGCACCAAATAGCATAGTATATTAGCTGATAGAACTGCTGAAATCAACACCAATCATTTCTGGAAAGCAGACAGACTTGTGGGATGACAGATATAACAGGGATTGCAATGATACCGATTTGATCTCCACCCATCCGGCCTGTGTAACTATAAAATAAACCAAAGGAGAAAACCAAAGCAAATTGGCTGCAAGAGCTGTGGGATTTCTCCTTTAGACCAGTGCCAGCTAACAGACCCCCACAAGAAAACAAAAGAAATTGTTTATAGTTTTAAAAATATTTTCCATTTTTCCATTTTTGAAGCTGCTCACAAATTAATTTCCTAAAAGAAGAAAAAAAGACAGAGGGGAACAGATTAGGCAAGCTAAACTTAAAGTAAAAAAAAGAGCAAAATCTCCACCTATAGTGAGATGAAAAAAATATTCCCAGAAATATAACAGACTATTGTTTGAGAGTGTTCTCCTGCAATCATTTCTGTAACAAGCCTATAGCCAAATCCATAGGATTTTCACCATCCAGCTATGCTTTGCAGTCATTGGGGCAGATTTGAACATACCTTTGAGGGATGGAGTAGTTCCTATATCTCACTTTTCCCCCAGAAGCATACTTTTGGCAGTCCATCCCATTAACCAGTACTGGGGTCATGAAGATTTAAAGAGGCAATTCTTTGGCAATGGCACAAATAATTATAGCTAATTTGAGACACCAAATAGATAGACCTGATTTACAGATGTCTTAAAACTATCAACAGCTTTGCAGCAAATGCAGAGACTCAATCCTCTCTACCTTCCTGCTGGTTGAACTTTCAGCAGCCAGTTCCCCTCTGGAGTTTCACACTTGAAGTACAAATGCCCACTTTTGCCTTGAGCAATGACAGAAGTAACACTACTGATTGATGGTCCTATCCATTACTACTGTCTAAGGCCCCACACATCTCATGAGAAATTCCTTCAGTTCTGTCATGCAATTGACTCGAAATGCAGCAGAAGCGGTATTTAAATTAAAGGAGCATCTGAATTAATGGAGCCTCCTTTTGCTTGCACGACAGGATCGGTTGGCTCCCATGTTTATGAAGACATGAGTGTTGCTGCAGCTTTTTACATGCTCAAGGCAGTCATAAATCTCTCTCTTTTTTCTCTTTGTGAATTCTCCAAGTTATGTAAGCCCTCAATAGTACTGAAATCAACAAAAATATTCAAAGGATATGGAACAAACAATGCACAGTGAGCAAGATTATTAACCTTGTTCCTTCCAGAAACTTGGCTAAAAATGTTTCTCTTTGAATGAATTGCAAAATACACTCAAAGAAGAACTTCATTCCTATTGCAACCCTTTGCCCATTTGTATATCCATAGGCTGCAGGTTAGAGCATGAGCCCCGCCTGGGCAGTGTACCCCACAGGCAATCACAAGTGATTTCAAGCTATAGGCAGCCGGGGGCCTGAAAGCCCCTTCCTGCTGCGCAGCATGTGCTGAGCCTGGCACAATGTGAGACCTGCTGCCGCCACTGCCTGTACCCTGCTTCTAAAATGTTCTTGCAGTTTCTCAGATTTCTCTTCAATAGATCTGATTTTTTCCACCCCAAGGAGCACAGAATGATCAAGGGGATCACGTTTCTTTGAAAAGAGATGCGATTAGTCACTCAGAGAAGAAAAAGCTCTCATCAGGACTCATTCTGTGCAGAGAAAGAGACTGGGCTGCATGCCAGACTGCTATTAATTCTACCTGGAAACAGATTGAATCCTAGGTCACTGTTCTGGACATAGAAGCCTTTTGGTTCTCCACATTTTCAGCAGGGCTCTGGAGCTTTTGGCAGTGTTTTGAGCATTGTGCTCTATAAAGCAGTGTTAAATACTGCACGTTTATAGTCAGGAAACACCTCAAAGTCCCCTAATGTCAATTAGCTACTTCCTCTGCAAAGTCGTAAGCAGATGTATGAGAGCAGCTCTACAGGAATATATTGGCTAACAGGTGCACTATTAGGAAGGAAAGAAGGTTGTTCATATTAACAGAACGGAAGTCCCCTTCAAAATTGCTTGTCCAGTGCTCCTGGCTGCTGCTGGCCCTGCTGTTGCCTCTCACTTTTCACCCACATGTGTTGGGTAATTAGGAGTTCAAACGATGCATGAAGGGCCTCTGCTTCTAGTGACTCATAGCTACAGGGATTATCCAAGATTACCAAAAGGCATATGATTCCCTTATGATTCCCTTATGGTGTGCATAACACCTTGGTCTTCATAGGTGCTGTAAGATTAAAATTACAGGGACTCCTGACAGTAATGATAAATTATGCCAAGCCGGATCTTCCAGTGGTATAAAATGGGGCACCTTCACTGAAGGCAACAGAGCTTTGCCAAATTAACCATGTTGATGAACACTACAAACAACTGCTGTGCAATGGTTTTCTTTCCTTTCCACTACAATAATACTGATTTTTTCTCGCTGTTCATCTCTCAGGCTATAGAGGGTCAGTTACAGGTTTTTCCCCTAGTTTTAGATCACCAGACTCATGGATTTACACAAACCTAGGTCAGAATCCTCAGCTATATTGACTTGGACTCATTTTTTAGTGAGCTCTGTTTTGGCGTGGGACCAACAACCACACATTTGCAATCAACCCTTACATTTTAGTACGCAAAGTCCATTGAAATCATAGATGATGTTCTCATGCCAAAAAAAATTCCTATTTCTAGCTCCACCATCAATAGGTAATAAAGCACTCAAACTATAAGAGTCCATTATAAATACTACACTTGAAAACACAAACCCTGGGTGAAAACCAGTGTTTGGAAGAAACTGTTTCAGCACTTGGAGTAAATTGGTGTGAAATTATGCAGCTTGTCTTGAGAAATGCACTGCCACAATCCTGAGCTCTCCTGAGGAAGAGAGGGACATTCTACCTTTGTCTCATTTCAGAGAGGCAGTGAATTGAAACAAATTAAAATGCTTGTACTGGCTTCAAGTTGCTTGCTGGAGACATCTACACATTCATGCAAGCAATTTGAAGGTGCATTTAGAATTAGAGAATGAGGTCATCTGCCAGCTCAGATGATCCAAAAGCCCTTTAGAGATGGTCCTGTGTGCACAGAACAAGTGCACAGGCATGTTATTTGATCCTTGTTGCCACTTTTATGCTGCATTAATTATCATTTAGATCAGCACAGATGCTATTCTATTGGATTACTTGGCCCTTTCCCTTGAGGGACAACCAATATATGCTTGTTATAGCTGATATCATATATTTATGTGATATAGCTTGCCTCATTTGAAGTATCCTAACACATTGCATACTTAATGAGAAAAGGCACAGTGTGTCAGAACCATACCAGATGAGGGCTTTCCTTCAAGGGAAAACATTTGGCCCTCGTGTTTCTCATGGACATTTTGCAAATCTCCAGTTAACTTAGAAGACTAGGTCACATTTAAAAGCTGACTCAAGAGTAGATCTACACTATGCAGGAAAACACAGTGCACAGATAACAAAACCAGTGCTCTCAAGCTACAGTGCAGAAATGTGTGTGAACACCAGCCCCAGTCTCTAGCCCCAGTCCCCAGGTCAGTAAGGTGCAGCTGAGCTGAAATGCTCTGCCCTGCGCTGGGGTGCAGCACAGAGGAGATGCCCAGACTCCTGCTTCTGCTGAAATGGTGTGCTCTCCACTGTGTCAGGTGTCTGCTCATCATTCTGTGTGGCATGACACCAGTGTAACCTTAGGCTTCTGAAGTTCAGGGAAGAGGTCTTAGAATCACTACTATGCTTTTGCAAATGTTGCTTTTCTGCCTTAATCAGGCAAGCTCTACTACTGCTTCAGCAACAGACATAGGGACTGAGTAAAGGAAAGAATATGGAATTTAGCCCAGGGCCCTTTTAAACGCACTTCTACGTGTAATTTAATAGCTGTATTATAAACCTTAATGTTAGTATAAAAATCTGGGGAATTTCAGGCCCAAACTGGGTTCACTTTTTTCTTTTACCTTCTTTCCTCTTGAGAAGCTTGTTTTCTTTTTATTGCATTCCAATAACGAGAGACCATTTCACACAGGTACATCTGCAATATGTTACAGGCAGCATAGAATATTAAAACAACCTGTGCTACTGCTAGTGAAACTAATAACGGAGGAAAAACTTTTCTCAGGCTGAGAGGAAAAAGGTGCCTATAGCAGGAACTCCATTAGCGAACTCCATTACTGAAAGTACTGCACTGAATGCTGCAGTAATTTCTAATTTAAAGTCCTGTTTCAAATGGCAACTCTAATACTCAAAGAGGGGAGCTAGGCTAGGGTGAAGTGGTGGTGATAGTGGTGGTGATAGTGGTGGTGGCCAGGTAGTTCACATGAGGTTGTGTTTAGATCTTGTGTTTAGATATGGATCAGGGTTTTAAAATAAAATGGCAAGTTAAGAAAATAAAACTGAGCAGACTATAAAGCAGAGAGAGAGGAAGTTTATACATTAACCTTACTTCATAGAGAGGGGCTAACCTGTCTTCCCTAATCTTCTGAATCCACACAAGTGTGCAAGTTCACCTCCAGTGTTACTGAGTTCACACTCAGCGAAGGATCACCTGTGAAATAGACTGCAAAGTCAGAAGTGAGAGAACAGTTCGGTTGAGAAGTGGAACCGTGAAAGGGGGAAAATGAGCAGAAGGAACAAAAAGGGGGAATGGGAAGGGTAGCTGAGTGAGAGAAGCCAGAGAAACAGAGAGGAAGAGCCAAATGGAAAAATAAACAAATAGTTTCTTCTTTGGTTAAGGCTTAGGAATTCCTGCTCCACAGAAAAATTACTATTTCCAGATTTGATTTATTTTTTATTTCAAATTGGAAGGAAAAGCCTGAAAGACAAAAGAAATGTATAATGGAATATATATTGTGGTTCTGGCCACCCACCTGCTTACCAGAATGGCTCCCAGCACAAATTCTGACATAATCAACACATTCCACCAAAATGTCACTGTCCATTGGACAGTGGCTCCACTGGAAATCCTCTGTCCAGCTGTGTGCCCTGTCGCTGTGATTTTAAGCTGTATAGGTACCCAAGAGGAGCTCGGCTTCAAGAATAATAACACAATATTGTATGCTAGTGCACATAATTTCTCAGTTTAGATTTCAAAAGGGTAGTTTGTAATGTGCAGCGGATGTTTCCAAGGACAGAAAAAGAAAATCTGTTTTATTGTTGTGCCTCTACTGATGGAGGAAGAAGGGGGAAATGTGGGAGGAAGAGGAGAAGACAGACTTGTGTTCATGTAAATAATTTGTCTCTGTGTGTGAGAGGAAATTCACAGAATTTATTTTATTCTGTGGCTCCAAAAAAGACTTACAGCTCCATATTTGGTTCTCCCAACCCCAGCTGTCGTAGACGTTGTTATATTTATTGTCAGTTGGGTAACAGCTTACTGTTAATTATTTACTGTAAGTTTGATGAACAACTAATATTTCTTTGATGGTGGATTCAAGTCTCAAATAATGCACACCCTTGTAACTGGCTCCTACTTCACATTCCTCCCCCATGAAACTGGTACCTGGCATGTTGGGAGAGCCATGACATCTTCCTGGTTTTTGATCCAAGGCAAAGTCATGTCTCTGCCACACCTTGCACCCTCATGGTGCAGCTTTGGAAGGCTCTTCATGGCTGCAGCCTGTGACCAGGTTCCTAACATGCCACTGTTTTCTCAGGAACAATCAGGGTATGGAGCTGACATAGCCAGGATGGGAGAGCAGTAGTGGATGTGGACAGGCGTGGGGATGGAACAAGTCTAAGGATGGGAATGGGATATCATCCCAAAAGCAAGCTGGGCTTTACCCAGGGGACATGCATGGGCAATAGGCGACCAGGCACAAGGAGTTCTGGAACATTTGCAGATGGAGAGGAGTGAAAGGGGTTGGAGGCCTGCAAATTGAAAAGGGCTGGAGGGGTGGGGTTGAAAAGGTGAGCAGAAGAGCACTGGGTAAGAAGAGGTGGGAACTTGTGGTGGGCAGGACTGAGAAAAAATACGGGGCAGTTTACCACCACCCACCATCTCACCACGTAAGATCCTTTGTTCCTTTTAGTTTGCTTTACTTCATTCCTTTTGAGCTTGATTTTCTGGTAATTAAATGTCAAATCCAGCTGGCCTGCTTGATCTTAAATCTGCCAAATTTGCTGCTGAGGCCTGTGTCCTAGAGCAGGGGAAAGGCTGTGGCCCAATAATGTAACGTGGTCCCCAGATTCAGAATCTGTGACCTTATCATGTGGTTCAAAGTGTATGTGCCTCCTCACAGAACTCCACGCAGATGTGGCTGGTCTTGGGGAAATTTGTACTAGTGTATGTGAAACTACAGGGAAAAAATTATCTAGCTACAAAGAGGGTCTCATTATTTTAGGACTTTAGTCTTATTCCAAGACTTAGGAACTTACATGTCTACATCCCTGCCTCTGAAAAAAAAATCCAGGATCTGTGAATTCACTTGCACATATAGATGTTTGGCAGATGCATCAGAGAAAAATATGTGACTCCACTATACATCATTAATAGCTTAGTTTATCTAAGGTAAGGGACACAATACTGGCTAAGAAAGCCTTTCTTTTCTGTATCAGTTCTTTGAAACTGATTTGAAAGCAGCTCAGGGTTTAATTCAGACTCAATGTTCATTTCCAATAAAATTGTTTTCTGTGCCCTTTGTATTTATGCTTCTTTCAGCCTGTTTTCCTCCCATTTGGCAATCTGCATATGCAAGTCTAGCTGTTAGTTTTTGGACCTGGTTGCTGCAATGGGAACTGGCTGAGGTCTTAAATTATGTTTGAGAGCTTGATCCCACTTGAATAAAATCAAAGAGTGCTTTCCATTAAATTTAACATGAACAACAGAGTAATCAGAAATGAGGAATATTTTGCTTCTTAAAAATATCCAGGAAGTTCCACAGGTCAGAACTTCAGTAAATGTGTACAGGCAGGCTGCAAAGATGGGATATAAAGCTGATTTATCAGAATCCAGGCTTTCAAATTAAATTACTAGATATATTTACCATCAGAGGGATAAATTCTACCCTTTAACACATATTCTTCCTTTCAAGACTATTGCACTCAAATTTTGCACTATGTGTCAGAACAAACTACAGTTTGTTAGGCTTTGTGTTTTTATAATTCCCTTTCTCACAGTTCTAGAACTTCTCAGGTACCATCTCCAAAAGAAGCATTTTTTCACAGATAATGAATGAATTCTGGGAAAATGGACTCTCTGTACTAACAGAACAAGTCAGAGACATCCTAAGAGACACGCTAATGAAATGCTGATTTGCCCAAGAAAACCCCCCAAACCTTGGTTGATTCCCCTTGGGTTTTTTTGACCTTCCGCTGTGAAATCCCTGGAGGCAAAGACCCTCTCCTTTTAACTGTATGGAAACTTGTTAGCCCAAAAAAATACTACTGTGAGCAAAGGACAATTTTGAAAGTTTGTGAAGCTGCAAATGTGAGGTGGCAAAACCTCTCCCTGTGGTGATGTGTGCTTTCTCACACAAATGGTCCCCCCAAAAGCAGGCTGGGCTCTTGCTGAGAATAAATGCGTACCGTTGCAAATAAAAGCTGTGATTAAGGCCTTAAAGCTTTACTGTTAGCCAGCCAGACAATAATTCATTTGTACTTGATTTTTCATTAACTCATTTTTTGCTGTTCAAGGGCATCTTCCCAGGGCTTTTTCTAGCTGTATTAACCCTAAGATCTTTATCTTCCATGTGCTTTTCTTCTATATGAAGGGAAAAAATGAAACCACATGAAACCGGGCAACGTACCAAAAAACATTTATGAAATTTCTGGTGAAGTGTTTTGGCATAACTACATAACAGTAACATACTATTTTCATTAACTTGAACAAACAAACCCAATAGATTATTAAAAAACAAAATGAAGAAGAAAGTACAGATGCAGCGTAACTTTACAATTTGACAATGCAGAGGACAGATTTACCAGCTTATTTACTGCTTCTCCTGGCAAAGGAGAAGAGCTAACGCAGAAGCCATAGGCAGGATCTACAGCAAAGAACATGGGGGGAAATGCCAGATGATCTAGGTCTCACTGGTGACAGTAAACCAGCAAGATTCATAGCACTGTTAGGGATGTAGCATTTGCAATCTTCTAACTGTCATCTAGTTAAGCTTAACGGCTATAAAGGTAATGGATGCTCAGCAGAGCACCGAGTGCTTCTGAAGTGATAGGAATGTATACCTCATTTATGGCCCTGCAAGCGTGGACTAATAATTGGTCTAGAAGCATTTTTCTCTCATTTCTTTTAGAAATTACATGGTTGCTTAATAGCATAAGAATTATTTTGGTGTCATACAGCACACAAGCCATATGCTCTGTGCAGCAGTTGGAGAAACTCACTTGAGTGACTGATCAGCCCAAACACCCTCCACTGCGGAGCTGAATTTGAGTCATGTAGGTGGTGTCACACAAATTACTGCCATATGAACAATCTGCCTTGATCACAAGCAAGCTAGCTTGGACAGTAGAAGCAGTTAAGCCCAATTAATATGGCAGCTCAGGGAGATTATTTTATTGTACTTCTAAGGATAAATTTATCTTAAGGGAAACACTGCAGGCTGATTTATTTTTCAAAGACCTCTGTGCTCCATTGCCTGTGCTTGGTAACACATAGCTTACTTAGGCCATCTATTTGCAGGAACACACTGAGGGACATCATAGAAATATCCTAGATGTGCATGGTCTCCTGGAGAAAGGACACAGCAAACAGGAGGTAGAAGAAAGAAGAATGAAGGAAGAAGCATCAGCTCCAGACAGCTCTGGCCCAAAGTCACAAAAGAGAGGAACTAGGAAGAAGGAGAACTAGGAGTTCAAAACTGTTTAGATGAAGGTTAATGTGACAATTAAATGATAATCAAACTGTTCAGAGATGAATGCCTCACAGTTGTGAATAAGGGAAGAAAAGGAACCCTGAGGGTTACAGCTCCTTTGCTGTTACGTAAGGGGCAATATACCCACCTCAACTCGCCCAGTAAATCCTTCTCAGAGTTTTGACAGACATTTGTTTATGCTTGTTCAGAGCATTGGGTCTCATGAGACAATTAAAAAAGTCTTACAGAGCACTTCTAAAAGTCCAACAGCTATTTCAAATATGAAAGAACAAAGGGTAGGCTGGGATTCAGGGATGTCACAGAGTAAGGAAGCATTCACAGCGAAGGAAGAGCAAGTGGGCTGTGTTTGCTACATTAAAGCAGATTAGTTGTGAAAGAGTGAGGGGTTTTGTGCATTTTTTATTTCTTCTCGTGTGAACTTGTACATCTGTTAGGCGTTTGTGTACTAGTTTATAAGTAGTGGTGCTATTTAAGCTGGTAAGACATATAAATACCCCAAAGGGAACAAGTATGTTAACATGTACAGCTGTTATGAAGCTGGCATTTTCCATGCTAGGCCAAAGAATTACCATCCTTGTGGCATTTCCACTAATTCAAAATGAATACAAATGTTGAAAATACTGTTTCATTTCTCGCACAATAGAGATGTTTTTCTTTTTAAAATAGAGATGGTGTTAAGCTCACCATCACATTTCATTCCAGTGGTTCCTCCTGAGAGAAGTCTTACATTTTGTAGAATATCCTGATTTGATCCAATTCCAAGGAATAATTTCCCATTCTTATGCATGGGGGTATTTTGGAAGAGGTTTTTGTTTTTCTTTTAAATGCAGGCCTGCTGTTCCAGCTCGTTTTATTTTCCCTATCTGCCCTTTAATTAATTACTGTGTTGCAGAGCCTGGTGATGCTTGACAAGGAGCTGAAGTGAGCTGACTATTGTGAAGGAAAAAAGGCTGGCAACAGTAGACAATGTAAAAAATGGTAATGTGTGAGGGTGAGAGGCAGAAAAAAGCCATGATCAAACTTAATCAGCAAAGTCCAGCACAGTGGGTCCTCTGCCCTCTCTCTTCTAACCCAAAGTGTATGCACTTGGGTCAGTGAACTTTAAGAAAGCCTTGCAATACTGTGAAAGAATAAAACTTGTCTCTTAAAACACAGGTGTGCCTTAGGCTCCTCAGTAGAGCTCTTGGACTCTGAATCCCAGCTGTGCAAGCAGGATCCCTGTGCAGGGGCAAGGCATCCCCCCTGTCGCACTGGGGTGCCACATGGACTGTGGCCATCCACGCCCTTACAGCCCACGCCCTCCACTCAGGGTGCAGCTGTCTGGGACCCCTGCCTTGGGTTTATGTGTTGCTCTTCACCCCAGTCCCTGGCATGGCATCCTGATGCTCAGCTCTTTGGTGTACTTGTCTCAAACAGAATTAGAAAACCTTTTCATGCAGGTGAGATTCAGAGACAAGTGTAGGAGGACCTGCCCAGTGCTTACAAGCTTTATCAGGATTTGTGGTGGTATCCCATCCCAAAGGACAAGCCGGTCAGCTGGTTATAGAGATGTGCAGAGAAGCTCACTCCAACCTGCTGAGGTTTTTCATCTCTCAGCATTTATTTTGTCACCAACTCAAGAATTCCAAAGGAAAGCCCTGAACTCCTGCCTTCCTCATTAAGGGGAAAAGACAGATACTTCTGCAGAGGGATTTGGCTCACCTGTGGTTGTGATGGATCTGAGCTGAACTGTTGCCAAGGCCCCTAGAGCCAGGGTTTTCCTTCGGCCTTTGCTCCCAACAGCTGGCAGGGAGCGGGCAGCAGGGAACCACAGGCCACAGAGTAATTGGCCCCTGCCAAACGAATTGGAAGAAAGTTAGAGATTTTGTGATGAAAATTTTTCAGCTTCCCAGCCATTCCCCAACAAAATCAGGCCATCCATGTGGAAAGTTTTGTCTGTGAACAAATATGTCATGAAGAAGTCAATGAAGAAATATGTCATTGAGTATGTTCTGATTTGGCTTTATTTGAAGTTGTTGTCCTGAAATGTAGTTTTTTGAACACTAATGGGAATACAGACTTATAAGTCAGATGTGGCCAGAGGGAGTGAAGAATTTAACTGTCTGAGCTTGCCTTTATGACTTTTAGCTGTAACTCTGATAAGGTATTGTGAGCCCCTTTCTTTCTATCTGTCTGCCATCCCCCATTTCCAGCTGTGGACTAACAGATTTCTGGAAATGGGGGATGCTCATCTTAGCCATGAAAGAGACATCACAAAGAAATTGGATTAATACTGAGAAGCGGAGGTTCATTTTTTAGAAGATGCTTGTGCTTGTCACAGTGGAATTAAGAAATCTTATTCCTCTCACTTGATATATGGCATATTCCTACTCCTGCACATCTGTCCGGATACATGCCTAGGCAGCACTCTTTCAAAGTGTCCTTGAGAGTGGCTCATCTTTTGTGCATGAGTTACAGGATGATAAAATCTCTGTAATAATCATTTATTGTTTCCAATTTCCATCTGTATCCGGGTGTAATGTTCACAGATTCAAAAAACTGGAACAAGCAGGTATTGGCTAAGTAGCCCACCTGGCTCCACTTATCCCCCTTTCAAATTAGAGGCAATGTAACCCAAAACCTCTATCTTCTGCTTTTTAACATTTCACACAAACTCATTTGGGAAATTTATTGTGACTTTAAAAAGATCTGACTTTTTTATTTGGTGCGTCACACTGAAAGAACAGTACAGTACCTGTTAGCCAGATGGTACAGGAATAACATGCCAAAAGGTACCAGATTTCTTATTTAGAGTCTGCTGTGAAACATGCATATCAGATTCAGGTGATATTAATGAAAAAATAATGCTGGAAAGGTTACGAGCCATTATTCCATGCAGAAATGGCATTTTTTCCCTTTTACAAGCACTCCTGAGTTAAATAAGCTTTGAACTTTCAGATCTTTCTGTTTGCGGGGGTTTGCTTATAACAGTCATGTAGCCAATATGACGACAAGTTTGGAAGAGGCCCAGGTATTTTTAATCAGTGAGACCATGCTGCAATGTATGAAACAGATTTAAACTGCTTTTGCCTTTACATGAACTAAATTTTCTCTAACTTAATAGAAAATCAATGTAACCAACTGACCAAATTCCCAGAAAATTTACTGCTCCTCAGCAGGCTAGGCTGCATTATAATTTTAATTGTCAGTCCTAATATGATCTCGCAAGGGTTTTATGAAAACTAATTTAGTTTTAGAGATTGTAAATGGTGTGGTGGCTCTGTCAGCGTGGGCACTATCAAACTTAGCTTTACTATCATATCCAAATTAATATCCATTTTTCTTTCTTGTTGGTATTAAACCAGACCAGATGTTTGCTTTGAGTTTTTAAACCCCTGGTAACAGTGACAAACAGGATGCAAGTTATAGGGGAAAACAAGGCCAGCGCCAGCACTTGGAGCCAGCTGGTTCCCACCCCACTCTGCTCCCCTCTGTGCTCGAATAAGCCATCCCTCCCACGGGGTTGTTTGCTCACTCGTTCAGTTGTTTGTTTGGAGGGAGGGAATTGGGTTCGAGTAGCTCAACTTCAAATGAAAAACACATCCTAATCTAGCGGGACCTGCATTGGAAATTATGCATCAGAGCATCATGGCCCTTTCTGAGCCCTGATCCGCACTAAAGCCTGGCTGCTGGACTGTGCTTCAGTTTCCAGACTTGCTCACACAGTCATGCCAGCAGAGCCCTAGCATAGACAGGATCTGCTTGGAACACAGCTTCTTTTGGTCATCTTGTGTAGTTCTTTTGAGGAACACGCTCTGCTTTTCTACTTACCAGGGCTTATTTCTTCAGACATACCATCAGATCCTTCCAGATCCAGGCAGCGCCATGGCTCGCCAAGTCCTCACCCACTCTGACTTTTCTCCTCTTCACATTCATGGTGGCAATCACAAGTGACATGATTGGATGCATGCAGTCATGTCTTCTGGTTGCAGGGTCACACTGAACCCAAGCTACAGGGAGGATTCCTACCATGGCCATGGGGTCGATAAAAAAAAGTGACAAAGGTGCAGGGAAATTTGAAACCAAGAGCTTCCTCTTTATGTAGACCTGCTCCAAGAGGTTTGATCCTCTCTGATGTCCCACTCTCAAATAATCCCGCACACTTTTATGCAGCAGTGTGTGAGTGTCTCCAAACTACTGGCACCATTTCTTTCTTTCTTCCTCCTAGGGAAGACCTTTGGCATTCAGGGCCCCAGTTCGGTATCACCAACTGGAACCTGACTCCCTGTTGGTGATACTGAATCCCCTCAGAGCCTCCTGCCACTGGGACTTCCAGCCCTTCATGGGCAGGTCCTCCTCACCACAGGGGCTGACCAGGCCCCCTCAGGTCCTTTCCTTCTCTCACAAGCTCCACACAAACCTTGCTTCTTGTTCCTCAGCAACATTCACCTCCTGAGTGAATTCACCACCGAGGAAGCAGCCTGTTACAGGTGAAACACACGTGAAAGACTATGAGATTTTAGGGCTACCATTACAAATATAAAATGAGATGAATACATAAACCTACCCAATACCTCACTTAATAAAAAAGTTGACTCTAGTGCTGGCAGAAGTATGAAAAATAACTGCAAAATCTGTCACAGCAGGAGCAAGCATGGAGCATTCCTGAGCTCAGCTATCATTAAAGTCTGGGTAGGATGTTCTCATTATGAAACATGGAAAATTGTAATTCCTATGATTTTCCTGCTAATTTCAGTAAGCATAGCTCTAACTGTGAGTTTATAGTGTTTTGCAAATTTAAGACAGGCCACTTTAAACACGACCAAAGAAAAAACAAAAATTAAAAAGGGTGCCTTTTTAGCTTAAAATAATATTGACATAATTTTCTTGGATTTTTGCATTATTTTGAGTAGGCTTTCAAAGCAGAACTGTCAAAATGTAATTAATGAGATGTAAAATGTCTCGTATTCTAACTTTCTTCACATTTCATTACAAATTTTAAAACAAGGGGAAAAAAGAAATTATTTCAACAACATAAATTTAGTTTAAGTGCATTTTTATTTTTTTCAGCAAAATGGTACATTGGTGTAACCAGTGAACATTTCCTGGTTTTTCACGGTTTGATGAAAATTAAACATATTCTATTAAACTCATATGATAAATATGCAGAATCATTTGAAACAGAAAGGAAAAAATATATCTGAACAGGCTTTTTGCAACAAGATTTAAACTGTACACAACTTCAGTCAGAAAACTTGGAAGACAGCTTAATTTCTTTGAGCTATGAGACACAAGGGCAAAGCCCTCAGCACAAGTAAGTTGCTATTGCTCCACCAAACACACTGAAGCCATGCTAATGGCAAAGGAATCATGCTGATTGACATCAGATGAGGATTTGGCCCTGTTTTGTCTCCTGGGTGCATGAGTTTTTTTGGTGTTAAAGAGAACATTATTACTCCACAAATGACACAGCACTGTTGCCCTAAACACTAACTTGCTTTTGTAATCTGTTGATTCCCAAAGATTCCTTAGTCTAGATCAGGGTAAATAGAAAAAAACAGTTTTCTGTTTTCTAAGATTTTGATGCGATGCTCTGTTGCTACTCTGAGCTTGCACAAATTCACTGTATCTGCTTGAACATTGACTCCCATCTGTGAATGTAGTCTGGCCACCAGCCTCCTACTCTGCAATTTTTATTAGAAAAAGAAAAATATATTTGTAAGGAACTTTGTGCTTTAGCAATTTAAGTGTTTACCATTAACAAGTACCATCCTCTGCAGAATACTGCAGTTTCAGAACAGAAGAACAAGGTGGTTTAAAATAACAACACGGTTCAAAAATCGGTGAAAGCATGCTGTTATCTTATTGGTTCACTGTTGTTCTGCAAATCCATGTCATCTGCTACCACCTCACCCACCCCCAGAGTCCCTAACTCTTAGTTCTGCTCTCTAATGTTTGCAAAACCATACAGAAAAGACAAAATTATAAATTGTAAAATGACTGTGAAAGCTTATTGTCCATGCACTCTGCTAATGCATACTCCAGTAGGGTGGACATTTCTTGGCTGCAGGCAAATGCTAAACTTCCAAGTGTGGCTCAGGTGCTGAGCTGTGTCTTGTGCCTGACAGCAGGCTGCTGACACGGAGGCTGCTGTAACCTATATTCCTTGTCATGGTCACCATCCCATAGTCATGCCTTGCACACTTTTCAGGCATCTGGGCCTTAATAACTACATATCCTTGCTAGAATTTGTCACATTCTAGGCTACGTGTGACCACCGAGCTCTGCAAAATGTGTAGCCACACTTTGGTTAGAGTAATAAGACACAAATGACATAAAATACAAGCTAAACACATTCCCTGGAGAGGCGATGGAAAGTAGTATCCTGGGGCCACCATTTCTGTGTGTTGTGCAGTTCTAATGCCTGAGAAAACTGTCCTCAGCATATGGACAAGCCTCAGGACAACCCATGAACGTTAATTAAGGTAGTGCTTACTGCCTTGCATTCTGCTATCACCTCTGTTTCAAACCGCCCAACATTTTCCATGCCAATATAATTTTGCTCCCAGGTGCATGATGAAGTCTCAGAAGAGGAAGTGTAACTGAACTGCACTTTGCAGCTTTAAAACATTTTAGTTGTTCCCTTCATTGCAGCCTTCTTTTCCTTTCTGCTGCCTATGAAACAAATTCAGTCATAATGCCTGTGGCTTTGCTGATTCCAGATCACTCCTTCGTGTGAACAAGACACCGAGTCCACAAGGTCCACAAGAGCATTTGTGTCTCTTTTCCTTCCTGCAGTCAGATCAGTTATTTCAGAACCCAGGCTTTTTTTTGTGTCTTATTTCCAGCACACTGTGAACTCACTGTAGCCTCATTAGCATTCTTAACAGTAGACTATCTACCTGGATATCTAATCCATTGCAGCATTTTGACACAATCATTCTCCTTCCAGCGTAAACCAAACTTTTCTAGACTTCTGCTTTTTCCAAGTAAGCAGCCCGTTACAACAGCCCTCATAACTGGTAGTCAAGTGATAGACAACATTTTCTAGGGAACAAGAGATTGAATCAAGAGCATTAAAGTAAATTGTCTCACTTTAGTCCTGCTGTGTTAGGGAAGAAACCCATGGAGGGCTGCCAGCTGCAGCACAGGACAGAGAATATACATGGTCTCATCATGCAGCAGTGGAAGCCCAAGCAGAAGCCACAGAAGTCTAAAAGACACAAAGTGCTTTGTTAGGTGACTGAATCCCCCTTAATTTTCCAATCTTAATTTGATAGATAGATCCTCCGAAATCCAGAACAGATAAGAGAACTTCTATATTTTCTTTCTCTGGAGACTTTAGCATGTTTGTGATGTGATGGTCAGGATCTGTAACGTGCAGTAGTACATGGACTGTGCTACCCTATGAAATACTCTCTAAATACTCAGTTTGTTGGCTTGCATTTCTTGAGAAAATATCAATATTCATTTCTGTTTTCATCTCTTTTGCAGAGTTTTAATTTCTGCCTACATAGTTCCAGGCTCCCTAATACATTTCTATTCCAGTATAAGTCAAAGTGATAGCCATCAGA
Organism: Dasyornis broadbenti; assembly: GCA_013397935.1. NCBI lineage: Eukaryota > Metazoa > Chordata > Aves > Passeriformes > Dasyornithidae > Dasyornis > Dasyornis broadbenti. The sequence continues at coordinate 4,006,076 of VZRN01006818.1, forward strand.
CAATAGGCATAAATTCATATCATGAATCTACAAGAACAGAAGGTTTATACTACCTTTCTCACCTATCATTTCAAGCTTCAGGAATGGCTGCCATATGACCAGAAATACCTCAACTGTCCCTCTTGGAAGATATAAAATCCACGCCACCTGCAAACAAAATTCTCCACACCAGTAAGAAATTCATGGCAGTTGTTCCTTTTACATAATCATGTTGTGGTTATTGCAGCTAAAGCCACACATTATTAGAATTTACTTGCATTATTAATGTCAACTTATGGTCACTACCATCCAAAGAAAATTATTCTTTCAAGAATATTTGAAGTGGAGCCAATTTCAGCTTGAAAAAATGCTCTTGAGGTCTTTTGTCCACAGCTTTTCTCATCTGTAGCACATCTCTTATGTTAAAGCCACAGGCAATTCTTTTTCTTAGATGGTTTGTGTATTTCTTTGTGTATATATTTTTTAAATTACGTTTTAAAAACCTCAGCACAATGTACTTTAGAATGGCCTCTTTATTCTATTGATTCAAATCCTTTTTCCACTGGCTGAAAGACTGAGGAATGAGAATATGAGGAATATGAGAAAGGTAATAGCAGGAAGTTCCCTATGTCACTGAAACAGTCCATGTGTAGAATGAGAGCAGAATCTTAAATCACAGGCAGAAGGTAATTCATCATAATTGTGCCACAGCGTATTAAGCATACCAGAGATAGCGCATCTGAATATTTTGTACCTCAGCCACAGTACCCAAACCCATATCTGACAGACAATTTCCTGTACTTCATGTGATGAACCCTTTTACTATCTGGAATATCTCGTAGAGCAGAGGACCTTTTTGAAATCCAACCACTATAGAACAAGTCCTTATGTCCTTCCTCTTTCAGCACAATTTGTTGTGTTCAGTAGTCTGTAATTTCTCATTTGTGCTGACAAACAGCCCAGTCCTTGGTCAGTTTGCAATAGGCTGCAGGGGTCCATCACACTTCCAAACAGGTTGGGTTGTAAACTTCTGTCTTGTCACTCCAATTACTCCCCAGTTCATGTAATACACATTCTGCCTCTCTGAATTCCTCTCCCAGTTTCATTTAAGTATGTTACAGAATCACAGAGTAACAGAATCATAAAATCATTTAGGTTGGAAAATATTTTTAAGATCATTGAGTTCAACAATAAACCCATACTGCCAAGCCCACCACTAAATATTGTTCCTGAGCCAGCTCATCTTTTAAATATCTTCAGGGATGATGACTCAGCAACTTCCCTGGAAAGACTGTTGTTGCTTGACAACCCTTTCCGTGAATAAATGTTTCCTAATAGCCAATCTAAATGTCCCCTAGCACAACTTGAGGCCATTCCCTCTTGTCCCAAACTATCTCAGCTTTGTGTTTCCCCTGCCCCTTTCAGCTACTGTGGTTTTCACCTTCATTTGCAATGTTCTGAGCTCTGTTGCCACATGATCCTTACTCTTTGCCCCATCTGTTTGAACGTCTATAAACGTAAACAGAAGTGCAATAGCCACGATACCAAGGCAGAGTGCTCCCAGCTCTTTTGCTACAGCAATGGGAGAAGTGGTTGCAGTTGCCTTCCTGCTCATTAATGCAGTGCTGGTATATTCCTTTGGTACATATATGTTCCATACATATATTCTATTCCTGTTCACACCATTACTGTATACTTTCTAATAAACAGCTTCCACAGTCACTGCCTTTTCTTGGAAGAGTCTATTTTAATGCTGTGCCAGAGGATCTCAACAGTATTTACAGCAGTAGACACTTGTCCAAGCAGGAGACAGAAGTAAATATTGGAGGCCCCAATGAATAGGAAACATTCATTTCCATGGCTCCACTTCCTAATATTTGTTACTCTTAATATACTCCTAATCAATGGTAGAGATAATATGCTTTGACAAAGCTAAGGTTATCTATGGTTTTGACAGAAAATTTTAGACAAAACTAAGTATATTCTAAAAGATATTTTTTCAACAGAAACAGTAGTAAGTACATTGAATTTCTTTCTCATCCCCAATAAATCAAACCTACAAAAGATCTTTCCCGGTCTGAATTAACTGTAATTGTAAAGAACTTAATGTCAAGTTGAGTAATGAGAGACTTAATGTTTCAGAGAGTTGCTGCTACTTTAATTCATTAATATAATGAAATAGGATTTAGGAAACATTTGTATTAAAGCAAAGTAATACATTCAGCTGAAACTTTAGCAAGAAAATGCACTATAGCAGTGAAATAGTCAGTATTCTTGTATCAACCTGGGTTTAGCTGATCTGACAAATCTTTTAGATAACAAACAATATAAAAACACAGTTTGAAATAGTTTAGAAACATATTATATTCACTTAATAGCAGATGTGAACCAGTATACTGACACTTTGGGCCTTTTTAATACAGCCCCTGTAAACCACCAATTAATCTTCTTACATTAGCAAGGTCACAGAGTTTCTGTGTAAAGAGCTGATGCGCAGAGATGCCTTGAGACTGTTTTATGAAGCTGTCTGAGAGTGCCCTTGTGTTTGTCCATAGTTTTTGTCTGGGTCTTTTAAACAGTTTCTTCCATTGCCTTGTGTGTGCAAATCCATTAGCACAGTTTACTTTAATTTTCATGAAAAAATAGGGCAAATGTCTTTTCCAGACTTTCATAGGTTAATGCAGATGAAGAAACTGGAATCTCTCTGATGACTTATATTAGCTGAATTTGAGCTCCTCACAGATTAGGAAAGAAGAGTATTATATGTCTCTGATCCCTCTTAATGCACAAGGACCTCGTTTGCTTCTTATTCCTCCATGCCTTTTCCATGTCTCTGTTTCCTGTCTTTTAAAGAATTCTGGACTGCTCAAGCAAATTTTATAAAATCTAGGAGTAAGTGGAGACTTGTATTTCCCTACAAAGAGAAAAAAAAAAAAAATTGTAAGTGGATTTGATATGGAAAGGAAGAGGAATGATTTTCCCATTGCTCTCCAGTGTCCAAGTTCATACAGATAAAGGATTCAGCCTTATCAAGTGGTGAATGACATCACCCCTCTATCTCCCCAAGAAACCCAAGCAGGCTGAGCATTTTACAAAACACACCAAGGGGTCAGCTTTCAGTTCAAAAAAGAAATACTTGAAAAGAACAAAAAGGAATTTAATCCAAACCACTGCACGAAAAAAGAGTCTTTCAGTGAAAGGATGAGAATATTGCTATTGACAGGGGTGGGGAGAAAACTTGCCAGTTTACTTGATATTAAGAAAAGTCAAATTGCCATGGATGAAGCCAGAAGAGATCCAAACCTACCTCTGGTCCCTGAATGAAGTCTTAATGTAACATTTCCCCTTATCAGGACACCCCAGCTCCCTCCTGGAGGAGAAATGTCCAGGCAGCTTCACCATCCTGAATCTTTGCAGGAGTAGGTTTTGGTTCTGGCCGGGAGCAACATTAGGTGTTTGCTCTGTAACTGACCTCCCCAAACAACCCAAAGCCAAACATCCCCTCAGCTGAGGATGGCTGAATCCAGTCTAAATCAGTTGAGTTTCTCCCATGCCAGAAAACCTTGGACTAAACTGTTAGGGCAGGTCTTACAGCAGAGCCAAAGAACTGGCTTTTAATTTTGTGGTTGCAATCCTATTTCAAAATTTAAACTGATAACCCTCCATCTTAATTTAAAAATAAACCCTGCTGCCTCACTTAATCATGTCTCTAAAAATACTTCGGCCAGATCCACAGTGTCCTGGTGTCCTTTCCAGAGGGAAAGCCAGCTGTTTCACCTCCTTGGTTTCATTCTCCAGGCATCCCCAGAGGCCGTACAACTAGCACAGCTGTCTCTTGGTGTACCCTTTGGCAATCAGCTGTGCTCTGGTGAGCCCCAGTGTCTCAGAGGACCTGATAGCCAGCCACATTTGAGGCAGATTTGGCACTGATTGAAGAACAGGTTGAATTGGCTTTCAACATGGCATCCAGGATTTTGGGCCAGGATTTGAGGCCAAATTCCCCTCGTGCTGAGTTGAGTGCAGCAAATTCTTGGATCTTGATAATATTCAATATGTTTTTGTTCCTTTCAAATTGACCTGTCCTGTTTTGCTTCATTCTTCTTTCATTTTTTCAAAATCTACTTTTTTTAATCTATCTGCCTCTGTGTTTTTCTTTATTTTTTGTTTTCAATAATAGGCTTATTAATGTTCCTTTCATTGTTTCTGACATTGCTTTATGGACTCATATTTTACCATAAATTATAACTTTTCTCTTTTTCTGTTTGGGCTGCATTTCCCCTCAAATGCAACCCTTTCTGAGAACAACACCTTCCCCCCACCACATCCCTTAAATGATGTGACAAATCCTTCTTTGGAGAAATTTTGACCCAGGTGTGATGTCTTATCTGTTGCCATTAAATAGATATTTGGTTTAGACATGATAGATCACCAATGTGTTTTAAATAGACTTGGTTTTAAGGTGGAATTCAGCTCCCCTGGCAAAGGCAGGGACTCGTCTTTCTTCCTACCACTCTTTTTATACCATTTAAGACTATAATGATAAATGCTTTTTCTCCCTTTGCTGTTTTAAAGAGCTAAGGTCTTGGACATGTGTCTTTCCTCTGTATATTTGGTTTTATTGGGTAACGTTGAGATGAACATAACCTTGGATGAGATGGTAGTGAAAAAACAAAAACAACCTTTCCCAACACCCCACAAAAGAAATCCCTTACGGTTTTATTGGTCTGTCAAGGATTTATTGTCAAATTCCATTTCAGAAATTCCAGATACCATGATTAAAAAGTGTTTGTGGGCTCAGAAAAGCATCCCATTGCTGTTTTGAGTCAATTTCTAACTATAAATGTTCTTTGATAAGAATACTAAGGGGACTTCATGAAGGAATGGTGCTGGGATCTCTGTTACAGGGTTGTGCACAACAGATGAATCTTATCCTACCAGCCCAGAGAGTAAACAGGGCTCATTTTCTAGCAGGCTGGATTATGACTGAGCAAAAAAGGTCAATGAATCAATGAATAACCAGTGCATCTTCATGGAATAATATGCTAATGCTCCTTCAGTGCTTCTAGTGTTTTTAACAAGTTCAGTTTTTTAGGGTGGGATTCATTCACTCCAATTTCATCTATTTGCCATGAAAATCACTCACCTCACCTCTTTAGATATCTGTTTTAGAATGAGATGGCTCAAATCCTAGGTGTCTTTACTTCTCTTCATTGGTTATAGGGAGAGTTCAAACTGGCTAGGTCAAACTAGCTCACATATGGGGTGGACTAGACAGTCTTTAAAGGTACCTTCCAATCCAAGCCATTTCATAATTCTCTGATATGAGTTTCTACTCCATTGTTTTGCATGTGGCCAGATGTATTTTATCCAGACAGATTTCTTTTTGTTTTGTGCCTAGCATTTTGTTGTTTCCATTGAAAAAATGAGGGAGAAGACTCTAGGAGGCTACAGAATATTAGAAGCAAATAAGTCTTGCAACATCAAAGGCAATGAGGGCATGTTTTAGTGGCAAACCCACTTCAGCAGCAAGTGGATAATATTCTGAATTATTTCATTGCTTCAATCCCATTTAAACAGTCATGGTAGCATATAATCATAGTACTTTAGTTTTATTCCTCAGAGCTTTAGGAAATAGAGAAAAATTGCCTAAATATGCAGAGGAGCTCTTCACCTTAGCTCCAGATAAAACTCTTGTGTCAAAGTTCCTCACTGAAGACAACCTCTTGATGCTGATTTTAATATTTTATTATCAACAGTTTTAACTGTTTTAACAAGAAGTATAATGTAAAATGTATCATTATTTTGATGCAAGCAAAGGATGTATTCAGGACTATATCCAAAACCAGGCAGCAGACAAGCAAAATTCAGATGTATTAACACCTCGGTTTTATACATCTGGATCCCCCAGAGCAGCATACAGGACCAGACTGGTGTCTGAGCCAGAGTACATTGTCAGTCTCATGTCAGTGCTCATTACAAATCCATAGCAGTAATACTCAAGTTTATGGCTGCCTGAAGTTGATTCCTTCTGGCAGCAAGGGTGAGCTGTAATTTCCCCTTCAAATCCATCCATTAGGCATCCACAGCTCTAAGACCCCTCTCTATAGGAGACCCTCTGGACCTTCATTCAAATAGGAGAACAGTCTTTCTAATGGGAAGGAGGAGGAAGAAGAAGAAAATGCAGTTCTCTCTCCATGTTGCCCTTGTATTCCCAATTTTTTCTGGACTCCAGCTGCCATACCATGATCTGTTGGATTCAACCTCAGCTCCCAGGACTTCAGATCATGGATAAGATATGCACAGAAAAAAACACTCTGGGGAGGAGGAGGAACTAGAAGCCAGCATTTCTTTTTCCAGTTAGTACAGCTGGATTATGGAGCCATGGTTTTTCTCTGGTCCAGCAAAGTTTGAATTCTTCTGGCACAGCTTCTGAGGTTCAGCAGAGGGAAGGACAAGTGCCAGAACTGTCTGGTAGCTAAATGAGTTTCCTGGGAGACACATGAGTTACTGAAAGCAGGGATCACTGCTTGGCCTAATGTTCTGAGTGCTAGCGAAGGGTAGGGGATGGGACAGGAACGTCTTCTGGTTGAGTTTTAAAAGAAATTGGTTGCTGCAGATGAATTTTATCTGAACCCAATTCTGCTGGAATAAGGCATGGACAAAGGTGTCTGCTCAAGGAAAGTTTTTAATGCATTTGTATCAACAGTTGCCTTGCTCTGTCGAGATGGGAGCAGTCAGGGTGTCCTTTGAGACAGTCGAGGGCACCTGAGGGGTCTTAAACTACAGGAGCATGGTACATGGTTTTCTCTTAAGAGTAGCTGTGCAAGGTGTTTAAAGCTGGCCCTAATATGAAGATGGGGGTCCAGCAGATCTGATGAAATCAGCTAATCCCAACACACAGCAGGGAGTCCATCAGCCTGCTGTGTGAAACCTCAGCAGGTCCCTGTGGGCATCATTAGACATCTTTGTACCTCAGAAATCTTGTCCCTGATGCCATTTACTTTCTGTAAGAGGGCAACCTAGGCCAGCAGCTCCCTGGGAGTGGGACCACATGGGTTCCACTGGGGTGGCAAGGCAGAGCCTGGCCCATCCCTTCCTCTCTATCAGGAGAGGGGCAGTGCAAGGCACCAGGGGAGCATCCATGGCATCATGCCCATGGGGATGGGCTGAGGCCACACCAGGACACATGGGTGGGCCCAGTTTGCCAGGATTCCATGGCCAGGCTGGGAAGCTGGAGACCAGCCCTGCTGTGACACTGGTGGGGCAGGGGCTGACTGGCCCAGGAGGCTGACATGGTGTCCTTACCATGGGCAATGTGGGGGGAACCCTGCGCAGCTGGGCAGGGACAATCAGGGCTGTCAGTGCCTCAGGTCAGGGCCCAAACCCTTGCATGCACAGGTCAGTCCAAAGGCAGGCAGGCTTTATGTGGCTGCTGCTGTGCTGCCAGCCATGCCCTGTGTGGGTCCACCCGCTTGCCTTAGCCACTCTGGGCAATGCCTGACCTGCATGGCTCCCCTGTACGTCTTGCCTCCACATGAGCTTGGTTCTCACTACTGATGCTTTTTTGCAGAACACATGCCACTAAATCCAGCTTATTTATGCAACCTAAGCATCATTTGCACCATCTCAGCTGCCAGGATACTGATTTAAATATCCTTGAAAGGAAACGTGGCTTTCCTATTTGGATGCAAGTTACTCCCTGCCCTTTTCACAGGTAACAAAACCCTGACCATATCAAGTGTCAAACTGACCCACAACTCTCTGAATGGAAACACCATGCTCCACCAGCAGAGATGCCCGGGGGCTGAGCTCCCTGGAGCAGTCAGCCACTGCAGGATGGTTTGCAGCTGTTTTCCGTGACTGCTGTGGGTGGTGTAACACCACACGGTGAGCTCGGACTCTCAACATGACATATTTGCTCTCTTCAGAGAAAATAAACACCTCAGAAACATAAACAAAGATGTTTATTGCAAATAAAAAATCATATTCACATCATTAAGTCTTATGAAGTATAAAGACGTTATTTTGCAAATTGTGAAGCATCCGTGTGCACGAGGGCTGCCGTTTTCATCAGAACAGATGCCTGGGACATGCCTATATTTATCTGGATGTACCAAGCCAAATCTATCCAGCCTTCTGTCTAGAAAGGTGTTGATTTGACTGGTGACATCATTCTGACACTTTCACAATTTCATTTTCTCTGGATCTGGCAGTAGAGGCTCATAGAAAACACCAAACCAAGAATCTGGAAAACAAAGACATTTCTGGTATTACTTGGCAGTTCTGGAAATCCCAGGATACAACTGATACACAATGGGAATATTTTGTTTGCAAATGTCTTGGATTTACATGCAGGCTAAATCTACTACGCAGAAGATTTTTTCCAATGTGGCTCTTAAAGAGCATGACTCCAGAATAGAGACATTTTAATGAAGTCAGTATGTACTACAGGTAAGACTACAGACACCATGGAGAAGTTTCATTTGTTTAAAAGACAGGTTGCCTCTGTGAATGGGGAACCCTATAGCTCTGGGTGCTTAAAATGCAGTTGTTAGCTGTAATGGAGCAGAAGCTACTGAGAAGTTCAAGAAATTTGGACAAAAATTCAACATTTTATTTTCTAATAAAGTTAGAGGAATATTCACTGTGTATTCTAAGGGTTGTTTCCCTTTGAAATCTCTCTTCTTTTCCACTGTCACTCTCTTTTGTATAAACATATGTGTGAAGTGTATGTAGACACATATAGACATACATGTGCATACTGTATATATACATCTATACACATACCTCACCATTTGCAGTTGCAAATGATCATGCAACAAATATTTTATGTTCATCAGTAATAGACTTGGGATAGAAACCATAGTGAGTTCACTGAAGAAGCTGTTACTTGAAATAGAAAATTCAGTAGAGTCACCTTTCTGTAGTGGGAATTACTGGGTAAAATTCCATGACCTATGCCAGAGAGCTGGTGAGTTCACAAGATCAGAAAGCCTCCTTCTGGCTTCAAAATTAACCAGTCTGTGAAAGTGTTCCACAAAAGTGGAAAACACCCAATTGGTACCTTTGAAGCCAAGAAGACCAGCATACTTTATTTACTTAAGGAAGAGACAGAGAAGAGCTCGTTACAAAAGGTACAGCTAAGATAAAGGGATGGACTCACAGCTGGAATAAACTGACAGGGCTTCCCTGGCATGCCATGCCCACATTGGCACTTGAGCCCAAATGAAACTGGGCCTTTCTTATCTGCATCATTTTCATTAGTAGGGTGAGCTGAAAGCAGTAACAGCCCACAAGTGGCATAATGAAGCAGGCAGAGGGGGTAAAGCACTTCTTTTTTTCTCAGATTTCCTGGAGCAGAGAGGTGGTTAAGCATGTGACCTTTGATTTGCAATTGCTTGAGTTAGTATGGAAAGGCTAAATGTTTATTAAGAGTAAATTTCCATCTGACAGTTCGTGCTATCTGAGTCTCATATTGTTTATTCATGTTGCTTTCTAATCCTTTTATGATTGGGAGAGGCAGCCACCACTGAAAATGCCAGCTGGAGAACAGGAAAGAATGATGGCCAATGAACTAAAGGCTACAACTCACATAACCGCACTAACTAGAGCAAAGTGACTTATAAAATACCTTAGGGATACAGATGCAATTTTACACTTCTATTATATTTTTAAGGCCTTTTAATATTGGTGTATTTCACCTATTTTCCCTGCAAAGTAAACATATGGGTGAGAGACCTGACCCCCCACATAAAGCTCCTTAAATACCACAAAGCCTGTGCTGAGTAAGAAGTTGGTGGCCTGTGCTGCAGCTACATAATTCTTCCACACTTACTACTATTTTCCTGGAAATACAGTTTTGAGTTGCGTCTCTTGCCTACTCTTCTACCACGAGGAGCAATCCACTGCCAATGCTGTTAAGAAATTTTTGCTTTGAATAACAGAATGAAATTTCCACAGCAATCTGTCATTTCTTTTTTTCCCTCAAACATCCACTGGTGGAGGAAAACCAAGGAGGAGGAGTGAAAAGAAAAAAAATGGCTGAAGAAAGCAACATAATGAAATCCCCTGTCTCTTTATCATTTTCTCCCAATCAAATCCAAATCAAGTAGCTGATTGGATAGCCTCACTTCTTTTCCTCCTCTCTTCAGATAAAATCTTGCATGTTATTCTTCAGTGTATGGTGAGGAAATTAAAATAAACAGTTCATATACTCTGGTTTTTTACACACAGGAATATAGGAAACATCACAGCTATGCACTCAGACGCAATCACACATCATGTTGATGCTTAAAGTTTTTATGCCTTTAAGTTATCATTTTATACCACAACTTCTCAATGATAAGAATATGTACTTTAGGGGCTAAGTTTTCTTAGGAGATGACCTTTTCCTCAAGCAGAGATGAGAAAGAGGAGGAAAAGTCTGGCTATTCTGCCTCATATCTTCTAGCGCTGTTTATCCACACACCCCTCTGTACATGCAGCTCACTGTCAGGGCTCGCTTCAGGACTGTCAATTTTTTTTGAAGAAAATGTTCCGTGTGATATATATGACTTATACAGGCAGCAGGGTGGTCTGACCCCACCTGATGTTTGCAGCTTGGCAGCCATATACTGTTTATAGGAAATAACAGTAAGGTTATAGCTAAGGCGAGAGGTAGTTTTCCCTTGTCTATTAATTGAGCAAGCCATGTGTTTTAATCCCATTCCAAATGTATTTCCAGGTAGAACATATTGCTTGTCAGCTACTAAATATTTTAACAGTGTACTCTGGTACCTCAACAACAGCCAGTCCAAAGGCGATCCCCATAATTATGATCAGATGGTCTTGAAGGTATTTGACAATCACTTCTCCACAAGGCTGAAAAACAAAACAAAATCATTAATTATAGGTAAGCAATATTATCCTATGGTTCTATAGGAACGCATCTCCTAAAATAACTCAGACTCTCACTTTTTCTCTTTAACTCTGTACTAAAGGCAGGCTGTTTGAATTTACTCTGGCTTGTTGCTAATGAACACAAAACACACAGCTATGGGTACCATATGCTCTATGAAAGATATCTAGTCTTTGCCTTCCCAAATATGAAGATTTAGTAGCTGACCATAAAAGTTACCATTTCAAAGGAAGGCTTACAGCTGTAATGCCTAATGTTTGCATGATTTTCAGTTAACAAGGAAATAAGTGTTTGCTCTTACTTTCACTTGATAATTATTTGCTACTGGGGAAGAGCCAGAAGAGCTGTGACCAGATCTGAGAGGGATCTTCAGTTTCCTACCAATCTAATCCTTGGATTTGAAACTTCAAGGTTTATTATTAGAGTCAGGATTAACTAAAAATGTTTGATTATAAGACCTAGCTTAAAAATTAATTTTGTCAAGTGTTTGGTAGTCTTGGGCTGGGGCTGGAAGGAAGAGAGTGATCAGCATGGCTTCATGAGGGGAAAGTCCTGCTTGTTGAACTTGATTTCCTTCTGTGACAGGGTAACCCACCTAGTTGATCTTGGAAAGCCATTAGATTAATCTTGTTGGACTTCAGCAAAGATTTTGATGCTGCCTTTCACAGTATCCTTCTGGACAAGATGTCCAACATAGAGCTAAATAACCATGTTATGCCGTGGATGAGCAACTGACTCATGGGTCAGGCACAAAGAGTTGCAGTGAGTGGGGTAACATCAGACTGGTGTCTGGTTAGTAGCAGGATTCTGCAGGGCTCCATCCTTGGTCCAATTCTCTTCAACGTGTTCCTTAACAATTTGGATGCAGGACTCGAAGGAATACTAAGTTTGCCACGACACTAAATTAGGAGAAGCTGTTGATTCCCTTGAGGGTGGAGAGGCCCTAGAGAGAGAGCTCAACAATATAGAAAGATGGGCAATCACCAATTGTATGCAGTTTAGCAAGGCCAGGTGCTGGATTTTGTAACCCCGGTTATGTTGGGGTTAGACTGGAGGATAAGAGGCTGGAGAGCAGCGCCACAGAAAGGGACCAGGGGGTCCTGGTCAGTGGCAAGTTGAACAGGAGTCAGCAGTGCCCTGGCAACCAGGAGGGCCAGCCCTGTCCTAGGGGCATCAGGCCCAGCACCGCCAGCCAGGCAAGGGAAGGGATTGTCCTGCTCTGCTCTGCACTGGGGCAGCCTCAGCTCGAGTGCTGGGGGCAGCTTTGGGTGCCACGATATAAAAAGATATAAAGCTATTAGAGTGTCCAAGGGTGGGCCATGAGGATGGTGAAGGGCCTTGAGGGGAAACCATATGAGGATAACCTGAAGTCACCTGCTATGTTCAGCCTGGAGAAGAGGAGACTGAGGGGAGACTTCATTTAGTCTTCAACACCCTCATGAGAGGAAGCAGAGGGGCTGGAACTGATCTCTTCACTCTCATGACCAGTGACAGCACTCGAGGAAATGTCATGAAGCTGAGTCAGGGGACGTTTAGGTCAGATATCAAGCAAAGATTTTTCACCCAGACAGTGGCTGGGCTCTGGCACAGGCTCCCGAGCGAAGTGGTCACAGCACCAGCCTGACAGAGTTCAAGAATGTTTGGACAATGCTCTCATGCATATGGTGTGAGTTTTGGGGTATCCTGTGCAGGGCCAGGATTTGGACACAATGATCCTGATGGGTCCCTTCCAACTCAGCATATTCTATGATTCTGCAACTGAAATTCTGTGCAGAGCTACTCTCTTTTTGGATATATGCATACATCTGTTCTTACAGTGACTGCTTCTTCTCCAGGCACTGACGATACTCCTTCTACAAACTGCAGGGAAAGCCAAGTACAGCTTAAATCCATCAACATTACATTACTGTTACAACACTACAACTGTCTTCTCTGCAAATATATTTTTTTACCATATTTCCTCTCTCACAATAAACACATGGGTCTTCTCCTTCTACTTCCTTCTCAAAAAACTCTCATTAAAGCTGACTCATAACTGCACTGAATTTCAAACCTTTTTTTTCATATTAGAAGAGTTTGATGTCTCTGCTAGCATCTCACACCGCCATGAAATCTGTGTGTTCATATGAGCAATATCTTGCACCTGCAGTAATTTCACAGATGGCTTCTCATGTGTCCTTTGAGGGCTTGCCTGAGGCCAAAAAGACATTAAAGTGTGGCCAAAACAGCCTCTTTGTATACATCTTATTTCCAGATTAGGTTCTGGCATCCTCTACTTTACCAGACTGCTTCTTTGCTTTAAAATAGTATTTGCTTCTGTGGGACTACACAGGGGGAGGAAATTACTGCTCAGGCAGGACTTGACTATGGAGCTGAGCATTTAGAGAAGGATACAACCAGAAAGGACATTTGATAAAATCTGCTTGATGCTAGAGGCACACTGGCAAACTGTAGCACCAGCATTCTAAAACTTCAATCGCTTTGCGCTGTTAGATTATTTTGTGCACTTCTTTTTTTCTTATTTATTTTTCATATCCATAGAATCCAAATTTCCTCATAAGGAGACAGACAAACCACGAAATTAACTGAGATCTCTACTGTCTACTAGACGGTACTCTACTGAGTATGCTTTCTTGGTGCCTGTCACCAGGTATTTTTGCCTTATTAATTAATTGTTCTAATATTTTCAAAGGTCTGAAGTTGTAAAAAATCACTCTTTGAGTATTCTGCCATGAATCCTACAATATGTAAGGTTTCTTTCCATCAGATCCGATGAAATGAGTGTGGGTTTTTTATTAAAGGATTATAAAACCCCAAAGGTCTTGCATTTAATGTGTTTGATTTTCAATATACTTTAGCAGTTTGAAAGTCTAAGTCAACATGTCTACTACTGCAATAAGCCTGGGTGGAAACATAACCTTCTGAGAGAGGAATGAGAGCCAAAGAGTAGCAGGTGTGCAGCTCTGACACAGAGGCATGCCCTGACCCCAAAGTCATAACAGTTTTCATCAACAGTAACCATGCAGGTTGCTAAAGGCCTAAACTGGAGGCATCTCGGGAAGAGGAAGGAGCAGAGTTATGAACATCCATAATTTCTTAAAAGATGGCACGGGAAGAATTCCAGCTAACAGAGAGAAAGCAAAACTTTGCCTTTTGAGAAAGATACAGAACTGCTGACTATGCCAGTGACCAAAGATAACCTTGGGCTAAAACTTGGCTTTTTGGAAAGAAGAGTGGAACATTACATTTTTCTCACCCTTTTATAGATGTATCTGTCTTTATATGTGGTGCAGAGGTCTGATGATGATGGCTTCTCTACTTCACACTGACAGATTTTTGAGGGAGAATTTTGAATATTGTTTCCCCAGTCTTCATGTCCATTCAGCAACCCACAGCATTGGTTCTGCAAGAAAGGAGTAAATGGGGAGAAGAGTTATAAAAGAAGTGATTTTCACTTTGAACTGAGTAGGTGAGGGAGCTGAGAGGAACAACAAAGAACAAATTTCACTTCATCTTTTTCCATGTCAAAGTTGCCCAAAACTGGTATGTCTCAAGCACCCTTTACATTTCCATACCACTTATAAGAATGTAGGTACACAAGTTTCTGGGTTGTTTTATTTTAAACTTAAAAAACCAAAAAGGAGATAGGAAAAAAATTCCAGACTTTCAGTATAAAGTGCTCAAAAACATACTATAAAGCTAGTAATCATTATGGCCAGAATGGAACTGGAACACTGGGTATAGTATTTTTTGAGAATCAAGTCTTCTTTCTGTAGGTGATACTTGCAGAAGGTAAGTTTCCAGCTCCAGTAACATCCACATTTCACATCTGGAAAAGCAAGGCTGGAAATGTAAAATTCAGGCACATAAAACTCTGAAATCTAGAAAAATAACCAATTTGAATGATGGTTATCCCTTTAAATTAGAAATGGACTGAGGAGACCAGGGCTCCTTTTGGGGTTTGTGAAACGTAAACCAGGTGCAGTTTCAATTCATGTTCCAGTTTATTCAAGCCACTAAAGCTCAGGGGTGCAGACTTGGGTTTGAGGTCCTCCCTCTATTAAAAAGCAGCTGGAAATGTTCACATAATTTTGTATAAAATAAGGTAGAAGTAACATAAGACACCTAAATATTGTTTCTTGTTTCATTTTCTTTCATAAAGCAGTCTTTAAAAACATAAGAATTAACTTTAAGTCTATCCATCAAAGTCATCACCCATTAGGGACTGAAAAAAAGAACAGCAGACATTCTGTCAATGTACAGACCCAGGTACTTGTGGAAGGGGAAGCAATGTATGTTGTCAATGATATCAGTGAGATTCAAGGGTATTTCCTGTGTGATACCCAGGGGCAAGCTGGCACTAAGTGTCCATCATCTGGGGTCTTGCAGTTGGGGGGAGCCAGGAGAAGTATAAATACAATAAAAACAAACTTCTCATCATATTTTCTTCCCCTTTCTCACACAGTAAAGTATGGCATTTCATGATTTCATAGCAGTAGGGCATTCCAAATTAAATACACGCCTGATGTTTTCCTCATCCTTGGGGTAATCTTTCCTTAAAACTACTGGAAAGTTCTTATTTGGGATATGGTGAAGGAACAACGTCCCTTCAGAGGAGAAAGCTGTAAAAAAGGACCACGCAGTCTTCTCATGAAAGAGCTTAGCTGTCAGTCTCACTTGCATGTGCCGTGTCCTTGCTTCATTGCTCTTATAGACAACACTATTGCACAAAGGAATCATCACAGAAAGACCGTGTTGTATCAAGAGAACCGAAGCCTCTTCTGTGGTGTATTTGCTTGCCTTTAAGTCAGACCCTTCCCCATCCGCAGGGAATGAAATTCAAATCTACGGCAGAGTAGTCATAAAATGAAGAGGAGACAGGTGCTAGAGACGAAACAGATAGCAACAACCCCTGCATTTTTTTACTGTTTAATTACCTTTCTCTCAAACTTCTGGAACTCCTCCTGAAACTCTTTGTGTTCTCCTGTAGTGCTTTGCAGTGCTTGCACACTTTCCATTAGAGTATGGTTAAGGGATGCTTCCGTCTGCATGTTAAAATATATAATTAATTGTTTTGGAAGCAACAAAAGTCTATGAAGGCATCAATGAAAATATAGCTAAAACTGTACCTGAGATTTGTACACGGCTCCTAAAATACCTCCTGTGACCTGAAGAATCAGGATCAGAAGCAGTCCAATAAAAAACTGGGAGGAAACAAAAGGTGTAGAAAACTATATTACTTTTGCCCAAGGTGATGTAATTTCTTCTAAGTTAACATTTATCTTTCATGTACTTGCATAACCATGTAGGTAGAATGAAGTTCCAGTCAGACCTGCTCCAATTATTTCTTCTTTGACAATGGAAAAACTAGTGCTCAAGACAGAGCGTGCTCAGCTGGTGATCAAAACAAGGCAGACGCCAGGACAGTGTCATGATAACAGCATGTAGGTGAGAGCTGGGCAGGAGGACAGGGAGGACATCCTAGGTGGACCAGCAAAGGGAGCAACTGGGACTTTATGAAATTAAATAGGATAGGTAGTGAGGGAAGGTTGATGGAGGGAACTTTGATGATGGATGGATGGATGGATGGATGGATGGATGGATGGATGGATGGATGGATGGATGGATGGATGGATGGATGGATGGATGGATGGATGGATGGATGGATGGATGGATGGATGGATGGATGGATGGATGGATGGATGGATGGATGGATGGATGGAAAAAAAGCTAGTAGCATGGTCAGGTCTCTCTGGACCCTGTCTCCTTGCTGATGAGACCAACCGTCATTGTTACCCTGACAGAATTCAGAAGGGGCTCAAACTCAAGGTAAGCAATGAAAACACAGGATCATAACCATGCTCTTGGTTAAACTAAGAGGTTCCCATCCTCATGTGATACTACTGCAAGGACTTTATCCATCAAACGTAGCTGTGGCCTGTTAAAGGTAACAAATGTTTCTCTTTCCTACCAACATCAGCATGCACCGGCTCTCCTTTACAGCACCACAACACCCCAGGAACCCAAGGACCATAATGATGGCGCCCACGGCTATTAGTAGATCAACTCCTGCAAACAGGCTGCTGTCTATCTGCAGGTCCTGAAAAGAGAGGGGAAAAAAAACCTTTAGCTACAAGAAGGTTCTCCTAAAAGTATCTGTATGCCTGAAAACAAGATAATTACTTTTTAACTGGCAAATATACTGATTAGCACCTATGGAGAAATTCTGATCCATAAATAAACAAAGCTCTAATGCTCCCTTCTCGAATGTTTTGGGAGACAGCTTTGTAACACCTGTTTTTTTACAACCTTTGTTTCTGTGCAAGATGAAAGTCAACTTTACAGAGTAAATGAGTAAATAAAGGTCTTCTGTCTTTAAAGTGGATTTCAGTTGATTTTTCAGTCAAGGAATCTTTGCTTTTACTGGAAGTAGGAGACTTGGTTATCTCAAAACCTCTCCTACGTTAACCAAATGTTAAAGAAACGAAATCTCTGTTTGTCATTAGAAGGCCAGGAACATACTCTGTGACTGTTCCTGGGAGAACACTTCTCAGAGCGATGCTGGATATATTAGAGAAATAGTTGGATGTATTTTCCACAGCAGCTTTCTTACTTTTTCTTCTTCTTCTTTTTTTTTTTTCCCGAGGCTTGATCTCTAATATTACCCTCAGAGATGAGAACTTTATTTTGATGTGCTGACATTCAACTAAACAATTCATATATCTCAATATTATTATATATCAAATTATTCAGTTCCCACAGGACTGACTAAGGCCAAAGGCCAAAATAGAGAAAAATGTTCAAAGAATATTTTCCAATATGACTGGTGCCAAGATTAGCAAAAATGCCTGGAAGTTGTCACATTTATCTTATGATGGAAATTGCAAAGGTATATAGACAAGTATAATTTGAAGAATGTGTTGTTCTTTCCCTTTCAAAGTTGGACTGAATCTCCTGTTATTTATTCTTAGAAAGCTCTATTCATCTACAGCCAAATCCTTATGGTCTGCTCAATTATTACTGAGGCGAAACATACATTGGTTTTGAACGGGAACTTTGCCTGCCTGGAGGCAAAAATGTGAGAAAATGCTTTCAATTTTGGTCCTGACTCTTAATTCATAGGTTTTTGGGGAGTACGAAGTGTCGCTTCAGGAAAGCAGTTTGTCACACATTCAAATATTCTTTTCTGAATAGGAAATCTCTCACAAAATAAAATATGATAGTTTTTGTGGTTTTCCAAGTTCCATTGGATCGTTTGAGCCATCATAGTAGAGATTGTCAGCAATCAAGTATGGCAGTTTTAGCTTCTAGTAGAATGCTGATTGAGAAGTGAAAGTTGTGATTCTTCCCCTTTCCCAGAGGAGAATGGCAGAGCTCTCCACCGTGACCTAATTTACCCGATGACACGGTGTCATCTAGAACCGAGTTCTCTTACATCCATACTCTGCCAGACATGAGACATCTGGGGCTGGCTAAGGGAAGCAGTGTCATCAGCCAAATGGCATGAAATATATAAAGCTATCTTCTTATCTCCACCATCTTTTTAGTTCCAGATGGGCAAATACCGAATTAAAAAATTATTGTTCTTAACTGACAGACTATGCTAGAGCTGCAGGGGAGTTATGTGAAGAATTGCAACTTAATCTATACTAAAGGCTTAGTCTGAAAACTCAAGACACATGCTTTCGTGTCACACCTGGCCATTTTTCCACTTTTATGGCCAAAAAGTCTTTTTGAAAACAGAAGAATGCAAATTAAGCTTTCAAATTAATTTGCATTTCCATGGCCCAAATTCATATGAAGAAATTTACTGCTTAAACCTCAGAGTCAGTGCCATTGGGTACACACTGGGCAAAAGGGCCTACAGAGCCATAGGGTCTTTGAAACAACAGGACCAGCTTTTGCTGCATGTCTGCAAGATTAAGAGCTCCTCAAAACTGTATTTTCCCTAGCTTTGCAGAAAATAAAAGTCAAAAGATCCAAAGTAATTTAATAACCCATACAAAAATCAAGGAGGAGAACTCCAGGACTTTTTTCTACCCTCCAGGAGAACTTTAAGGACATTTAATCCTAGATTTTTGGATATCTAAAACTCTTTCTATAGAAATATGAGGGGGAAAGGATAAGGTGGTTTTAGGGAGCTGTTGAAAATCAAAGGGAAAAGTCCTTTCTTCCTTTCAAAGTTGCAGTTACTAGGGAAATAAGAACTGTGTTATTGAAGACAGTGAGAAAGGTAAAAATATTCCCTACAAGCGTATGGAGTAACCGTAGGAATAGATATGACTATACTAATAGGGAAAAACATTGACAAGTCTTTGAGCTGCATGGCTCCTCATTATTCTCTCTTACACCAAAATCATTAGCAAAACCATAATTATTTTTCATTAGAGGAGAGAGATACATTTTCAAACAGAAATCTGTGTGCATCTGCATGAAACCACATTAGTAACACTAGCAGACGCTTCTCATAGTCATGGATCTCTGCTTGCATCAATCACTTTCTCTGATTACCTGCACCATGATGTTTAATCTTAACATAAATTGCTTTCCTCTTCACCCACAAAAACCACCTCAAAAAAACCCATAGTGCATTTGTGGAACTGAAGATGGGAAATTAAAGTGTGTGCAGTAGTTTCCACATTTTACATAGTGCTGGTATGACTGCATGCATTTACCTGCTGAGCATCTTTGCTAACACGTATCCATATAGAGACTCCCAAAATAATGCAACCACACACCTGCGGGAGAGAATAAAGACAAGTTAGAAAGGTCAGCAACTTTTTTACTGACAGTCAGCATCCAAATTGCACCAGATGCTGTCCAAACTTCTGAAATCATTGGTTTGGCAAAGCAAAAGAAACATGAATTGCTGGAGCAGAGAATATTGATTCATTTCCAGGAAAATTCATAAGTGTAGTTAAATCTTCAGGTATGCACCAAATCCCTGATGTTTCTACCTCAGAGGACTACGCATTTTCATTATGATTTATACATGTGGTTGGGAAGCACACAGAAATTCGGTCAGATGAGAGGAATATAAATTGCTATTGTATGTATAAAACGTGTCTGTAAAGAATGGTTTTTTCTTGTATAATGGAAACATGAGATTTGATAAGGGATGTTTGCATAAACGTTGTTTCTAGATTTATCCAGGACACATATCTGGAGACATTCTCTATGGCAAAGCTACCAGGAAAAGTTCTCAATGAAGTCTTTCTGCTGTTTCAAATGCAGCAATATCTGGTCATCTCCAATCCTTTGAACAGTTCTCATAAAATGCCTATAGTAATTGTTTCCATTCTATTTTTACAGAAAACAACTTGGTCTTGTACATGTTAATGTAAGACCAGGATGACTTGCCTGAAGATGTTGAAGTCAGGGAAGATGAATTCCAGGTCCAGATACATTCCTTCATCCCTAGTTGTGCTCCTGTTTCATTGATCATTGAGGTACTGTTCCCCTGTGTGCCAGTCACTCTATTCCTAACCTTGTTGCTCATGATTCTTACACAGAAGTTTTCTTTATCAAGTGTTGGACACAGGTAACCAGGAGGCTTTTCAGGAGTAAGGATTGTGCCTACTGGGATGACTGGTAGGAAAGAGATGTCACTGAGGACCAGGGTCTGGTCACATTTAGAATTATCTCCCTGTCTGCCATTAATACTCAAGTCATAAATGACCCTGATGCATTGTTATGAATTTCCCATGAAGACTGGGATTATTCTTAACCTTTTGAAATTAAAATAGTTATTTTTATATGGTTTGGATAATTTTTCTTTAAAAATACTTTCCCCACAGAAGTTTTCATATAATACTCAGCATCAAAGACATTAATGACCTTAGCAGATTATTGAATATGGAACAGAGCCAGCACTCAGACAGCAGAACCACACATTTTCCTGCTCTAAGTAGAGCTCCTGTAAGTATATTTTAAACATGAAAAGGAAAGTTATACAATTAATGACAACTGTAACATGTTATCAAATTTAACTAGAACTTCCCACTGAAACCTTTTCAATCCTGCTGAATCTGCCTAGAAACTGATGGTATCATCTGTCTCCACATTTTGGTCTTGTTCAGCAGCACTGTGGGAGTGATGTGGCTATTCACTAGATAACATGGGCTTGGTAATGGGAAAATTTCCACTATTTCCATCTATTGCTACAAATCCAAACAGTTTGTTACATAGAACCTCCCATAAAAATACAGCTCAGTAGTAGAAGCAAATGTAGCTAAATGTACAGGAACTCATCAGTCAGATGGGAATGCTACAATATTTCCTACATGCAAAAATAAAAACATCATTTATAAATCAAAATTTTACTACGATGGGCATATCTTTTAACTTTAAACTATAGAGTTGTTTTAAGTTGATGAAAAAGGACCCATTTCAGTAAAATCTTAATGGTTTGTTTTCATAATATACAAAGTGCACAAAAACACACACCAAAAAAAATTTGAAATAGTAAATAAAAATGGTCTGTTCCCAAAGAGTCCAAGTTGCACATGTCAAGTTTGCTGGAATACACCATCTTAATTTTTAAGTTTTCTTAATACAAAGTTTCAACTAAAGAAAGTTTCATTTCAGGAAATTTCATTTTTAATGGACCGGTGTTTTCTGATGGAATAAAATGAGCTTCTTTGAAAATGTCCTCACTCATTTCCCCAAAACTAGATGGCTATTGTATTTTTGCCTTAATCCCTGATAAAGAATCAGTGATCTTATCTCCGTCTCATAAACTGAACAGCAACAGGACCGCTGCCCCTCAAATTTGGTCGGTCCTTCTTTTCTCAAGCTTTCAGTTTTGGTGTGATGAGGAAATACAGCCTAGTTAGTTAAATCAATATCACCTCAGATGAGCCTGACATGGTTCTGAACCAACAGTATGTTAAGACTCTGCACTTCTCGTACACACAAAAACCAAATTTATGGGCAATTTCCTCCACTGGCACATCCTTTTTAAACATTGACTTCAAGGGTATCAGGAGGAACATCAGTATTCAGTGATAAAAAGGTAATTCTACAATTTTGCATGATGTAGAGTAGCAGAAGTTGACACAGTGAGGACAGCAGGTGAGACTGGATATCCTGCAAACTCTGAAGAAGGGAAAGAGGAAAAATCTGACGTGTCAGGTTTAATGCACAAAACTAACAAGAATTAACTTAAGGACTTAATTTCTGAGTTAGAAACTCCATATAGGCACCCAGTACCAAAGCACAAGGTCTTTACAAGCCCAAGTCAGCTATTTTTCACCAAACTGAGAAGATGCAAAACTATTGAAGTGCTGAAGCCCAGCATGGTGCTCATGGGGCTGTAGATTCGCAGGGGACACATGTCATGTATTGAAGCCACAGTCATTTTGCAGAGCTGTATTAGACTATTCCAGGGCTTCCACGCTTAGTGTGATGCTGCAAGAGCTCCTTAGAAAAAGGCATCAGAAGGCTGGGAAGCCCATTCCTGAGGGACACTAGGAGGGGTTCTCCAAGCGAGGAGGGGACTAGGAGGGGACACTCCCAGAGAGATTGCAAAGGGCGTAAAATGAAAGAATGCCAGGTAAATATGCAACTGTTATTCTTATCTATTAAGGTTAAAGGCACCTTGATTTCCCGTATCAGTAATTTTCCACTTCTTAGCCGCCTTGTGCACTACAGAAAGCAGCTATGGGACAAGTGGCTGTAAAGCCATCTCTGTTCCCTCTACCTTACTATCACAATTTATAGATTTCCAGGAATTAGAGACAGGAATGTAACCCAAAAATTTCAGTTTTGTTATATTTCTGTCAGTCCATACATCTGTTCTTCCCGATCTTGATCGTGCTAAACTAAACATCTTTCTAAAAATAATTAACTATAGCTGCATTCCTGTCCTCCTCTGTTTCATTCTTCCCTATCTTAATAGTGCTAAACACTTTCCCTTAGAATAGTTTACTACAGTTGCATTCCTGTCCTTCTCTGTTCTGTCCAGGCACTCACATGCACAGCAAATGCTCTCAGCATTTTCTTCCTCAGAATACAGTACAGGTTTTCCAACCTTGATACAAGATAGGAAGTTTGTTTCACACATGCTTGTTTCAAGACTCCCACAGGATCACACCCCTTTTTTTCCCCTAGGGAATCCATACTGTCACTGGAGGCACGCGACATTATTCCAGTGCTCGTCCTAGGGGTAGTTTGGAGCTTTTCTAATGGTAGTCTGAGACATTTGCCCATGATTTAGCTTACAGTAAATACAGATGAGTGTGAACAGGTGTGTTGATTTTGGCTGGGGTAATTTTCTTCACAGTGGCTGGTATGGGGCTGTGATT
Source organism: Dasyornis broadbenti (assembly GCA_013397935.1). Taxonomy (NCBI): domain Eukaryota; kingdom Metazoa; phylum Chordata; class Aves; order Passeriformes; family Dasyornithidae; genus Dasyornis; species Dasyornis broadbenti. The sequence continues at coordinate 4,029,257 of VZRN01006818.1, forward strand.
TGGAGTCATGCTGAATACAGGGTTGATAATACAGAGAAGTTTTTGCTATTGCTGAGCAGGGCTTACACCAAGTTTTCCTTTCCTACTGCCACTCAGGTGAGGAGACTGAAGGCACATGGGAGGTTGGGAGGAGTCCCACCCTGGGCAGGTGACCCCAATGCACCAAAGTGATGTTCCAGACCATTTGGCGTCACGCTAAGTAAATAAAGCTGGGAGGAAGCAGGAGGAAGGCAGTGTACATTTGGAGTGATGGAATTTGTTTTTCCCAAGTAAACATTTCACATGATGAGGCCCTGCCCTCCTGGAGATGGCTGAACACCTGCCTGCCCTTGCGAAGCAGGGAATTAATTCCTTGTTTTCCTTTGCTTGCATTCATGGCTTTTGCTTTCCCTGTTAAACTGTCTTTATGTCAATTCATGAGTTTTCCAGCTTTTATGCCGCCAGTTCTCTCCCCAGTCCTGTTAGTGGGGGAGTGAGTGAGTGTCTGAGTGGTACTATGGTTGCTGGTTGGGGTCAAACCACAACAACAGGCAAAACTCTCTGAGGGACAGGAATTTGAATTCAGAAATGTACGGATTCTTGTAGGTACTTTGCATAAAAACTTCAATACAAATGTCAAAAATCTTCAATCTGCCTTGACAGAAGTGTAAGAAGAAACTGGGGGAGACAGTCCAAACCATCTCTGGTCTGTCAGGAATTTCTTTGTGAGGTCCATAAGCAATCAAAGAATTTGGGCTAGCCACAAATTTTCCAAGGCTACTGTTTGTGGTCCATTTTGAATGGTACCACCTTTTCACTTGGAAAAAATCTCTTGAGGCAAAGCCCATAATGTGGCCAGTAGTTCCGCTTCTGGTTTCAGTGAACCCCTGGTGAACCTGACAAATCTCTGTCAGGAAATCTGAGAGTGAGGTTGAAGCATGAGAGAAATGTTTTTTAACTCAAACCTTTCCAGAGCTTCCAGGACCTAAAATTCTTGCAACGCAGCTGAGATGTGATAAATAGACAAATAGGGTTCAAATAACACCCAGAAACCTTCCTGCTGTGCTGTGCTCTATCAGCCTTGGCACAGCTATGGCAGTACTGCCAGCTCGTACATTCTTACCAACTTTTACTGCCCACCATCAGAAACTAATTATGCACTGAATGTAAAGCAAAGAACCACAAAGAAGGATATGAAAACCATTTATCAATTAGGAGGCTAAAAATTCAAGTGAATTTTCCATATTTTCTGTTGCAACTTCATTTTCAGGATCTTGCACGCAAACAGCAGCAACAAAAGGAAGAGAGCTGTGCTCTGTTATTGGAGAGTCTGTGATCTTCTGACTGACATGAGTAATGTCCCTTGACATGAGGGACACAAGATGGGCAGGGAAATAAACTTGCAGCTTGTCTACTTCTGAATGTAGAGGGAAAGGTGTTTAGATGGAAAAAGACAAAGGGAAGGGAAAAAGTTAAATATATTCTCCCCTCCCTGATTTAGAATCATACTCTGGTTCCACTTAGGCTCTATTTTCTTTACAATTCCTTTAACTACCGCATTCGGATAATGGGGAACACATTTCATACATCGCTAATAACAGTTTAAACACTAACTTACCCAAAACAAAAAGTTGAAGATGAACATGGAGTACTTCATGCAGCCGCTTACACCCGCCATCTTCAACAAGCTGAGACAAAAACAAGCACTGTAAAAGAAGCTTTCCTACAGGTTTGACCTTGATATAAAAGTTGTTCTTGTGTCTTCAGACAACCTCTCAAACCACGTCAAATACACTGTGCTTTGCTACCGAAAGCAAAAATTATGAGCAAGTAATCCACAATTACTTAAATAGTTGCTCTACCACAGGTAAATATTAACCAAGCATTGGGGAAGCACTAGCAGTTGTTATCACTGAGTCTCCAGGCTCTTACTGTGTCTTGTGATTCGTACTTCTCTGTAATCCTATTACTTGTCCTACGCCTCGAAAGTAAATAATGAAGCAAAAGTGATAGTTTTGAGAGAAGCAGTGAGCATAAAAGCATTTTACTGACCTGCTTTTAAGAGGAGGTTGAAATTATGGCATTTCTTAACGCTTTATGTTTCAGGGTTTACTCTTTCACTGCCTGGTGTTCACTGCCAGCGTTCATTCAGTTGTGTTCTCACTCCCACTTCAGATGTTCAGCTGGCATAAAGGCATGGGTCTGCTTTATCCTAGCAGAGGAGGGGTAAGGAATCTGCCAACATTTTTTCCCTCTATCTACTTCAGATCCTTTTCTTCTTTCTTACCAAGTCAGGACCCCAGGAACCTGAGCATTGTGTTGCACAAATCCTCCTACTGTGCAGGTTTCCAGAAGTGTTGTGAGCCCCAGCACAGTAATCCTAGTTCTGGCATTAGATGCAGGATACCTCTCAGCAATAGGAACTAGACTCATTCCAGAAGGCAAGGCAATAAGTTTATTTCATTAGTTTTGAGTTTTGTCTTGTTTGTTTTCTTCTGTGTCCCTCCAACTAGGAACCCTGAGGGAAAAATAAAGGTATTATTGCTGTGATTTTTCGATCAGCCTATTTTCTGAAGAAGCCCCATATAGCAGTGCTTGTAGGAATGATGGTCAGACACAGGTGTCTCTGAGTTTGTCATAAAGAAAAAGCTTTAATTTTGGAGTTGGACACAGTGTGAGAGATTAAGGACACACTGATCTGATTTATGAAGTCTGCTTGGCACAAACCCAGTTTTCAGTCTTTAATGTCAATTCCTGTTCTTCAATTCTGCTCTCTGTATTTGAAGAAAATAGGAAGTGTTAGTATATAAGACACCTGTAGATGGTGACAAAAAGATGTAACTTAGAATCTGGCTTTTGTAGGATCCACAAAAAAACCCAGTCCTCTACATTCAAAACAACTCCCTCTAGTTGCTCTCTTAACTAACGTTTAATGAAAGTGTGATGTTGTAATCTCTCCATTCCCTTTCACTAATTATATTTAAACAGACACAATCATTCCCGTTTTCAAGAGTGGATCTATATGTGCCTCTGACTTTCTGTGCTCATTTCTGGAGTAATACTCCTAGTTATAACTCTAGGATGTCAGCTGTCTGACTACCTTATTTCACAATATTCACAATACCCTAAATCTGAGAATGTTCCTAAAAATAAATGCTCTCATGAAATACAGATTTTGTAAGGACTGGGAGAAACAACTGTGGTATGGTTTAGATCTAACACACTCCACAAATAAGTAAATTGAGAAATGTGGGTGTCTTTATGGACAGCTGCCATAACCACAGATGAATCATAAGAAAAGTTTAAACAGCCATATAAAAATGTATGAAAAGGACCATGAAGGGTAGTAAGGGAATCACAGATGATACAGGATTTGAAAAGATAAGTCTGCAATCAGACCATACCATTGCAGTAAACTAAGTTTATTGTAAGTAGAGTTTGGAAATGGCACTATGTACCAAAAACTACACTGCTGTAAATCTTCACACAGAGTAGATACTGATTGAGCTGTAGCACTGTTGGCTGTGAGATGCTTAGCCCTGGCATTCAATCAGAGATGTCTGAGGGAAAATGTGCTGGGGCAATAATAACATAGGAAGCAAGCGTGAGCATTCACACTGGCTCTGCAGAAAAGGCCAGTGTGCAAGGACCTTTCACATGCAAATGCCCAGAAGTTCTGGTGTTTCTTGGTTTTGTTGGTTGTTTTTTTTATTTTTAGGGGTTTTTTTGGTTTGTTTAGTTGTGGGGTTTTTTTGTTGTTGTTGTTGTTGTTTTTTTGTTGTTGTTGTTTTGTAAAATTAATAAGCCTATTGAACACAACCACAAGCAAGTTCTAGTAAGATCCCAGTTTACAACATGCTCAATTACAGCTGCTGAACAGAAACTCAGTATCTATCTGACTTTGCTACAATTCCTACGTTTCATATCTATATCTAATGGTATCTGAAGTAAAAATATGTCATCTAAGTTTAAAAGGAAACAAGCAGTTTCCAATAAGTGACAGGTTTTCAGCTTAAATATTTTGTATGATTGCCTCTTTCCTATTTCCTGGCTACACAGTGCTTTTTTATGTCTTGGAGAAGGGAAAGGTTACAATTATGGCACAGATCACATTCTTAGTTGTACCTACAAGTACAGAGGTCATGCAGATAACTGCAGAGGCTTATAAATCACAGGAAAGGCATGAGAAACTTTGCTGCTATTTGTCTGCATATGAAATTGCTTCCTATCCCTCCGCTAACTGGTTAGATGATCAGCTATACCCTACCAATTACAAAGCCTGTGCCACAAACTGCTCAAAAGCTTTGGCCAGGAAAGAATTTGTAAAAACGCATTTACTTAGTGCTCCTCCTTACAGATTAGAAGAGGAGGGTTATCAGTGCAGGGCCTGGGTGCAGCACAGGGTGGAAGCCTCTGACACAACACACACAGCTCCCTCCACAACAGGGGAGCGCTGACAATGTGCTCACACAAGAAACCGGAAAGGGAGAGGCTTATCTTGGAAAAAAGAAAAAGAAAAAGAAAAAAAAAGAAGAAAAAAAAAAAAAAAGCTAGTACGTCTATTACGAGCCTGGAGTAAAGCATCTCACCTTTGACACATCCCAAGCAGCTACAGTTGGTTTTACAGTGCTTTTATCTTCCTTCACCTCTGAGCCTTCCTTGCCTTGAGTCTTTTTCTTCTTGTTTTACCATCTCCATGTCCTCTTGTGAGGTGCCTCCACAAGGTCAGGCTGTGACCAAAGCCCCATATCAGATGATTCACTGCACAGCCAGTCACACATTCAGGTCCAGACTTGGAAAATTAGTTTGTCCTGGGTAGCAGTGGGATGTGAATAGTGGAGAACAGGGTTTTTTGCCATTAGAATTTCTGCTCAGTTGAGTGATAAATGCACAACAGAGAACACAGGTAAGAACTATATTCAGAGGGGAGCTTGAAGCTTCAAAGAGATCAGTAGATCTCAGGAACTGCTGAATCAGTAGAGTCAGCTAATATAAGGTGTGCAGAGAGGGATTTCAGGCTGTCACTGCATTTGTCTTTCAACCAAAGGGATACTTACCTCCTTCAAACTCACTTGTTGCTCTGAGGTTTCTACTCAATACAAGGTTCTGCATTTCCAGATTAAACTCCTGTCTAAACAGAAGTGAAAATAATAAGAGCTTTTTCATGCTTTCACAGTAAGTTGCTTACCCGTGATGCCAGGTGAAGCAAATGTTGATTGCCATTAGCCTTGACAGCATTTCAACACTCACCTACATGGGGAGTGCTGCCTAATGAAGGCATGTTTGCAGTGCAAACAGTAGGACAAACACTTTCAAACCAGTGCGAAATTTTAGTATCTGTTCTCGTCCTTGACTGCATTTGCAATGTGAGGTCTGACTAAGCTTGTCCTTAGGCCGCTGCAATTCATATTTTGGGTTAAAACCTTAGCAAGCAGATCTTATTGCAATATTATAATAGCTTGTAATACTTAAGTTGTAAAACTGAAGAATACTCCTATGTCTGACTCTTAGCAAAATACTATCATGTCCTGACAGATCTTATTTTTCATACGTGGCACTACCGTGGCAGCTGAGTTAATACTCAAATCCCACAGTCAAACAATTACAAGATTCCTTGCCCTCATTTTAAACTATCCTTTGATTTAAGCCTTGAGATGAAGGATAAGAGTGGAAAGCTTGACAAAAATAAATTCCAAAACTCCAAAGAGTGAATAAAAAGTAGAAGAAAGAAGACAGCAGTATTTCATTTAATCACGCGTCTTACACCATTTTCATGATTTTGGGTAGCTGACTTGTGATTTACAATACTATGAGCACATAAACTTTTTGGAAACTTCCATGCCTCACAGAGTTTGGATAGCTGTGGCGAGTCCAAGGCTGATACCGCAACTGACCATGTGAAAAGCAGTAAGAGCATTTTCAGCCCCTGTTAGGCGTGTGTATAGGTAGCTGTATCAGATACCTAGTGTGCCTTCACAGCTTCTTCCAAGGAGTGGAGACTGCTAAGGAGAGATTTAGCTTATCCTAAAATAGGCATGAAAACAGGACAGGTGAACTGTGCCCTTAAACTGCCTGTTTCTTGCCACTGACCAAAAAGTGAATCCAGGAATCTGAAGACATGTGAGATAGATTTCACACAGGAGGTTCCTCAAGGGGACAGCATCTCTCTTTCACAGCAGACATTTTTTGCTCTTAAAGTACTCTAAAGGAAGAACATGTGTCTTTCACTTCTAGAACTTCTTTGTTCTGTTAAAGTGATGCAAAAAGTGGGGGCAAAAGACAACAAGAAATGAGGATCTATATAGTATGTTACACTGTGGGCATGTCTGCAGAATTTTTCCCGTGCGATGGATTTGCCCTGACCCAAAGCTGTGTAGCTGCCGTAGCAAGGTGTAGCCCAAAGCTGCAAGTCCATTCTATCAGAGGCACTCATTGATTACAGCTCAGCAGTGCTCTGACCCCAGCCCCACCCCACTTACAGCTCAGAACAAGCTATAATCCACACAGAAAGCGGTCTGGTGTGACCTCTCTCTGCCAAATACTGCTACTGACTTCCTTTCTTTTCCTCCATTCCACCACACCCTGAAGTGTTACAAGGATGAGCAAAGTTGTGACTCAGAACAGGATCTGAAGCCTCTCCATTTCCTGTGGGCTACAAGAGTGAACTGGACTCCTGTAAGTGTCCTACTGGGAACTGACTTCTTGCCTGTTAGTGCTTTTACTTTCATTTTTAAATAACATCTCTTCGTAGCCATTAGCAGTGTAAACTCTCCTTTCATGGTAACTATGCTCTTCTGCTCTCCAGCAAAGAGATATGCAAACTCTTTATATACAAGATATAGCCCAACCTGAGCTGGTGAACAGCCCAGCTCACAAGAGGCAGTGGCCTGTTCATCAAAACAAATCTGGATGTGCCAGACATGCCCATACACACAGAAGCAGGCAAATCCTATAGTGTGCCTTGCCAGCCCCAGCTCTGGGCTGGGAAATGTGTAGCTGGAGTACCCTGGTGCTCTCCTCTCCTCAGAGGCCTAGAGAAAGGCAGTGTGGATGTATAATATCCCTCATACCAAAACAGGACAATAGGGCACAGTCAGTTCTGTGGACCAGGTGGGTTTGCAGGCCATCAGGGTGCTGTTTGGAGGTGTGTCACACCTTCCCTCTGACCACGCTTTTCACATTAGCCAAATCTTGTCCCCAGGGAGGGAGTTTAAATGGGCATATCTCTTCACAAAAAGTTCCTATTCTGACAAAAGTTTCAGCAGAAAATCCCCATCCAGCTCTGTGCTAAACTTCTACCCAGGCACTCCGTGGCCTGGTGCCAACAACACTCATGTGTTCCTGTTTTAGCAAGGTCTAGTGTCTCAAACACTCTCACTTCCCCTGAAGTAACAACTCTTCAGAAAACAAACCTCAAGCAGCAGGTCTGCCTGTGATCTGCTCTCCCTCCCAAAGGGTGCAGCCTTCTCTTCCCATACACCACCAGTTTTCTTCTGAGCCTTTCATCTGAAAACACTCTGAAATACGTATTTTTAAGCTTTGAGTGATAGTTGGCTAGTATTAAAATAAAATAAGGCCTTAGGTATGAATAAACTCACATACCTAATCCACGTATTTCTCTTCACACCCTCCCTGCCTCTCCAGACCTTCTTGTTTACTGCTAGCTTTCTTGGCTACTTCACATAATTTTTGCTCATTTATGTACTTCATGAACTAAGCTCTTCTTTTATGTCAGGGCTTATGTCAGGGATTTCCTATTTCCCAGCACCTGGTCAGAATTCATTTAGACTGTACATGTTCAAGTTTAAAATCTTTTGGTGGTTTCAAAATGAATTCATCGTGGATTAATATGCTAATCAGTGCCAGTAAGGGCTTCAGTATCCAGCCTGTAAGTATATCATTAAGTCTAAGTTTGTTTTTAAAAAAATGCTTGCTAAAGAACCCATATTGAAAAGATTTCTTGTAGGTTTGTATTATGTCAGCAGAGCTCCATATACTGGAGCTGTGACTAACATAAGGGGTGGTATTTTTGACCCCTGGTCTTTTCAGCATATCTTGAAATTGTCTGTGTCATGAAGTACAGATTGCTGTGAAGAAAGATGCCTTAAAAATGCAAAGAACAGCTTGTGTCGATGAAGAATCTAAAGATTTCACGTGCATCTTTAGAATATTGCCTTCTTTTTCAAGTAAGCGGGGAGCTGATCTAGGAGTGTTTCTCCTGGAGAAGACACGCATATTTCATATTCAGGTCTCAACACCGGGAAATAATTCTAATTTTGTTTATGCCTATGTAAACAAGAAGAAGTTTATAAGGCAAGTCACTGTGAGTGCAAATTTGAAATAATATAGCTTAACTTTCTCCCTGCCATATTTTTTCCAAGGAAACAGAATAAACCTGTCAGAGAAATGTGACACTTTCTCTCTGAATTTTCCCTGCTGCCCTCCAGCCATGGGTGGGAAATGTCCCAATGGTATGAGGCCCAGACAGGTATACAGTCATTTTGTGATCCAAAACCAGATTCTTACTGGTTAGAAAATGAGAACTAGGTCATTCTGCTGTTGTTTTATAGACATGAGTTATGTAACTGCAATTATATTATTCCCTATAAAGATGCTTTCTTAATGGTTTATATGAAAATTCTACAGAATACAGGCAGGCAGGCAATGTGGTCACCAGTTATGTTTAGAATTAGTACACAGGAAGTCCATAACATCTGCCATGAAATTTTGCTAAAAAAATGCAGATTTGACATTTATTTTGACAAGTGTATTTCTTCTATTTCAGGATAATACGACACTCAATCCCCTCTTTCAGTGAGGCATACCTCTGTTTGGCAAAGTAAGTAAACACTAAACACATTAAAAAATTTAAAAACTAGTATAAGGAAGCAAGCTTTAGCTTTCAACATTATTAATTCCTTAAGTTTCATTTGAGGTAAAACATCCGTGCTCTGAAAGTTGAATGGGAGCTTCTTTACTTTTCTATGGTTGCTGTAGACAAAGTGATGCTATCAAAATAACACTGCACAGCAAGTGAGCTACAAGCTGCACAACCCCCTGGAACTCAGAGTTCCTCTGGGAGTATTCTGCCAGATGTGTATGGTCTTTTCACAGTCCAGAGAGGAGTTTCCATCAACCCTCATCTGCTCACTGACCTTCACAATCCCACTGACATTAGACTCTGCTGCTCTGCAGCACTTTGTGAGCACTGAGGTCTTTTCAGATTCAGATAGTTGTATTGCTTTTTCAGTTTAATCCCCTCACACACAAAACTCTCATTTCTACCCCTGAGTGCTGTTTTTTACAAAACTTGAATATGAAAATTCTGTCATTTGCAGACTATAAACATTTGTTGAAAAAACTTCTATTTCAATTTCCATTCATCTTTGTCCCACAAGTGCTATTCATTTATCCCTGCTATACATAAAAAGACTCTTTTCTTTCCAAATGTTTTTTTTCTGTAGCTGAAAGGACAGGAAGAGAACTGAAGAGCATTACTGAAAACTTATAGTAACTACCAAATAGCAGAGTTAGAGACTTCACCTACTGGCAATGATCCAGAATTATAACTTGCACATGTGCAACTTACATTTGCACTAAAAACTAATTTCCTTCTGAAACCATTGAAGAAAGATGCTGTAAAGAGCCTGTTCCTCCTCAGAAAAGCTAAGAAGCCCATGCTGAGGGACTGTTGGCCTCTCAAGCCTGTAATCAGAGCTGAGAGTGGTGAACTTTCCTTTCAGAGGAATCTCAGAACCATCCAGCACTAAGCTTCAAACGTTAACCACTACTGTAAAAATAGATCCTCTTTTTTTAATCTTTCACAAATTGTCTGGGATTACCTCCCTCTGATCGGACAAACACATGGAACAAGGATAGTCCTGGCTGTTGCATAAAGATGAGTCTCTTCAATGCTACAAGAGGTGTCCAAGACCTTCCTTTACGGAGAGAGAAAGAAAAAAATATGCATACTGGAATAATCCTGGGGCTTTTGTAACTTCAGAAGTTCTTAGAGACCAACTCAGGCCATGATGGTCATGATGTGCTTCCTCACTTGCTCTCTGATCCCCTTGACTCATTCTGTGACAAACACTGTGATACCATAAGGGAGGAGCTTCTGCAGACCAGCCTTTGATGCCATCCGTGAAGGATTTCAAAGCTCTGCACACAGCTGGCCTTAGAGCTGACTCTGAAAATTTAAAATCCTCCTCTGCAGGGCCAGTCAAGACAAGCTTTATGGAACTACTCTGCCTCAGAATATCTGTCCAGGGTGGATAGCTGGAATGGCAGAGGCCTCTGACAGTTAAGAGAGCCCAAATTCAGGTAGAACACTCCATTTTATGTTATCTGAGTTGCTATGAGAACTACTTGCCCATTTGAAGGTATTTGGCCAAAGCCAAGTCTTGGGCAACCATGTTTATATCCATGGCATGAGCCAGAGGAACTTATAGGAAGTGTGAACTAAAATAAATGCAAATAATGAAACACTAGTTTTAATTTAAAATAGAATCTTTTTCATAGATGACGTTCAAAACAGAGGTGAGAATACCAAAATTATAGGGACAAAACTTCACAACTAAAAGTCAAACAGGATGGTTTTCATGTCATACTTCCTTGGAACACAGTTGCTGCAGTGAAGATAATCAAAGACACTTTTCCATTAAGCTGTAGGCTTCCCATCATCTTAAGACTAGGCTTTGTGTCTCCTCCTTGCTAAACCATTTACTCGCTCAAAGTGAAGAATTTCTTCCTTTGTCATGTCCATAGATGAGATTAACAAGCACGCACACTTTATACGCTTCATTAATCCTTGTGATGATTCACGTGCACGGGGATCAGACTCTAATCCAAGTCAGACCTCTAAAAATACGTGACCTCCAGAGGTCTGTGCTGACTGCTGTAGCTAAGAGCAGAGTGTGGACACATCATCTTTCTTTTCATAGCACCATAGCACAGATTAATCATGTTCAAATTATCCTTACAAAAGACATACTTAGCAGTGTGCTGGTGATACCTTTGAAAAAGGACATTTAGGCAAGGATTTTGATTTTGGATTTAGTTCAAAATCTGGCATCAAAGCAATTTTGCTTTTGAAAGAGTCTTTGGGTACTAACAAGAAGGCATAACCACAGTGCTGCACACAATAAGCTTGTTGCTAAAGATGTCAGCCATAGAGGGAGCATCCTGCAGGGCACACACTGCTGGGTGCACAGGACTGTGCTCCAGGGTGCCCAAGACCTCTGGAAGGGGCTTCAGTGAAATACTACAACCAAACAGAAATATTGCAAGAGAAGAATAACCATGATTCTAACCACTATTTAACTATGCTTGGATTTAGCTCTATTCTTGGGTTTTGAGGTGCCCAGTTCTTCATGAGTCGAATTTATTCACAGATCTGAAAGGCTTTTTCTCCTGTCCTTTCACACAATCGCACAGAAATCAGATTTCTGTTTGCAGCTGAGTACTGCTCTGTTGGTTGGCTTACTCTTATTGCTGCAGTACTCCAAATTTATTCTGTGACAGCCACCCAGAACACCCTGTCATGAAGATATTTCTTTTCCATACTTTTTTAAATATGATCCCTTTCGTTTAATGGCATTCACTTAAAAGGTAAGTCTGAAATTCAAGTTAGTTTTCTAACCTGAAGGTGATCCATCCTAAGTATATAAAACAGGTGAGGTGGCTTACTGCTGGCAAGAATATCTTTTTTTAAGAGATAAATTATTTAGACTGAATTTAAAGGGTTAGCTCAGATTATAAGCCAAATTTAAGAAGCTAATATTAAAGCAAACAGGTATTACCCTGAAAGCTTTCTATCTCTGCAAGAATTTAAACGTTGTGCATTACACAAATCATGCCATAAAACAAAGTCTGCTGGCTTTACTCAGAGATAAGATATATAGCTATTTTCCATCCTGTTGGATTACTTAGAAAATATTTACTCATCCCAGGAAGTCTGTTAATCATATATAAGCATAAAGGATCATAATTTTACCTGGTATAAATGGGAATAACTTCACTGATTTTAAAATTGGTCTTAGTAGCAAAAGAAACATACCACAGGCCATTAACTCCTGAAAATATTGAAAAGGAGTTCATCAGATCAGAATAGATGTAGGAAGTTTAATATCTTCCACAATGATCTGTCTGATGTATTTCCTCATAAAGCCTGTCAATGATGGCAAAAAAAAAAAAAAAAAATCACAAAGGTCAAAAGCTGTTCTCTCAAACCATCTGCACTGCAGTTTCAATAGAAGTTGCTGTTAAATTTGGTGGATTCTACTTCACTTGAAGCATTTAAATTAAATCTGAATACCTTTCTGAAAAGAAATGCTATAGATCAAAGAGAGGTATTGAGCCTGGAGCAAAAATGAGTGAGTAGGTTTCTATGGGCTGTATTACATCAGAGTTCAGAATAGATGATCTTAATGCTCTCTCCTCACCTGTATGAATCCAGTCTCATTTAGCTAGACTGTACTTCATTGCCATAACTATGCTGATTTCATGAACTATAAAAATACAATTTTTAATTTAAGAAATTGGCCTTCAGCTCAGTGAGTACTCTCGAGTCACATAAAGAGGTGTCTTGTTAGTGCAGACATCACATTATATCCCTTTTTAATATCTTCCATTCTAGCAGTTTGTTTTCTTCACTTCCTCTGCTCCCACTGCTATTCTGGTTAGGAACGTTCTTCTAATTTCCATTCTAAACCTGCACAAGGCCAGTTTACATATATTTCTTTGATTTCTGTCTTTTCCTTCAACTACATCTTTTTGCCTAAATAGTTGTTTTCTTTCTGTAACACCTTTATGAGCTGAAAGCCTTCTTTGTCCAAAAGATGCCACATTCTCCTAGTTTCTCTTCGCAAGATGCTGGATGAGGTGTGAAAAATAACAATAGTCATCCCTCTTTCTACATGTAATTGCTCTCCTGACCATAGCTGTCTTTCTTGTCTGTATCACAGCAATAGTACATACTTATCCTGGTGAATAATATGTCCAAGTTCCCATCCTCAGATTTTACCAGATTAGTCTCTGGTTTATGACACGAGGTTTTACTTACCACTGTCCAAGCTAAATACTTGACATTATATTTTGCAGAAATTCATCCCATTCTAATCCTCCAGGCCTCAGGCCATTCAGCTTTTTCTCTATATCTTGATTGCTCACATCTTGATCATCTCTCAAACCTTTGTGTCACTATCATTTCCCATTAGGTTCTCCCATTCTCCACACTACAGGAAAAATATTAAAATATAAACATCCCAAGTCTGCTCCTTTGCTGCTCCTCTATAAACTAATTTCTTTCAAAGACAGCATCTTCTCTTCCAGCATTACCTGATTACATCTCTGTTTTAAGCATCTGCTTACCCACCACAGGGTGCTTCTGTTGATCTCCGTCTTCAGAGGTTTAACAGATATTCCCTTATGTGGCATCCTATCCCATGCTTTATAGAGATGGGATAGAAAAGAGCTCTTGCATTTCTGCATTTATTCTGCAACTCACCTGGAAGAACAGCCTTGAGATTGCCTTTTGTAGCAGTTATCTACAAATTCTGAATTTTCTGTGAAACATTTTGTCTACAGTATCTTCTAATATCCATCTGTACTCCTGCACCAGTTGATTGTACAGTCTATTGATCATTTCTTGGAGCCCTGTTGTGCTTAATGCATGTAATCAGGTATACATTCTGTAATCAGATATACATTCTAAATTAATGAATAATATGAAGTGTGTCCCCTAACTAGCTCTACTTATTCTGTAGTTCTTTGGATTTCTTCTCCTAATAGTCTCCTAGTCACCATTGTCTCCTCTGCGTAGTCCCTGCTTTTAAAGATAAAAATAAAATGTGTTTTTAAGAAAAAGAATAAAAAAAAAGAGTTATACAAAATTAGCATTTCACTACTTTTTATTTGTTCCTGCAATAACTCATTTTTGATTACTGGAATGTAACATCTGGCTGTGATCTCTCAGCATCAAACTAGACTTTCATAACCAACTATTGTGTTTCCAAGCAATGTGTCTCCCAAATTATGACAACATACCAATACAGACAAAATGTGTTTATGAGCCTTCAATTGCAGTGGAGGATGTGAGATCATTGGGCTGAATTCTTAACCACATTAGGCTTGTTTGGGCGTCACTGCAGATTTCTTGAGAAAACTTAAAGGCAGTTAAAGAGCAAACCCAGTATACTTGGGGCACAGAAGAATCCTCTACATTTGCCAAATTGGTGTAACTACTTTGGCTCCAGCTGTGGTTACAGAAAGTCTTTTGGGACATGGCCAAGCAATACCAACCCTGACTGCTGCACTCAAAGCAGACTTTTGCAAAACTGACACTTCTCCAAACCAAATGCTCGTCTCCAGCACCAGGAGTAGGGGAGAGAACAGGGCAGAGAGTCAATGACAGGGAAATACTAGGGAAATCAGGAGAAGGAACAATATTGTGGGCTACTTAGGGCAAGGAAATCAAGAGAGATGGGGGCTAGACATGGACTGTGCTACACAGTAAACTGTTAGCAGCAGAGAACAGAGACAGACAAATTAAACACAGGTTTAGATACACATTCACACCCTTCAGTTTGTGAGTCATGTCACCTAAATGTAAGCAAAAGAAAACCTAGTTTGAAACCTAATCTTTCTTCTCCCTTAGTCTGTTAATAAATAATTTTTGTAGATAACAATAACTGGCATGTGAAACTCGTGTAATGATGGAGACTTCACTCACATTTACATTACACATTATCTAGTAACACACCTTGAGGGATGATAAGAACTTGTGTGTGATGATGTGTAACTGTCGGTGCCTGGCACTTTCCTGATTAAATTAAAATACGGTGTGTATTGTAATGCACACGTTTTCTGAAGAAACAGGAAGGAAAAGGTACACTGCAGCAAACAAAATGTTCTTTTACTAAACTCTCTTATTTCAGCATATGCTTAGCTTCATTACTAGGCTGAAATTGATATTGCATTTTTTAGCAAATATTAGTAAGATGATATTGTTCCAGAAATTGTAAACTAAACATAACGTTTTCATAGTGCTTTATGTCTTTTAATTCATTTCTTGGAGGCTTTTTGTCTGATGAATATATCTTATTCTTCAGCACATAAATTGCATAATTCTGCTTATGTCTTTTCGTTACTTCAGACTTCAGCCATGAAAGTGTCCTGAACCTGGGCGATGTCAGAGCCCTGCTTAACTCCCAGTGACCAGCTCTGTATGCAGAGCTTTGCTTGGCAAGGTTCATTGACATCTGGGCTGTTAGGGCAGCCAGGCACAATAAACCCTATGTCTCACTCAGAACTGCACAGAGACCGCCCCTAACCACAAAAAAAAAAAAAAAAAAAAAAAAAAAAAAAAAAAAAAAAAAAGGGAAAAAAAAAAAAAGCAAACAAATAATTGATGTAGTAAATAACTGTATTCATAAGCAAGGAAACAAACCTTATAGGTTAAGAATGCCCAAAAAGACTTGGCCAAGTAAATTGTTTTCTGTTAAAATAGATTATAGTATAACCACAAAAAAATCCAACCAACCAACCAACCAACCAACCAAGAAAAAATAAACCAAAAAACCAAACAAAAAAACCCCCACAAAACAAATAAATAAATAAATGAATAAAAATTAAAATAAAAACAAATAAAGTCAAAAAACCACCCAAAAACAAAACACAAAAAAAACCTCTCTGTATTTTGAGATCTTAATCAAGGTTTACTTAGCTTTTATTGTCCCCACTCTTACAACAAAATTAATGTGCCACTGTTAATTAAATGTGCTTAACAACACACAGAAGTAACCCCAAGCAGAACTGGAAAAAAAGGTCAACTTTTTACTTAGCTAAACATCTATGGTGAGAAGAATTTTATTGAAAACCTTAGCACTGCAAAATCACACACGCAAATAAAGCTGTAGTCTGTAAAAGTCACAACCATTCATAAAATGTAGTACACAAGGTTGTTAGAAAGAGCTAAGAGAAAGACCTTTCTATTCCAAAACAAATTTACAAAGCCAAAAACTAAACAGAGAACGGTGGAAGGTAAGAGAAAGCAGAACAGAAAGCATTAATTATTTTGTGCAGGACAAAAATGTAACAAAAGAAGGGAAATGAGAAGCAGCATTTTGCCAGGAAACCTGTCATTTGAGTTTTTAGAAGCAGTTGTTCATAGAAATTGGCAGGGAAGGGACTTCCATGCCCATAACTCCAAGTCAGAGGTGAATGGGATTTTAACCTTATAATGCTGGGGCAATATTTGTAAAAAGACAAGAAAGAGACACATTCAGGGCCAAAATAAGATGAGGAAAAACATATGAGAAACTATAAATCAGTTTCTTAGGAAAAAGCAGAAAATAACTGAACTCCTCCTTCTCAGGTAGTGCTGTATCTTAGACCCAAATGGTAGGAACATAAATCAGTAGCTGTCACTGTTATTTTTGTTTAAATGCCAGCAGCAAATACCTCACAGAATGTGTGTAAATATAGCCTGTAGCTGAGGTTTTCTCAAAAGGTGAAAACATTACTTACTAACTGATAAGAAAACAAATGCAGCAGAATGCCAGTTCTAAACCTGGACGCTGTGAGATAGCTGGCAGTGTGGTGGATGGATACAGCAGAAACTAAATAATGTGCCATTTATTTATGCAAAATATTTTCAATTATTCATTGCCCACCCAGCTCTGACAGGGACTAATGTGTACTGAGGTGGGATCAGTCTTGGGAGGGGTCGATTTATTGGCTTTACCCCTTACTGAATGCTGTCCTTCAGCCTGAAAGTTTAAAAGGAAGCAGGGCAAAGGAAGGTCATTTTTGTTATGAGGAAGCAAAACATCTGAGCACTTACAGGAGTGTGCAGCCATCTACTAACACTGTGGAAGTAGATGGTTTCTTGCTTTCTTCTTTGAGTGCCGTCTTGGTTGTCTTGAAAAAATGCTGAGCACCTTACCTCATGGGCGTGGATGAAGCTCCTTCCTTGACAGGAGTTAGCACCACAAGGTCAGGGCAAGAAAAAGCTCAGGGAAGAAACATTCACCTGTATTTGTGAGTTATTCTCTTAATGCATGTGTTCAGACAGGGTTGCCGAAAAAGCACTTTAGAGCATCATTTCCATAAAGCACAATTCCTATTGTAAACAGGTTATTTTCGACTATTTCCTGATATAGGGCTATGATCACACCATCCCACCTGGAGCAATAGCCCAGGTCCTGCTGCCACAGACCACTGACCTGTGCTTGAGGCTGAGCTGTTTTTTCCCTGGCTCGCAATACTGCGAAGGGGCAGAAGATGGCAGAAGGAAGCTCTGAACTGGCATCCCACCAGACCAGGTGGGAAAGTCCTGCCTGGAGCTACTCAGCAGAGCACGAAACAGCCACGTCTGACCTCCGTGTGAGGATGGCTTTCCATCTCGGCATTTTAGAGTGCTTTCTTTGCTTTCTCATGTTATCCTTCAGTAGCAGGGATGAATGATCAGTGGAACAGGAAAACCCACGTTATCAATGAGTGGATTAAGGGGTGGTGCAATCAGCAGAATTTTTGGGGTTTTGATCATGGGACAAGCTGAAAACCAAGTGGGAGCTTAAAATACTTAATCCAGTAATGGACTGGGTGTGAATTTCTCTTTTCACCCTGTTATTTTGTTCTGGTTTTGTAGCCACAGCTATTGCTGAGATCAGATTGTGGTTTTTTGTAGCAATCTTTGAAGAGTCATGTTCCAAAGGACAACAATCTTATGAATTCTCAGAAGTGGATGAAACACCGGATTTGCTTATTTTGTATGTTTTAGCCTGATGCTTTGTTTAATGAGACCTTCATGCACTTTCTACTTGCGAGGGCTCATTTGCAAACTGGTCCAAACGGACCATCAGAGAGAGCACCAGCACTGTGCCAGTGCCAGTCCTGTTTGCCTTCATTCAGTGTTAAGCAAGCTAAGCTGTCAAAGGCAATGCTCCTGCCTTTTGAGTGAAAATTTAGTGAAACTACAAAACCCTTTCATCCACGTGGAGCTTTAAAGGGGCGTTTCTGGATTTTGACAAAGCTGCAAAGCTGAAGACAGAAACATTATTTGATCCTTGAACATCGGCTGCTTTCTTGCCAGTCTCCTCACTTGATCAAATAGCTTAAAATGAGAGTCAGCAGCTAAACTAATCTGTTCTGGAACAGATCCTACAGGCAATGCCCAAGTGAGCAATGGCCACAGCTAAATCTCCAAAAGTAGCTGTAGGTCGCAGCACAGAGCTATTGCAGAGGGGATTGACTAGGAAACACTCCTCTACCTGCTTCTCTGCTCTTTTCTTTCTCCCCACTTCAATCTACCTGGAAAGCCCAGTGCTCTGAATGACTCACTGCCATCACTGCTTTTCTGACAAGCTCTTCTTTGCACCCTTTTTGCCTCACACATGGGGAGGACAAAGATCAGGGGACTTTCACTGGCTGTCTCTTACGGTGTGCCCGCTGCCTGCATCACCCCGAGGTGATGGCAAGTACAGGCAGCCTCTGCCCCCAGGGCTCTTCATGGAGCTCAGCATCACTGCAAACAGACCCATGCTCCTAACAGCAGTAAGCGTTGAAAACAGTGGTCAGTAAGAATTGAAAACAGAGGTGCTCAAACTTAGTGGAACTTACACAGCATCCCTTTGCACAATCAGATTGGAGTTAACCCGACTCACAGACTAAGACAAAGGCCACTGTTGGTTTTTAATTCATTCATTTTGTTCAAGAAGGAGCAGCAAGTGGCTGCTCACAATTTTAGAGGAACTGAACCTCTTTATTGTTACTGTCTTCCCTCCCAGGTCCAGGTGACCAGAACAGGAACTGCATTGCCTTGATGCCCTCTCAAAGGCCAGCCTAAGCACAGCACCATGAAGCAGCACGCCCCTGATGTGCCTGCCCAGCATGCTGTCTGCTGACTCTCTTGTCCTTGCTCTCACTGCCCCGATAAAGTGTGGTACAAATTGGAGTTGTTTGGGTTGTTAAATAAGACCAGCTGTGTTAATTTTATCTCCACTCAAAACAAAGCAATACAAACACACACAGAAAGGGTTTGACAAGGGGAAAGAGAAGAAGGAAATCAATAGGGAAATAAATAATGGGTTTTTAGGCTTCTAAGGGGGTATTAATGCAGATTAAAGAGCAAACAAAAACTCTGAAGCAAGCTGACGGTGTCCTTTTAAGTGAACATGTGTGGGTTTACACATTCACATATGCCCTACAGGTGCACTTGCCAGCTATCCAACCAGCCTGTATAAAAAGTATGTGTGATTTTCCCTCCTTTCCCTCAACCTCCCGAGACATGTTTACTATAAAAGAAGCTGAACAAGTTTAGTCTCTTCCTAATAAAAGCTGTTAATAATTATTTCAGGCATACAAAGACTTGCTGCTTTTCTTTTCCTCTTAAGCTGAAAAGGTCGGTAAGATATTCTGTTTTTTACTCTCAGCACTTCTTTTCCTCTTAAGCTGAAAAGGTCAGTAAGATATTCTGGTTTTTACTCTCAGCATTTCAGTCATCACTCTGAATTTTAGACATTGTCAAGAAACTTTTTTTGTAGGAAGGAAGAATTGCTACTATCTCTTCAGATAGTTTCTGTGAGGTTTCTCAGGAAAAAAAAAATTTCTGAGAATGTTGTTGATACTCTTTGGTGGAGTTAAAATCTGTCATGAGATCGGTCCTGGGGCAAATTCAAAGGCCAGCTCATCTTGGTGTCTCACATCAGAGAGTAAGTCTGCCACTCTGTGATTAAATCAGTGACCAAAAGAGTGCACAGAAGGCCCTACTGCCCCATTTCTCTTGAGACTGGCAAGGACAGTGCCATGTTGATCAATAAGAATGACTGGGGAGGGTGGCAGCAATGGAAGTACAGAAAAACTGAACCATGGCATGCTGGTGGGACTTAATCCAACCTAGCTGCAAAGCTGCTGGTTTTGATGAGAATGACATCCACATCAAGTATTTCCTGGTCTGTCAATTGATTTTATATAAAACCTATAGAAGACCACGCCCATTTTGCATCCAGTAAATCGTCACATTTTGGGATGGGTCTTATCACTGCACTGAAAGTATTGTCCTTTCTCATAAAACTCACAAACTCTATTACGACCATTATGGCAGTAGCCTCCCATCAGTATCTGGAATATCTGGGGCTGAGTCAATTGGCCATGTATCCAATGCATAAGCTGTTGTAGAAATGACAAAAACATAACAAAATTAAACAAATGCTTTTAGTAAGCAAAGGCTTGGTGATGCCTATGACTTCTCCAACTGCCTAGACAACAGGAGAAGAAAGTCAGAGAGGCAGAAAGGTTTCTTTAAAGATCTTAGCTCTATTGCAGTTGTAGGTGCCCATCTCCTAAAAATTTACCTATGCAAATCTCTCTCTCTTCCTCTACATAATCCTCATTATCACAGTTCGCTTTCAATTTCTGACAATCATTAATGTCTAAAACTAAATCTACTGTCATTTTTTTCCGATTTTTTCACTGACCTAAATATCATACTTCCTCCAGCCCATTATCAGGGAAAATTTTAGATTCTGCTCCCTCTTTCAGTCAGTATATGAGCCAAGTCAATTTGCCTCCTCCTACATAATAGCTCACAGATTCATCCTTTCTTTCAGCAGCCAGCCAAGGCTCATAGAGGGATCCCATCTTTTTGCACTTTGTCTGTGATAATCTGGTCTCCAGCCATGTTCCAGCACTGCTGCTGCTTTCACTTCCATCCACAAGAGCAAGAATAGAACCCTGTCTCCTGCTCGTTGCTCTGGCTGCATCACCACTCTCCTTGTGTCCTTACAGTGGCTTCGCATTTTCGAACACAATGGACTTACCTTTGCCTTCAAGATCCTTCACATTTAGCCTCACCCTATCCGTCAAATATATTGGCCAATCAAACTGTCAGCTTCTGCCTGTGATCTGACAAAGATGATAGCCTTGATCACCAAGGCTGCTTCTTCCTTAGTCACCTGTATTCTTTCATCTGCCCATCCCCTATGCAAAAGGAATATAGTATGGAAAATACTTAGTTTAACCTCCCCTGCAGGCTTCTCCATCTGGGGAAAGAGAAATAAACTCCTTAACTCCCTTCCTGCACTGGCCAAGCAAATGCAAGGCTGTGATTTCAGCATACCTGTAAACCCTGTTCAGCTTGTATTTGTCGTATCCTTTCATCTGACTCGCACTGAGGTCATCCACCATGACTGATATTGAGAAGAATGGTAGCCTTTGCTCTCTGCCTCCAATCTGCACATCACATAGGAGCCCTTGCTACTTTTAGAAGCCTTAGCAGTGACTGTGGGGAATCTGTCTTTGGAATTGTTAATACAAAATCCAAATCATCTTTATTTTGTAAGGATTGGGGGCCATGTCTGTGAAAGGTATTAAGTACCTAATTTACTGTTTAGATGCCTAATCCGTGGAAATCAGTAACAAATTTGGGACTTTATACAAATTAGACAATCACCTCCTCCCTCCAGCTCTGCAGATAGAGTTTTCAGGCCTCAAGCCTCAAATGGCTGCAGCAGAGAGTGTGGGTGGTTAGCTCTGCCTACACCAAACTACAGCACAAGGTAGTTGCATCCCTTCCCAGCAAACCAAGCTCCGTTTCTGGGTCAGTGCTGTGTTAGCCTCTGCTGCTTCACCCTTACATGTCTTATATGTATTCTCTTTCTCTTCTCATCTCTTCCTCTGCCAGTTAGTGAACATAACCCCTAGATAATGGCAGTATCTTTTAGCCATAGCACTATTACTGTTGCCTTGCTGGCCAGTTACAGCTCAAATTGGCACTCATTAAGGTCTTCCTCCCTTGGCCTAGTCATGAGCCAGGAAAGAACAGCTTCATGCCCTCTGCATATGAGCTTTTTCATTATGGTTGCTCAGCTGCCACAATCAAGACCTGCCTTTAAGGTAATGACCTGGTCACAGATTCCAGCATTGCGACTATTATTTTTACTGAACAAAGGTGTTTATTCTTAGCTATCATTATTATTCTGCCTGCTTAGGTCTTGGGAACCTCTTTGGCCTGTTGACTTGATGCACTTCGGGAGAGGTTTTGGCATTGGATTGCTCAGGACTTTGAGACAGCTAAAATGGATATTAATGACCGGACTCATTGTTATATAATTGCAGAATATCAGGAGGCTGTTACACTCAAGTAGTTTCGGCCACCCCTCCTTCTTTCACAGAAGCCAAAATCTTATACCTGGACTGTATTGCCTAACAAAACTGTACTCTTTTTGGCCATTTGTCATTTGCTGCTTCTACTACTATGAATTCTTGGCAATGAACCTCAGTGTAACAAGAGTTATGATATGGGAGTTATATGACAGCGTTTGGAAGAGGTTTTAACTTCATTAACTCTTAGCCACCAAAGTGGAATGGTGTTTTATTTGGATTTTTTATTCTTTTGATGTTTCTAGAAATCCCACTGAAACACTGTTGACTAAAGTTCAGTCACTCATAAAACTTTATAGATCGTTAAAATTTCTGTTTATTCCAGCTCTGAGGGAAATGTAGGTTACACTTTTAGATGTTACTAACTTTTACTCCTTAACAACCAACAAAAATCAAGTCCAAATTAAATCCCAGAGATTTAGTTTAGAGGTTAATTTTGCCAGCGGACAGCCTGGAAAATTAAATTTCGTCCCAAAGAAATCATATTAATTTATGTTTAGTTTAATCTCCCTGAATGCAGAAACATGGACCAAAAGAGATGGGAATCTTTGTGGTGTTCTCAATTTCTTATAGGAGGAGATATTTTTTTAGTCTAAAACACTAAGTTGAATTCACTTACTTCACTTTCCATTTCACTGGGCCTTGTACCCTGATTGCCCACAATGAACACACACAAGCTTACTCTGGTCCCATTTTGGATGAACCAAGTCCCCAAAAATCAAAACCTTTGAAATTTCTGGATTACAAGTATTGTTCAAATAAATGTATAAACTGTGTTGTGCTGTTATGGCAAAAAGATCTATCACATGCCTCGTGGGTTCTTTGGACAGCCCCAACAAGGTTCTTCAGTCCAACAAAGGTTTTTCAGCAGCATGTCCTGAGGAGGAAAATCTGACTTCAACAAAGGGATCATAAGACAGTGAATTTAATTACTGTGACTTCTGTTGAACTATATTGTGTCTATTTGTCTGTTTTTGCTCTCTATGCATAATTATATGCCAGTTTGTTTGCTCCTGTTTCCCATACTCCTCTGGTATTCTGGCTTATGTATCTATGCAGACCTGTCCCAGGGCAGAACTTTCACACTAACCTTCAGCCTGTGAACTGCCTCAGGGGACTTTCTTTATCTTGTGCTTAACTCTAATGAATTTTTCTGATCAGGATGTTCAAACATTGAAATTCTGGATAATTTTCAGGTAGGAGTATCAGGTAATTTTCTTCAGGCTCCTGCTCTCTTGGTACAAGTGTTTCAGGGTAGTTATTATCAGTCACTGTCTGTGTGTAAAATTGAAAAGCACCAATGGTTTTCCCATGCTAAATCATCTTCCTGGTCACTGTGCGCCTTTCCTGTTTCAGGTTTCAGTGATAACTAAGATCATAGAGAAATCTCCAGCTACTCTGAGGTCAAAAAGATCTCAGCTGGAATCTCTAACATTTAGCATGCTCTGTTGATGCTGCACTTCTCTACAGGAAGCTTTCTAAAGCTTTGCATAGCAAATGTGAGATTTACATGCTGTCTGTAACTCACTAGTTTCAAAGGACCTGCTTCTCTGTTCAAGAGCTGCATAAATACATGTTTTTCCATTTTTATGGGATTACGTTAGAACAAACACATTGTGTTATGATCGGTAATTAAATCAATAAATCTCTGAAACAATTCACAGCTTTTTGATTTATTTCAATGGTCAGTGCAACATCTTGTGTTCACATTGAGCTCTTTGAAAATTATATATGGCTATGTTGACAAGTTAATTTTTTCCATTCCATCTCTTTCTCACTTCCTAATGAGACTGAAGACTGCATATAGCTCAACTATTTTTTCATAATGTACTTTCTGGAGTACTTAGCACTTATGTTTTATATCAACTTTTATTTTGAGTAATGAATTAGCACTTCAACCCCGAAACCCCTCTGACGAGAACTTGAATGTACATGTATTTTCCCAAGTATCACAAATAACACATGCAAATGTGCACACAATACACATGTGTGCTCATCAAGGAGAGGAAGGAAGGCCTATTAAAACATTTGGATCTTGATTTCAGGCAGGCATGCTGAAGTTTGGATGTTTGTTCAAAGTTTATCCAAATGTATCTGAATCTTTTGGCTTTGGAAATCAATCGGAAATCTTGCAAGGTCAAACTTTCTCATGAGATTACGTCTAATACCTCTTCAGCTTCAGTCAGGCCAGTAAAAATACCACAAAATGCTTTCTTGTCCACTTTTTCTCCCAGCTGAAAATGGAAAAGATGAGGAATGTGAAAATTAAACAATTAATCAAATTTTTTCCAACCCTCGGGAAAAGGCTTGGTTCAGTTCAAGTTGTTTTGTTTTTTTTTTTTTTTGCAAGGTTTCAGGTTTGCTCTTGTCTTCATGCAAACTTGTTCAGAGAACCAAAGTCTGTATGTGAATTGCACTAATTTTCATGGTCAGAACTGCTCCTGTTAGCTTCAGTGAGCTTAATAAAAGCTCCATAGTCTTTCAGTTTCAGAGTAGGGAATTTACTAGGGGTTTCTATCCTTCCATGCAACCACATTCCCAGTTTTTTCCCACCTCTTGATATTATGGGGTACTTTTTTTTCAGCAAGTCTCCTGACACATAAGGAAAACACTGATCTATAAATCTATTCTAAGTGTGCAGGGGCATACTGAAGCCTGTACATCACACACATCATACTGGGCTAATGTGGAATTTAATGTGATACAGACGTACTGTTCAGGAATGCTGTACATCAAGGTACCTACCATACATGTTTTTGATCCAGTGATGATTTCCTGAAACACTGTCTTCTGCTGAGAAGGAATTCCAGGAACACTTCTGCTTTGATCCTGATGGTGCAAAGATCTTCTTCAGAACTGGTGAGTTCCTGAAGTTCTTTTCAGTTCCTAAAGTCTACATCTCATGCAGACTAGGTGCAGTTTTAGATTATTCATCAAACAACATGTCTTGGAATGACTGTGAACTGTTACCTCAAAGTTGCGTGTAAACAAACCATACTGTAAAAAATAAAAACAAAATTAAAAAAAATAATAAAATAAAATAAATATTATTAACATGCAGATATCACCCTTTTTGTAACTGAGGAAGGTTTTGAATAGCTGCTGGCTGTCACAGATTAATGCAGCATCAAATAGAAAGTTTCCAGGTGGAAATTCTTCTTTTCTCCTCTTCATTCTTCTTTACATGGGTAAATGAAATGTCAAAGAAGTTATTCCAAAATTAGGTTTTTGCCAAAATGCTCTGCAATGAAAATAGAATAAACATGCTCTTCTTGACCACTTCACAAGAAAAGAAGTTAAAACCATGAAATTACACAAATTTTATTACTGGATTTTTTTTTTTCTCTGTAAAGAAGTTCTTTGAAAGCTCTGAAATAATCAAGGAAAAATAATACAGTTGTGAGATAAATTTGGATTTTCTCTGTTTCAACGAATGTGAGAATGCCAAGCTTGCACTACTGAAGGTGTCCATGTAGCGATATGCGAAATATAATTAGCTTTTCTTTTAGATCTTAATGACATTTGTTCATTTTCCCACTGGGACTGAAAATTAATTACAAAGACTTGCATGTTTTCCAGTCATCTTGCTTTCTTCTGAACACTACTGTTAATCTTGTCTGGAGCTTGATGATTAAGTTCTTTATAAGTCCTCTCTACACAGAAAAACATACACACACCATAACAAAGCAAGAAATAACAGTATTTATCCCAACAAGAAGCCTTCACTTTTCCAAGAGGTCAGTTGAATAGAAGGTGTTGCAGACACTCATGATGCAATTAAAATGACTCATTGTACTGAAGTCAATAGCTGGCATGAGGCAAGCTGGGCTTGCTTACTGGGATTAGTCCCAGTTGCATTTCAATTCAGCTCCCAAATTTCAGCTGTATTGAATTATTCCTGGTTGGACAAAGGAATAAAGTTATGTGAAAAAATGGAGGGATAATATTATTTCAGCAGTCTAGAGAGATGTCCATCAGTTGTTTTAAAAGCTACATCAATGCATTTATTCAACATTTTCAAATGCTTGAGTTTATTTCTTAATGCTGTTCCTATTTGTCTTCACCATTTTCCCTCTGTTCCCAAATTACCACTAACTGGCAATATTGAATGAGACTTCAGTTAAAGTCAGAAATACCAATGAGAACTTGTATCACACTAAAATTTGTGCTTGCCATGTAAACCAGTTCAAGTGTACTCCTTAGTGTTCTGAGTTTAACGGGGTGGATTTGAGATATTTTGGACTACATTTATGCTAGTAAAACAGTTACAGTCAGGATGTTGGTTTGAACAACTTCCCAGGATGATCTGTTAAATATAATTGTTAGAATATTTCCCAGTTTTGACATGAGACAATTCATACGCTCCCAAATACTGCTAAGGGGTTAGCACGGGGCAGAGACTTTTCCCAGGAGGAACATAGAGAAGGCTGTTCTGTTCTGAGAAGGAAACATTCTTAGCAATCACAAGGTCTGCCATGGCACTTGTCCCTGAGATTGACATCTGTTCCATTTTCTCTACTGTAGGGATCAACTGTCCATATGCAGGGCAGGGAGTCCATGTGCCTGCTCAGGATGCAGTGGTCAATGCAGACAAAGATGAACCTTAAGTGAGTTGCCACGAGGAGAGCAAAATCTTGAACTGCATTCTCTACCAGCAAAGACCAAGATGCATCTGAATTGGATGTGTTTGGAAAAGTAGTGGCGGGTCTTTTACATGTCAGTTGTTTGACAAATGATCTAAGTATCTTTCCTTATGCCCAAGAACACAAATTCAATCATAGAAGATTAATCTTGAACTGATGGAATTGGGCTTTCTTGCATATGAAAAATAAATCTGATAGTACTTGTATACTTAAAACTTAACAGTATCTATATAAAGAATTAAATTACATAGGACAGCAAGTAAGAACTTGAATTCCTCATGAGACTTTTTTTAATCCTGAAGACTGGCATAACCTCTCTGTTATGTTGTGTTAAACAGCTACAAAATTTTTCTTCCAGTAGTTTGTGCATTCCTTGGCCACAACAAATAATTCTTTTTCTCTCTTTCTTATTTTTCTTTAAGGAAATTTAATCATTATGAGTGGTGCCAGATTTGTAGCACTGGAAAAGGAAGACTTCAGCTTTATGGAAGGTAAGCCATGAGTAGTAAGAATGCAAATATATTTGTGATGCACTTCCACTTCTTAGCTTCACAAGAAAAAATACTCTCTGGGACATTCTGGTTTTCACACATCATTAAGAGCTTCTACTGTGCTCTAAATACATTTTTCTATGTGTATAAGTGTGTGAGAGAGTAGAGGGTGGAAACATTTATGTACCCTTTTCATAGGGTTTCCTTTTCCTTCTTCACTCAGAATGACTGATTGGACAGCAGAGGAGTTGTCTCCCCACACCAACAGCTCTCTTGCAATCTGGTGTTCAGGGGCTTGCTCCAAAATGGAAAGATTAGAGGTAGAGAAACCATGGGAACTAAACACTGGTTCCCAGGTCAGATTGCAGGCAGGTTTTTTGCCACCAGAAGAGTCTGTCTGTTCTTCCCTGGAACTTCCCTTCCTTATTCTTCCTGGGAACCTGTACCACAAACGTGGGAGGCAACTCTATGAGCCATGACAATCTCAGCAGCCACCAGCTACTAAGGGTTCAAACAATGGCTCAGAAAGATCAACTAACAATCCTTATTTCATAATCATCTATACTCAAACCAGCTGCACAGAATGACGGGAGGGAGGGCTGGAGCTGAAGACGAAGGACAGGACAGCAGAGCTGGCACTCTTGTCTCTGCACATGCAGTACAGCATATATGGCAGCCTGTATCTTACACTGGGAACTGTACCAAACTGCATCAGGAAAACTGAAATTTATGTGATGGGAACAAAATACACAAATTTAAGAGCTGGACTAAAACCAGTTACATATTTCGCTGGGTAATGTCAATGATAAATTACCAGATTTGGTAACTACATTTTACAGAAGTATGAATCTTGTATATGTGTCCAGAAGAGAAGACTTAAAGTGAAATGGGATACAATGTGGTAGGAAAGAATTCCAAATGGCTGCCACTAGCAAAAACACAGTTTGAATCTGTTGTCTAAGCAGAAACATGCAATTTTCTAGGGTATAAATAGAGTTGGTGAAGTTCTGTGTCAACAAAAGGGCAAAAATGGTTTAAGGTAAGTTAATAGAAAGGCCATAGTTCAGTGCCAATCATTTCAAGTCAGAGTCTTCTGACTGCATATCAAATGTATACAGACTTCTCTAGTTTCAAACTAATTGGTTTGGGATTTTCCAGTGCTCTGTACTGCTTGATCGGGAACACATGAGACCATAGAAGTGTCAAAGGATATCATTGGCAATATCCCAGTAGCAAATCTTTCCTTTTTTCTTGCATGGTCCATTTAATTGAACACTCATATCAGTGGCAGATTCATTGCAAAACACATTTTTCATTTTTATGCCCTTTTTATGAAAGCTGTAAAGTTATATGCTTAAAAGACTTTGGCTAAAAAATTATGTGAAAATGGATAACATTTATTTTTCCTAAGCTTGGGCTGGAGTAAGCAGTACACACGTATGAATATCCCTGAATGCGATGCATTTTTATTAACATTTCTACCTACAAGCTATTACCGTATGTCTGATTTAAAATGCATTTTTGAAAGATTAAATTCAAAATACCTGCTATCTTTATGCATATGAGGAGGTCCAACAATTCATACAAGATGCATTGGGGAAGACTGAATAAAAGGCTGGCTGATGACCTGTTGTTCCTTATTTTACCTCTTTATGCCAGGCTGAGGATATCTTAAATACATTACAGAGACTCTCTGCCCTCCAATGGCTGTTTAGAATAACGGCATTATCTGAAGTGGTCCAAGCTGACAAAACAATCAGGGCCAAACCTGAGCCCCCATTTTTCATGGAAGGAAAATTCCCCTTGACGTCAATGGGAGTTTTGCCTGACTACAAAATAAGGAAATTGGCCCCAAATGATATCTCCAAAGGGGGCTTTACTCGTGGCATAGCAGCTGTATCTCATGAGCCAAATCTCCAGGTTTCCATTATTCTTCTCCCAGCCATTAGTGAAATTACTAAGTGAGCCAAAGTAAGAATAATAGCTCTGCTCCGGGAAGCGAGGCTAAAGCATGCGCCACACGTTCTGCATGTACACACACAGCTTACAGTCCTGTCACTGTTCTCAGAAAGAAAGTTACAGGAGCAGGCCACCATGCTTGCTATAGTAAAACGAAGGGAATTCACAGCAGGGGCATCAAAGCAATAGAGCACTATAAAAGTCAGCAATGAAAGGACCTGTGGTTTGATTCAAAAATACTCAACCCCCTGAAAAGGGTTTGTTTTGGTTTTTATTTAATTCAGTTCTTTTTATGTAGTGACTTCTTGATATGATAAACAGGAATAGTTATCTGCAAGTACAGATCAAAAGTCCAGGACTCTCCTCCTTCAGGAAATTGCCCAGATCTCCCTCTTTTTCTCTGGCCCAATGAAGCTTAGCTCTCTTTTTTGCATTTACTTTGACAAAATGGACCAAGTTCACTTCCCTTTGCTTCCCCACAGCCAAGGTTTAAGACACTCAAGTGGGAGATCTGAATCTTCATGTCTTTAAGATGAAGAGGTTTGAATCCAGATTTTCTACATCTTCAAGCTGAAGGCTCACACCATTAGATTACTGTATAGAGGAGGATGAGAAGGGTGTCTTCATGCTCTAGATTTATAATGAAGGTGGCACCCACAAAAAAAATTTCGTGAGGAATAGCTTTGTTTGTACATATTGAGTAGGTCCTGCTTTCCAGATGAAGTCTCTCAGTGTGCTTTGGATGAGGAGGTGACTAAGTTCTGAACCCCAGGCAAGCTTCGGCACAACATCTGTCCAAGGCTACTTCGTCTACTGAGTTTATTCTCTCACATACTCCATTTCTGTCCCTTACCATCCCTCACCCATGCATCAATGTGCAGTGCCAAATGACATTAGCAGCTCAACAAATTCTAAGAGGAGTCCTTTGTCACCAGTAAAAAGCCACGAAGCCTCGGTGAATGAGCCCATGTATGGACATACTCTCTGTTTAATAAATTTTGCATCACAAATGGGAAATGCTAAAACATCATGCCTACTATATGAGGACTTCTTATCCAATACCCCCTGACACAGATCTTATAATGCAATGTGTTCTGGGCTATGCAACCTGCACACTGGTGTTTCAATGAGCAAAATACTGAATGCAGGTTATGGAGAATGCAGCCCCGTTGTGCAACAAGACTGCTGAGTAATGATGTATGGGGTTTTTCCTGATCTTCACTTCTGGCATCACCAGCTAGAATAACATTAAAATAAAAGTATGGCTTAAAAGTATGAGAGAAATGGAAAAGCAAGAGTTCTTTTCAAAGGTCACTGAAAACTCACCTTGAGAATGGAGGGGCATAAATGCCATTTCATCAGAAATAGATTATCATGATTCAGAAATCCTGTAAGGAACAGAACCTTAGCAATCCCATTTTATGGTCCTTTACTGTCTCCAGTAGTCAGTGCTGATATTTGCTGAGCTGTTCTCAAGTTGTGTGTGATAAAGGTCTGACAGTCCAGGGACGTGCTTGCTGTATGGTCCATCCACATAGCCATGAGCACCTTGATGGCCTCTGACCCTCATTTTTAGTAATCATGATATGTCATTATGGATTAAAGCATGGCATTCTATTCGTTTTCAGCAGTTCAATGGGCTGCAGCCACAGCAATGCTGGCACTTTCCTGGTCAGGAAGTGGGCCATATTGGCACAATCCAAAAAGCAAACACACATGTCCCACACAAACATGGTCAGCACCATTGTCAGGCCATCCTTGCAGAGAAGTCCAATAAGCCTGATGTATCAGCCACTCCTCCCGGTTTTATGCCATGAGTGAACTTGAGGATACACTCTGCCCCATCATCCAGATCTCTAAAGAAGTTCTTCTCTTCATAGGGTGAAAAAAAACCTTGTAGTTTTTTGTGACCTGATTTTCGTGTTCTATTGATGACTTCTCAACAACAGCATAGGTTTAAAATAAGTTGCTAGTTAAAGTTAGGTATCTGCCAAAAAGAAAAAGCAATTAATATATAGAGTTATGCTTTCAAAATTGATGCAGAAATTTCCCTGACATTGAAATGAACATCAGAAGTGCCGTGATCAAAATGTTCTCCTAAAGATGAAGTAACCACATGTGTTTCACCTTCACCAGGCTTCTTTCACAACACGCTTCTAACAGAAAAACAACTTTTGTCAGCTTTCTGGAGTCAGTGAGCCTATACTGCAGCAGGCCTGGGTGACAGCCAGACAGTGATTGTCTTCAGAGGATTATGGGTAATGCCTTGCTAATTAACTATAATGGTAACCTGGTAATGTTTAATAGTGGGTTAGGCATTGCTTTCCCCTCCGTCAGATGTTATCCGTTCAAGGAGAAAAAATATTTGTAAGGTGATTTCACTTATGGTTTCAACATATTCTAAATGAGCAATCTTTGTTCTTCCACAAATGGTATTGTGTTGGATAATGCAGTTGACAAGGTTTCATAAATCCTTTTCCAAGTTCAGCTTAATTGCAATTCAATACTCTTTTGTTTCTATTAACCCAGGTAAATAAATAGAGTGAACTGGCAATTTTGAACTGTGATCTATGGCACAGTCCCCAATGTACTGGCACACGCTGAATTCTTGCAGATCACAAATCTGCAAGAAACATGTTTGTGTCTTCCAACAAAATGTCATCAAACCTCTGAAGGAATCCATATTTATACTTTGCATGGTGTACTACAACTTCACATTAGAAGCAGGCAGGCAGACTCTAAAGAAGCAGGCTTGAAATAGGGAAAAATTCCTCCTTTGAACATTCCTCTCTTTCCAAGTACTGGTATCGGAACTTATTTAAACCAGTTTATTGTATAGTGAAAGCAAATATCTTTTTTTACATTCTTTCCGATTTCCACACAATTTCTCTGTTATTTATTATAAGATGACCTTCTGTACTTTTCCTCCACTGCCTAAAATCCCAGTTCTGATAATACAATGTGTATTTTACAATTCACTTTATCCCTCTGTGGTAAAAACCCCTTTCAATCCCTAATTAGCAAATACCATAAAATTTAACAGACTATGGTGAGATCGTCTATCAAAAAATTTCTAGAAAACTCAGCTGTCATAGGATAAATAACTGCTTAAAATACACAAAGCAAAGATTGAGGCGAAGAGGTACTTTCATAGAAGTATGTCTTTTGTTCTATGTTAAACTTTTCTGGAATCTGTCCTATTTAACATCTTTATACAGGAGCTGGATGAACAAGAAGGCAGTCGTACTTGCAGATCATATAAAATAGATCAGAGTAGCCATAACCAAGATAAATGCAAAGAATTGCAGGAGTGTCTTCTAGGGTTAAGGTGCAATATAGAATTTGGAGTTTATTTGACAAGAGTAAAGCAATGCACAGAGGCAAAAATATATCTTATGGTTCATTTATTTATTCATTCCCACTGTTAAGGAAACCAGTGCTGGAGCAATGGTGAATAATTACCTACAAAATAGTGTAATACACAGTAGTGGTCAAAAAGATGACTAGGACATTAGGAAATATTAGGAAGGAAACTAAGAACAAAATACGCTTATATGATCCATGCAATATATATGTATTGAATACAATAACAGAAATAGAGAAAATTACAGAGAAAAGTATCAGAGTGATTAGACTGAAAGAGTTTCCATATGAGACAGATTATAAGTAGTAGGACACTCATAATCCTGGACAAGAATCCTGAAGCCTCAGAGGACATTTTGATGGGGAGGGCTAGTGGGATACATTAATTCACTGGCCTAGACAAATGCATAGAAGACATCACAATAAACAATGATTCGGGGGGAAACCTCTGGCACATGGAGTCTGTAATCTGCTGACTACCAGAAGCTAGGAGAGTATAAAAAAGAAAGATAATACTTGCCTTGGTCTTGCATTATTCTTTAAGTATCTTGTCTCAGGCATCAGTCTCTGGTGGTACTGAGCTAGATGGTCTGGCCTTATGTGGGAGTTTATCTCTTCTTAGAATCTCCTTATTTGAGATTCACTTCATCTCCCTTTGGATAAGGATTTCTAAAGTGAAGAAACCTACACCTGAAGTTGTCATCAGAGGCTCCTATTATGCTGAGAATCAGGCATTTTTAGGACATGATTCATGCAAACTAGTTTAGACACTGTCATGGTTTAACCCCAACCAGCCCCACACCACCACTCCAAAGACTTCCCCTTCTTCTTTTCCCCACTTTATACACTGAGCATGATGTCACATGGTCTGGAATATCCCTTTGGTCAGCTGGGGTCACCTGTCCTGGCTGTGTCTCCTCCCATCCTCCCATGCACCCCCTACCTCCTCACCAGTGCAGCAGTACAAAAGGAGAAAGAAAGGGCCTTGGCTCTGTGTAAGCCCTGTTCAGCAATAGCAAAAATTTCTCTATATTATCAACCCTGTGTTCAGCATAATTCCAAAAACATAGCCCCATACCAGCCACAGTGAAGAAAATTAACTCTACCCCACCCAAAACCAGCACAGACACCTACCTCGGAATGAGATGAATCATACTTTACAAATGTTTGTTTCTCTCCATTGACTACAAAGGCAGCCAGAAGTGATTATTTTTATTGTAGATGTTTATATTTAGTCAGATGAATTTCATCCATTCCTTTTTTTTTTCTCCACTGCTATTAGAATAATACTGGTTAGGAGTGTAGCAGAGCAGAAACAAGGGCAATTAAGCACTGTTGATGCACACTCATGACAATTACCTAAACCACATTCTGAACTATGATTTCCAGCGATTCAGGAGAAGCTAATGGGCTCATGTGGCAGTTCAATTCTTGTCATGGCTTAACCACGGTAGGCAGCTAAATACCATCCAGTCACTCTCTCATGCCGTCACAGCAAGATGGAGGGAGAATCAAAAGGGTAAAGTTCAGAAAATATGTGTTGAGATAAAGACAGTTTGTATTTGAAAAAGTAGAGGGGAAGATTTGACAACAATGATGCAAAAGAAAAGTAATAGCTCACCACCAACCTACTGATGCCTATCCAGTACCTTGGTAATGGCAGCCCCCATGAAACTTTTATCCCCCAGCTTTTATTGCTGAGGGTGACACCATATGGACTGGACTATCCCTTTGGTCAGTTGGAGTTGGCTGTCCTGGCTGTGTCCCTTCCCAGCTTCTAGCACATTCCCAGCCTACTCACTGGTGGGGCAGTCTGAGAAGCAGAAAAGGCCTTGACCCTTTGTAATCCCTCAACAGTAACCAAAACATCCCAATGGAATCAACACCATTTTCATTAAATCCAAAACGCAACCCTCCACCATCTTCTATGAATAAATTTATCTTGCTCCCAGCCAAACCCAGTACCAGTCAGAAGAAATCCTCCAACAGGCAACCATCTTCATAATGCTCTAGAGAAATTTTGTAGCTGCACTTCTGATCAGGATACCTATGGCATAAGGAAGTCCTTCCTAGGATTCCTTCATTTTGGCAAAGACTGTCAGCTAGCACTTGTGGCAAGCTGAGTTACATATATGTGTGTGTGTGTGTGTGTATGTGTGTATACGTATGCGTATACGTATACGTATACGTATACGTATACGTATACGTATATGTATATGTATATGTATATGTATATGTATATGTATATGTATATGTATATGTATATGTATATGTATATGTATACTATACCTAAAATTCAGGTAAGTGAGAAGACTTTCTTGCCGAGGACAAGTTCTGGCAGATACCTCCCAGGATTTGCTTTTCAGAAGGTAGCGAAAAGTGACACTACCTGCACATACATTGTCAACACACAGGCAAAGAGCTGTTAGAATATTTTATCATGCATGTTTAAATGCAAACAATCAAAATTTCCCAAGTGCTAGACTGTCCTCTGTTTTAAGCAAAACACTTCATTTAAAACCATTGTGGTTCTGCTTATAAACATGACAATAAGGTCAGGTATGTAGAATTTCCACCTTCTGTGGTGGTCCAAATTTCTCTTGTGCCTGAGTTTAAGGCAAAAAAGATGTGGTGCTGTTTATTCTGGTTTGGATTTTAAAATGAAAAATAAATATTTTTAATGGAGTCTTACAGGGCTTTTTGCCTTCCTGAATGACACTGCATCTGGATTTCTCCACCCTTTTGTTTCGGTGGGAGACCCAAATGGAACTCACTAGCACAACCTTTGGCATCTCCAAAATTTTGGCAAACTGTTTAGGCTAAATAGGTCAACAGGGTGGAGATAGCTCTTAGAGCTTGAAACTGTTCTTGAAAGTTAAAATGTCACCAGCTATTTCTACCAATGTGTAGGTTACGATCAGAGTCACATGAAGCATAAGAAAAACTTGTTCTGCCAATGTACAAAGAGGTCAGCAACTCTGATTTGGACAGAAGTGGGGGAAAGACTGCCTCTTGCAGCCCCAAAACAAACTTTAAAAGGTTTAAAAGGAGGAAGTAGGAATGATAAGGAGAGTGTCCTGGACTGTAGTGTTGGCTGCACCACTAGAGGCAGAGATGCAAAGGCAGAAGAGGTGTGGCTGAGCCCTGTAGACACGTATGATGTGACTCCAATGTTTATGGAAAGAGAAACACAGCCAAATATTTGGAACCTGATGAGCATTCTCAGCTGCAAATAGCAGCTATTTCAGCAGGCAAATTGGCTTTATATCAGACTTTGTGCACCTTAGGGCTCTCTGTGCCCTGTGTTACTTCCTCATTCAGAATCTTCTTCCACCACTTACACTTTGTAACAAACATGCCACAAACGCTTTCAGTATATGAAATTAAGACATTTCCAGAAGCAAGAGGGTAGAAGCACAATAGATAAACTACTCTTTCCTCCATCTTTAATATTATTATTGCATTAATCCTGCAAGAAGAGATACTTTTAGTGCAAATTACAATTTCAGTATTTACATGCTACAAGGTAGTGATAATCCAAGTCATCATGTATGGTGGCAAAATAGGGTAATTGACATCTGAGTACATTTGTTCCTGCTGTATCATTCATCCCAAATGCTTCTTAGTTTTAATGAGTAGAATAAGGACTACAAGGCCGCTCTGCAAAATTCTTCAAACCATCACAAAAAGTCTTTGTACATACACCCACAATCTTTGTTCATCAGATATCAAGTGTGGTCACATGATATATTAGTTTGATACAGTTTCTTAAAAGCTGGAACATTCAGATATTTGAGTGGCAAACTATTTTAACAAAGGAGACAAACACAGATGAATTTGAATTCTTTTATTTTAAATTATTAGCAAAATGAAAAACTCAGATCAGTGATATCTCTGTACATATAAATGTATGTGTGTGATTCCTTGAGAGTACATATTAATAGTTAAAGTGAATAATTATGGGAGGGTGATTTTATTTTTAAATGGCATATGGCTGGGTATCATAGAGAATTTGGGATGGTCATGGGCACTATAGAATGAAGACACTGACAATTGCTGGTATTGTTTATACTTTCAATATCATCCAACATAAATATTTCCTTTTTTATTTTAAAATCTCTGGTACTTTTTGTCTAGAATCCTGCTGAGTTTATACACTCTCAGACTTATCTTTGTTCATCTCATTTGGTTAACTCATGATTTCAGTGCTGTCACATGTACAGAATTTTGTATTGGCTGCACGTGTTTATATAAATGGATTTATATTTTTAAACTAGCAGTATGAGCTTGCATACCCCTAAATTATGTGAAAAATCTTAGCACATAAATAGCTGTCTGAGTACATGTGTCTGGAAGTCCCAGCAGAGCAGGAAAAGCGGTTAACCTACCAATATATAGGCACATACCAATTTTGTGTACTCAATACATTTGCACTAAGAGTTAGATTTTCCACTCTAACTAGTCTATATTTAGAGATGGTAGAGAAAAGGGTGGAAAAAAATAAAAAAACCTGATTTTAATTCCTTAATCCCAGGCGATCTGTGTTTAGAAGTAGGTCCTTTCATTTTCCACT
This sequence comes from Dasyornis broadbenti, assembly GCA_013397935.1. Classification (NCBI taxonomy): domain Eukaryota; kingdom Metazoa; phylum Chordata; class Aves; order Passeriformes; family Dasyornithidae; genus Dasyornis; species Dasyornis broadbenti. Next base: position 4,066,426 of record VZRN01006818.1, read on the forward strand.
GGATGAAGAGCCTCAGCAAATATACCTCAGTGTCAGCCTGCTCCACTGTTCACATATGGCAAATGGCGGCTATTTATTTAAAGGGCGGAAGCATGACCAACGCACAAAATGCTTCCATAATGCCATGATCTTCCTGCAGGCAGAGGATTCTATTGCAACAGGAAAAGTTCTGCTGGTTGGTCCAGTAATTTCAAAATCACTTTGTGCTATATAAGCAGACACAAGGATTTAGCCAAGCCTGTTCTAGATAAAGCATTGAATACCACAGTGAGCTGAGGTTAGGTGTTGCTAGGGGAGAGGGAGGCATATCCTCAGCTGGCGTAGGTCATTCCAAAAGCTACACTCATTTAAATCATCAAAGGATCTGATATTTAGTTTGTTTAAAAAATGGAAAACTGAATCGAGTCCTTGTAAAACATGTTGTGATTAGATTTTTTTTAAAATGTAGTTCAGGGAATGTACTCCCCAGCACTAAGTCATACTGCAAGGGAAGCATCAACAAGCACATTAATGAACGTAGCTCTCACTATCAACTGCATGCAAGGCACAGATGATATTCTGTATCGTGCAACAGGATAGATGCCTGGTTCCCATCACAGGTTCTGATGCAGGGTTTTACAGTCCTCCATTACAGTTTATTTCCTGAGTGGAAGAGACAGGAAAAAGTGTTGCCTTCATGAAATTGCAAGAGAAATAAGCATTCTAAGGAGTTTCAGCCAAATACAGGGACTAGATTCCTTTTCTGAGACCCTGCAGGCCAATTTGGCCATTAGAGCAATGACTGATTTTTCTAAACTTTTTAAAAGATGTTTTCAGTACTATAACCAACACAAGTATTATTGTTCTTCCATTCTAGGCATTGCCATCAAAAACGGTCATCTTTTAAACTTAAATCTGATGTCACTGACAGGTTATTTAGCATATTAGGTCCTGGACAAAGCATTTCACATTCTACAAGCCTGGTTTTCACCCTCTGTGAAACAGGCTACCCTAAGAGATGGTGTCTCTCTCTGTCAAGGTCTCACCAAGCAGATGCTGTACTGACCCCCAGACAGCTCCTCAGGAAGAGCTCAGTTCTGCTTTAGTCTCTGTCCCCACTTTGCTCAGTGGCCTCTGAGTTCCTGGCTGCTCTTTCTCCAACCAGAAAATGCATGCATTGATATTGATCTCTTTAGAATGGCCATGAAACCAGTGAAGAAATTACAACCGGTGCATTACAGAAAACCTTAGCACAACCCACAGGGAAGAATTACTTTGTAATTGTCACATTTATTAGGATATTAAGACCTGGATCAATATTTTCACAGGCTCTGTAACATGCCTGGGGTTACATGACCATCACAGGTTTGCCTTGTTTGAGGAATACCCCAGAGAATGGAATTGCCAGGGAGTAGTGGAGTGGGGCTGCCCACTCAGGTGAGTCAGGAGCTGCATCCAACCCACACACACAGACCAGGCAGCGCCTTCTGGTGGGTGCAGGTCTGCAGCCCCCAAGCAGGTTGGTGATTGTGGCAGGGACAGCACTGCCAGCCCACCAACCATCACTGGAGACAGTGAGGGAAGGCAGGAGGGCTGGACTCCACCCTGACATCCCCACCAGGCACTGCAGGGCCTGGGCTGGCCTCAGGGCTGCTGGCAACATGGTCACAGTCAGACCTGGGTCTGGGGTGGACCTGGGGTGCTGGCTGACTGCTGAAGGACAGGAATGCCTGGGTCACTGAGTCCCCTACATGCCAGACACATCCCATTCATTCAGCTCCTCTTGCAAATGCTAGCATCTTGCCCGTTGCACTTGCAGGGCTGCTTCACAATCTTGCAATTTTAGTGACTAAAATGCTTCTTTCTCCTTCCCAGTTTAATTTGAACACACAGGCTATTTACCATGACATTGTCTTTCAGTCTTCTTCTTTAGAATTTATTTTAAATTTTTCTCCTAAGCAGAATCTCGATGCCCCATCAAACCAAACATCCATCCTCTCTTTTGGGGCAGCTCACTTCCATGGGCATGGGTGAGGGCAGTTGCTTAGCCAAGGATTGCCTAGCTTCCTCACTCAGAAATAACATGTCCTATGCTCACATATGAGTTCTTCAACATCTGCATTGCAGGGTGGTCCTGTGTGCAGCCAGTGTTCCTGATTCTTCTCAGCCCTAGGTTAGCACTTCCACGTCTTTCTATGTGTCTGTTGTCCTCAGCTAATGAATCCCTGGTTCATTTCAAAAACAGTTGCACATTTTCCTTGTAACATACACCCATTTCTATATATCACTGTAGTTCTCAAAGCATTACAGTCCTTTTCATATAATAGTCTGATCGTGCTGAATATTGGCAATGCCTCTTCACTTTACAGCATCACGAAACCTCATGATCATCCCCCAGACTTTTGTACCACTTTCTACAGTGAAACTGTTAAATAAAATCTGTCCCCAAATGTGCTGCATTGTTCCCTTCCCAGCACTACTGGTGGTCTTACAATTACCAATAGCATTTGCTCTCCAATTTGTGTCAGGGAAATTAATGTCCCCCAACACAATGCCTAGTAAAATTATTTCTACATTAATGTTGGAGGGAACACTTGCAACATATAAAACTGATCTTCAAGATCTGTTCATAAAATAATTTTCCTAATTTCTTCCCCAGATTGCATATCTAAGGTCTTCTATGTATGCTCCTTTTTCTCACTGTTTTTCAGCATTCTACATCTAATGTGTATCATGCCTGCCTGGTGCCTTTGCTTTCTTCCCTGAATAGTGCATTTCCTTCAACAGGTGTTTCTCAGTCCTTCTGGTTCTTCTATTACACCTCTTTTTTTTTCTCTGTAATACTTAAATTCATATCATGTATCCATTGTTCACATTCACTCCAATTGTTTTTTAGGTTCTTTACCTTATTTCTTTAATTCATTACCTGTTTCAATTGTTTCTGATTTCATTAAATTCTCTGGGTAAATTGCATGATTTTTCCTGCAGCATCCACTTGACTGTCACTCTACTCATTAATAAGTTATCTTTATTCCTAAACTTTACTCTTTAACTGTATTTTTGCTACCCTTTACCTAATGTCATTGTTGCTGTGAAATAAAAAAATAGAGACATCAGGGCTTAACTTTAAGCACCTTAAAAAAAAATCTTGACCGAAGACTATGTACCAAAATTAAGTGAAGAAGTGCCTGCAACGATGAACAGGTAATGTCTTAGAAAGGATCTGCAGAAAAACACAGATCAAAAAAATGCAAAATTCACTTCCATGATATTACTGGGAAGCTTTGCATTTACAAGGCCTGCAAATGAATTATACAGTCAAGCAACAGATGAAAATGCAGTTACATAGGGGAATGAAATAGGATACAAACCTGACTGTCACTGTATCCCCAGGATTCTTGACCAGACAAAGGCAGCAAAGCTAATTTGAGACAAACAGCGTTACACTAACAGTACATCATTATGATGCTAAGAAGCAGTGACATTTTCAGGAGGAAGTTTACTGAATATTGGAGAACCTACCTTCAGATATATTCCCAAAGTGCTCCACAGCATGCAACTGGGAAGGAAACAGTGCCAAAAAGCTCACACACTGAGCTGTACCATGACACATCTGTGAGATGTTTATGTTATACAGAGAATGCCTCCTACTAGGAAAAGAGAATAATCCTTGCCACAGAAGTATACAGACACTATATTTTTAGCATGTCTGGAATTCCCAAAGTAATTTAGTGGAAATTTCCACCTAATAAGAAGGGCTACTAGCTACTTTTCCCAAAGAAAACTTAAGAATGATTTGGTAATGAGTAAACATATTTAAAATATTCATTATTTTCTTTCCCCCGGTAAAGCAAAAGTTATAATTACTTGGTGAGAAATCATAGCTGTGAATAGCTAGTTATTGTTGGCATCACACCCAAGCACCACAACATTTTTTCCCACCTACTGTGTAGCATAGCTGGCAAGTCCCTGAAAATTAATGACCTGCTCAGAAACAGATACTTGGACAATAACTCGTGAAGGCTGGAATGGTCTTTACTGCTAATTTTGGGGGATAAGCAGCTACGCAGAACCAAGAGAACTCCAGGAAAGACTACGTAAGTGTAAGAATCAATCCTCTCCTTCTTTCCTTGTCCTCAGCATAGATGAGCCAGTCATTGACTCCTGACTTCTAATGTGAGCTACTAAATTCCAGTATGAAGCTGATATTCTAGTACAATGCAACACACTTAAAATCAAATTTCTGGTGAAAAGTTGTGAAAAAGAAGAGTAAAGGGCCTTTTTTTTGTTTTGTTTGCCCACTTTTGTGTCTTTTCCTCTCAGTACATCCAGATTTTTTTTTTTCTCGACACACATGCTGATCCTGAAAGCAGAAAATGCTATTTAACAAGGCATCAAAAATATTTCTTTCTGGCAGAGCTATATTCAGGAACTTGTGTTGGTTATAGCACAATGCATTAGTATTGCACAACATTGCACAATAGTATTAACCTGTCCAACATTCTTGGTGTGAATAGAATAGCTGCCCTACAACACTCTTCACGGGAACTGTATGGGCACAGAAACTGTAGCGGCACAGGAACTGAGCAGACAGATCTCTCTAAAAACAGTGAAATAAAGAAATTACCTTCTTTTGAGGTAAATTGTTGCTATTTACATCACCACATTGAACATTTACTGAAAAACTACGTTAGACAGTAATTGTCATGGAAAAGAACTTCACTGGAAATTTAAGTATGCAGGTCTTGTATTCTGGTAAAAAATATTTCAAATTCAGTGTAACGGAGGGCCTGTGCAAATCAGAATCTGTTTGTTTACCTAATACACCCTCTTACACCTGCAAAGCTGTAAATTACTACATCAGTTACCAGGAAGAGGGGACCCAGGCCCAAAAACTAAATACAGGAACATGTGGGAGTTTATGCACAATCTGAAACATTTTCAAATTTTCTGAAACTTAATGAGTTCAAATAATTATGGACTTGGGAAATAAATTATCTATCTGTTTTCTATCAAGAAGACAATTGCATCAAGAAGACTCACTTAGAGCCCAATGCTGAGTAATAAACCACCCATGCAGTTTCCATTTTTGACTTCTTGCTTTTGGGGGGCGTGTGAAATAAGCTGCAGATGACAGTCAAAAGCACAGACTTTGGTAGCTTCTTTCCAATGAATATATTTTCCTGGACATTTGCTGTTCTGGATTTTTACAGTGTGAAAGTAAAAAGAAACAGTTGTGCAGTTTAACTGAGGTTTCATTTGAAAGAATTGCATGATGGTTTCATTACTGAGATGGCAAGTACAGCTCAATCTAGTCAATATGGAATTTCCTTTTTCCATTCTCTAGATATAACAGGATACAACAGGCAGTGAAATAGGCACTTAGTCACTGGGTTTTTTACAAATCTTTTTAATTCCCTTATTGCCCAATCTTGCAGTTGTTGTGAACTTGCCAACATTTTTCTTGAAATAATTCCTGCAAAAGCAGGCCCTTAAATGTGAAAAATAATTAAAACAACCTTTAGCTGCCATCCGTGGATTGCCATCCATAAAACTAGAAATAAAAAAAAGTAATAGAAATAATGTGACATTTCTTTAAAGACATCATCTAATAGGCTACCTAAATGTGATATCTATCAGCCTGGTTCATGACAATATTACATCATTTTATTCCTCACAAGCCTTACCACCGCAAGAAAGTGCCATTAGCAGAATGGGCTTTCCTATATCCAGCATATGCTTTAAATACTTAGGAACCAACTTTTTGAGTACTCTCTGATGGGTATTCAGAAGTCTGGTCATAGTTTCCAAGCAAATGCAGAAGCAATGAGATTTGCAGCCATAGGCTTAACTCTGGCTGTATAGAGGTAATTATGGTAAATTTGATCCAGAGCCTTGGAGTTACCTTTTTAGTGACTGAACATATAGTGTACATAGTCAGGTCCACACACCTGTGTCCTAGGAATGAATATCTGTCTCACCTTTTCCCTTCTCTGAAGAAATCCCACGGTTTTTATTTGGCCTTTTACAGATTCTTTCACACCCTCTCTTTGGAGATAAGACTACTGAGGTTTTTCTCTTAGGTCTTTTGTCTTTATACTTAGGTCTTTCCCGACCTTATGTAAACACATATTTGGATGAACTCCAAGTACTTTTATGCAATAATACATACTGATTATGAATACTAGGATGAAAGAGAAATATAAACACACAAGAAAAAACTGTAAAAATACTATACAGAAATTTTCTGTTGGTTATTTTGCAACTTTTCTAATCCTGTGGAAACAGAATAGACCAAAGCTAACCAGGACAAACAAACAGTCATTTTTTCCCATTAAAACTAGCAGGATTTGACTGGTAACATTCAAACATGAGCAATATCAATGATATTGTACAAAATTAATGATTTTATCAGAAATAGTGTGGCCTGTAGGATTAGGGAAGAGATCATCTCCCTGTGCTCAGCACTGGTGAGGCTGCAGCTAGAGTCCTTTGTTCAGTTTTGGGCCTCTCACTACAGGAAAGACACTGAGGTGCTGGAGTGTGTCCAGCGAATGGCCACTGAGCTGGTAAAAGGTTTGGAGCTCAAGTCTGATGAGGAGTAGATGAGGAAACTGGGGTTGTTTAGTGTGAATAAAAGACGGCTGAGGAAAGACCTTATTGCCTTCTACATCAACTTAAAAGGAAGCTGTGTGAGGTGGGAGTCAGTCCGTACTCCCAGGTAAGAAGAGACAGAATGAGAGGAAATGGCCTCAAGTTGCACAAGGGGAGGTTTAGATTGGATATTAGGAAAAATTTCTTCATGGGAAAGGTTGTCAAGCATTGGAATAGGCTTTCCCAGGAAGTTGTTGAGTCACCATTCCTGGAAGTGTTCAAAAAACATGTGGAAATGACATTTGAGAACACGGTTTAGTGGTGAAAACGATGGTGGTGTTAGGTTGATGGCCAGAATTGATGACCTTGTAGGTCTTTTCTAACCTCAAGAATTCTAAAACACTATTAATTTTTTTTCTTTCCCTGAAAAAAACCAATCATCTCCTGAAGTTATTGGGAAATTGCATTGTGTGACCCGGTACTGGATCCACAATGAGATATAATTACCAAATATAATTTTTTTTTTAAATAGGTAATATAGACTTTCATTTATGATGTCACCAGTGTCTAGGTCTTGATTTCTTATTAAAGCTTCCATCCAATTTCTTCAGTACTGTTCCATGCCTCTCCTCCTTGACCATTGGACTATCTTTTAAAACACCTTAAGTCTTTGGATGATGAAAAAAATAGGGGAAAAATCCCTCACACAGGAAGAAACAACACCTCATCTCTGATTGTTCCAGATTGTTCCCCCTTTCATGTGTCTTTATGCTGCACTGTACCTTCTCAGGAACTGTCATTGTATTAATTCACTTAATGTTCTATTAAAATCTGTATATCCAATCAAATCTGTACAAACACATTGCTTCCATTACTTATACTTTCCAATATGTTAATGATCAGTAAGAGCTTCATCAGGATTGCAAAAGTATCAATTCATTCTCCAAATCAAAGGCAGTATTCTATTGTTTATATACTTTTTTGGCCTTTCTTTTTACCAATGGAAAGTTTTCGTATGTTTGATTCTAAAGACAGATAATGTATGTGAGTATTCAGACATGTTTTGCACACTCCAAATACATTCTGAAAAACAGAGTATTGAATTTTTTCCTCGTTCACTTGCCTGCAGCCCCCTCTTCTCAATCTCTCACCTTTATACATTTTTTATTAGTGTAGTAATTTAAATATAAAATGAGCTTACCACTCACCTAGGCTAATCAGATCTGACTACATATGAATGATATTTGGGATTATGCCCTGCATGAGGACATTCACTAATTCCCTGAGGTCATAATTTTACTGTTGAGGCTTAAGATCAGTCTTGTGATGCACACTTCAGGATTTCATTATTATGAGAATAATATTTTTCCTCCAACTGTTGAAAGAAACTAGACGTACAACTCACTGTTTTAAATCCATTTGATGGATTATTTCTCATTTTGTTTTTCCTTACTCTAGTGACTAGAACTGTGTTCTAAGAAAAGAAAGAAGAAAAAAATTAGAAGATTTTATGACGTGTAGAAAGTACTCCAGCCTTTTTAATTGTGTGACACACATAAGGCAAGAAAGAGCATGAGCCTACAAAATTTCACAATGGTAGCTCAGAAGGATCTTCAACAGTACGTGAAATGGGACAGTTTCTTGCCTGGTTACTTTCTCAGGTGACCTACATAGAGAAATACTTCAAGAATCAAATCTTTTCAAGATCAGTGAAGTCCAGAGATTTCATCCATGCACTCAGATACAGTTTTGGAAAGAGGATGCAAACAGCTTGCATTTTCTTCCCATGTCCTGTAGACACTGAAAACAGACACAGGAGTTACACAGTGGTTGGTCTCAATTTTCCTAACAAATTTGTTTTCCTTTGTTATCATGTGTCCAAATATCAGTGTCCTCTTCCTCCATCTTTTACAGTAAAAAATACACTTATTGCATAATGTCTTGTGTGTTAAAGGGCCTGAATTGATAGTACACTTTCACATCCTAGGATTTTAATGGCTTTTAAGCATAGAAGGACCCCATTCTGAATTCATGCTGACTTTTAAGCAGATGTCTGTTATCACAGCTTAGCACAACACATAACTATGCACTGACACATATATTGGACTGGTTCCTAGCAATGACATGCTTTACATACTTGAATTGCAGTCTGCTCACATGGCTTGCTGAATCCCATTTACTTATCATTGGGGGGAAAATTACTATTTGAGGGAGCCACCTGAAGCATCATTGGCAAAGAAAAGTAAGCTATGTAGCATATGTGAGCATATGTGACGTATCTTCTCAGGGAGTAGAAAGCATAAAAAGGTTCTATTTGCATTAACTTAACAAGTAGGAGCCATGGACCATGACTGTAGAGCACAACCAAAGGACAGTCTCTCCTCCAAAAACATTATTCTAGAAGAATAAGAAAAGTGATAGAGGTGAGAAAAAGGCTAGAAAATATTTCAGATGGTGATAAGAAGTGAAATAAATCTTCATCTGCTACGCAGTCATGGTTGCACTCTAGCACTCTATCCACTGATGATTTAGCAGCCAGCAGCAAGGACAAGTTTTGAAGAGAGTTGCGAAAGATTAAACGTGGAGTGGCTTGGCTTTGCAAGTTTTAGAGAGAGCTCTTCCCAATTGTATCCTGCAGCATCAATTGACAAACTTTGATTAGACACATTAACAACTGAAAAAGCCCTTTGCAGTGAAATTATGTCAGATGACAATCAGGGACTCTGCTTCCTTTCCTGATTAGCTATTAAAATGCTGATAGTCAGCCTTACATAAGACTTAAATTTTTTACAGTCATAAGGGAAATAATTAGAGAGGAGGAAATCATTTATAAGATCCATTTCCTGGCTAATTTTTGGTGTTTTTCCCTGAATCTTTCAGTAACTTTCCTAATGTTGTCATAATTTGATAATTTTTATTTACCTTAACTTTCCTCTGTAGACTCAAGTTAAAAAATCTGAAGTTCTACTTCTAATCAAGGAAGTAATCTAGCATTACTTTTGTTTTCAGTATTTTTAAGTGTAACTCAGCATGAGGTTTCTTGTACAAAAATTTACAGAAGTTGCCTATAGAGCTTTTATTCTTTCAATTAGCACTCTTCTTTAGTTCCAGAACTAATAATAAAAGTTTTCTTCACACACATTTTTAAATTAAAAACTGGTATCTTATTTTTTAGAAATATTTTTAAAACTGCAGGCATCTCTATTTGAATTATCTCTTGGTTTATATTATGAAACACAGCTTAGCAGGTTTTTCTTTGATGCATATGATTTACAAATATGCCACATCAGCTCCATGCTCCTTGTTTTACAATTATTTATAGCTTTATAGCTTGTACGTACAAAGTTATGCCAGTAGAAATGGCTTTCACCAAAGGGCTTAATCCTTTCCATACTTAGCATAAAAGTCAGTAAAAGACAGAAGAGCTCAGTGGTTCCTCACATTCATGTTTTAAAAGCATTGAATATGTAAGTGTTCCTCACTTGAAAAGTGCTGCATAAAATTAGTTGGCAGAAAGGATGTGTAACAGGTCCCTGTTTTGTTCCTCGGTCGGTCAGATCTGTAGTCTATGGTGTCATGTCCAGCAGATTTATTTAAGTGCAATTCATGCACATGTAAATATGAAGGTTGATAATACCAGGGCTTATTCTGAAATGCTCAATTGGATTTTGCTTCAATAAGAAAGACGGAGGAAAAAAATCAAGGATATCAAGAGTTGGCACAAGAAGAACTGCTTATGCAAAACTACAAGCATAATTGAAAGGCTGGATTCAAGCTCTTTTGAGCAGCAAAGCAGTTTAATCTGAAGGAATGTTGATCACAGAATGGCAACTAATTCAAACACTCATTCACTCCTAAGAATTATGGTAGAGGAAATTATTTGGGGCCAAGGGATCTTAGAGTGTGTGAGATTTTATCACCATTAGCATATGCTATCCTCAGTAAGAACAGCAAGATTTAGCCAAATACAAAGAATCTCTCACAATGTTTTCTTAGCAAATGTGGTATTTTTGAAAGAAAAAAAAAAAAAAAAAAGAATGCTTTGTATACCCAGGCAGTTTTGAAGATAGTAACCCCCATCCCAAATTCAACTCCTAAAGTGCACGGAAAGATGGAATGCAGTGGCTGACAGAAAAGATTTAGAACAGGAAGGCAAACGAAGCAGTGCAAGAAAAGCAAAACAATTTCCACTGACTGATTACCACAGTCTAATTAGAGCCCCAGCATTGTATCCAGTTCCCTCACCTAACAGCCACTGAGGCATAACGACACAAAAGAAATCATCAATCGAGTATGAAAGTAACGAGCAGTGGAAAGTTCCATGAAGTGTTCCTGCTGCAGATGGCCTACAGGGATGCTCAGAAATGGACATTTCACATCTATTTTGTCATAAATACATCACTCGGGAGATCTCAATTACAGTCGGTGATGTCTGTGTTGAATGACTTTGACAGTAATGAACTGCTTAGTAATTTTATGTTTAACACAGAAAATTATTTCTAAAGTACTAATTGGACACTAGCTCAAAAGTATAGCCAGTTTTTGAACTGTCTGACAATTCATAGGTAAGATACACCTCTCACAGATCATAATGCCAGTAAAACTGTTTTTCTTAAGTTAAGTCTTTGTTGTGATTGTTTCCCATTTTAATTACATGGAAAAGTAGGAATTTTTTCCAAGAATCTGTTGCCTGGCATAAGAGTTAATACCTCAATCATGCATTACATTTCTAAAAACGAAGGACCTAACCCACATCTTGACTTTTAGCTCCAATTTGGTGTCCTAAAGTGTACCATATTGTATTAGTCTAACCTTGTCACTGTCATCCACGGTGATAGAATGTGACATACTTAAGAGAAATGTACAGATGCTGAACCACGCACGTGGATAATACAGTGGTGTTTGGCCTACAGTGGGTTGGTAAGCTGTGCCTCCTTGTCCAGAGTGAAACAAGAACCCTTCATTTCTCACTTCCATGTGACAATCTTTTTTCCTCCAGATGCCCTTTTAATGGTTATTTCCCCCTTTTTTGACATAGCCTATAGTATCTCTTGTTTGAGTTGATGCTGCTTGCCTAGGTTATAAAGGCAAGTAGGGAAAATGTTGGGTTTAGGCACAGATCATGTAGATTGCAGGACATGGCATGAGTTGCAGGGAGTGGAAGGATAGTGTCAGCCTTACTCTACACCTCCTCTGTATTCTTGGGAGGAGCTGGGGCAGTGAGAAATATCTGGGCAGAGAAAATCACCTTATTTCTTCTGCCAGCAAGGAGACCTGTAAAAGGTCAATGGCTCAACAGCTCTACCACTACTACCTGCCTCAGGACACTTCCACTCCCCCTTGCAGCAGCACACAGCAAAGGTGTCTTCTTTCCAGGGATACTCTGGGCAGTGTGGCAAAATGTATTTCAAGCCAATTCTTGCCTTGCTATGATGTTGATAATATTTCGGCTTCCTCTCATTTTCCATTTCCTCTGTTTCCAGAGCCTTTCATTTGTGATTAGTGTCTGGGCACTGGTCTAAATGTGCCTGCCCTTATAGAGCCAGCCTAGGGCTACAGTTTATAAAGAAGTGGAGTTCAGGTAGCTGCAGCTTTCATGTATCTTCAAGTTGCACTGCCATACCGTAAACCAGTTCTTTCAATGGTAGAAGTATACAGAATTTAATTTTGAAGGCAAGATTTCTGTTTCTTCATGGCTTACAGATCTTGCTATTCCAGCCTTAACATCAGTTCATAATAACTCACCCTATTTTTAAAATTCACATAGAATTAAATTACTAGACTTCTTTGTAAGGAACCTGTTAATTAATTGTTGGGGCTTATTATTTTTAATAGTAGGAATTTCCTAATAAACAAGATCAAATTCTATTAATCTTGGTGCTTTATAAGGTGGATATCTATACTTACACTCATCAACACTGTCTTTTAATTATATATGCATAAAATATGTAAAGACATAGCCATGTATGTCCTCCACATACATATATGTACATGTACCTACAAAAGGCACTGATAAATACAGATATATATAGATATATATGTATATGTATATACATTACTAATTGCTACAGAAAGATATCAACAGTTTTGGATCCTTACGTTGTCACCAGTAGCGTCAATTTCTAACAGAACAAGAAAATCCTTTTGCATCTAAGCTGGCATTTTATTTTCACATTGACTTGCAAATAACCTTCCACTTAATAGAGGACTAACATGTAAAAGTAGAGTCAAACCACATCTACAGGCTGATCTTTATTGCTTCATAAATAAATTAGCTGTTTAGTATGACTAAATACAAGGATAGAGATACTAGGAATGAAGAGAGCAAGTCAAATTGAAAAGAACAAGGTTATTATCCTAAACCACAGCATCACTGGAAAATTTGTCAAAATCATGGTTATTGACTAATGTCTGTTTCCAGTGTGGTGTAGACAGAGAACATATTCCTTGAATAGACAGATCTGTAACAGTGTCAGGAAAGGTAATTTCTTAGTAATACAGTATTAATGAGATCATTGCTGAAACACACTGCTGTCTGCACTTCTAAAGGAATCTTGGTGGCGGGGTCTCAGAAAAGAATTACAAGAATAGAAAATGGTCTGGGAATAGGTTTTTTTTGCAGTGAGAGAGTGACAGAATCTCTATTCATTTAGTTAACTAAGAAAGTGACTGGATCATATTCTACAAATATCCATGTGGGGAAGAGACTTTTGATAACAAATCAATTTTTAGCACAGTAAAGGAAGGCATAATAAGACCCAAAGATTGTATTGTAAATGTGAATGGAGTTTCCTGGCCATCTAGTATTTTGATAAACAGAAATCAGGCTCCTCATATCTCCATTTCCTGCTGATGAGTTCTCAGTTTACAACAAATTTTTTTATTTTCTCTTTATGAAATGCTTTGCAGGTCTTACTGCTGAATCTCGTGTGTAGTTGCTCAGATTCTCAAGGCAATGCAGTTATTTTCTTTGGCTATCCTGAGTGTCTAAGCTTCCCAATACTGTACTATCAGGAAATTTCATTCCCACTTTTCTTTTATGACTATCAGGGAAATGATTTCTCTTAATACAGCTTCTTAAGGATCAGTCCTAAGCAACCTTACCCACCCCACAGCCTAATGATTCCTTTTCAATATTGTCCTAAATCCCCTAACATGGTCACCTCACAGTTGTGTTCTTACATTCCACTTTCTCCAAGCAAGTAAGCAGTTTTCTTTTCAGCAGCATAATGAGGGCATTGTAAAAGGACAGACAGAATATGCCCCCTTTATTTCCTTTCTCTGGAAAATGAAGTCATCCGATTGAAAAGAAAAGAAAGGGGGAAAAAAGGAAAAAAAGAGAACAGATCGAGTTAGTTTGGCATATCCTGTTTTGGTAACCCAGTATTCCACTTCCCTTTTATTTGGAACTTTAATGGTCTTTTCCTTCAAAATCTGTTTTAAAACTATATGGATTACATGTAATTTTACATGAGCCAGACTCACAGATCTGTGGTTGCACACAGCAGCTTCCTTTTCTTACACACAGGCAAAGCACTTGTCTTTAGATCTAGTCCTATCACTAATTCAGTAAGCTTGAATTATAATACTTACTACCAGATCTGTATTTTGGTGCAAATTCTCTAAGAGGACAGCCACTGCTGGGTTTGTTACCCTTTTATTAAAATCACCTGTAATTTTTTTTTTTTAATTTCTGTTATTTCCATTATTTCATTCCCATTTATACTTCATTTTTCTCCTGTAGCCAGTAATCATCAACTTTCTGAAAAGCAGAGCAAATTACTCTTTCATTTTATGTCAATATCTATGGTTTCTTTAATCTCTTTACCATTCAGCTAATTATTTTAGGTCTTTAGTTTGTCTTCATCCCTAGGTATCTCTATCCTTCTGTTTAGTGCATGAACACAATGAAGAATTACTGTAGAGTAATCATATTTTTAACCTATAGTTTGTCAGCTGCTTCTCTGTGGTCATCTGTGCCCATCTGGTGGTTAAATGCAACGCAGCTGATTACTTTCAGTGAGGCTTGAGCTACTGTGTTTTTTCGTGATTGAGGTGTGTTTACAGATAATTTTTGTGCTTCAGATGACAGGTGGTCACTTGTAGAGCTGTTGCTATTCACCAAAGGTGAGTTCTGTACCCACAACTTACCAAACTCTGGCCTTTGAAAGTACTAAATCCACCTACAGGTCTAAATCTCTGCATCCTTCTAACTGAATTTCCAATTGCCCTGTCTGAAGTTATTTTTTATAATACCTTGCTTATATGCAAATTGCTCCAACTACTTCTAACTTTATTAACTCCTTCAGGTGCTCTCCAGTTGTGTCAGAAATTGTTGGCAAAGAAATGTGTGTGCAGTAACAGCACAGAGATGTAACTCTGTCTTCAGAATGGTATTTTCTAAAATACAACTGTAAAATAGAAGTCTGTCATAATGACATTCTCACTGAAATGTCTTTCTCTAGTATGAGCAATGAACCAGATTATTGGAGTAAGCAATTATATTTTTATGTAAGCAAAGGAGGGAAAAAGTATGATTCCTTGCATTTTTATTTGAAACTATGGGAAATACAAAAAAACTGTCAGGCTGTTGGGGAATTGGTTGACTTACATTCAGTTTTCTAAATGTTTTGACCTCTACAGTGTCCAACAGGTGTCATTGAATAAAGAATACAGCCCATTATCCAGTCTAGAAGCTGCCTCCTTCTAGTAATTACTTACTTTTGTCACCTTTGCATGCTTATGTGTGGAGTTGTGGAACACAAAACTCTTAAGTTTTGGACTAAAATTCCTGTCTCATATCTTGATCTCCTTATGTGATTGCTCTCTGCCTTTCATTTGAGTGAAGTGATTTAAAAGCTGACCAAGCTTTCTACACTTTTTGACTGTGGAAGCTGAAACACATATTTTGGGCTGCAATTTTTAAGTATAACCTTGATACCAGCTCCTGTTTATTTCCAGAACTAAAAGAACGAAGAAAATTAACTACCAAATTTTAATAGCTGCCTCTCCGTTATTGACTAATACTCTCCTCAGGCATACATTTTTTCATACTTTGACAAAAGTACCTACCTGAGTGAAAACACGGCCCTTTTGATGTCAAAGGCAAAACTCAATTTCATGACTGGATTTTACCCTCTGGGTTATATTTTCAAAATATACATTTCAACAGTATAAAACGTCCTCTAAATCCCATGCCAACACAACCAGTACCACACATAGTAGGACATTTTTGCATTGGCATGAATAATCCTGGCACCTCCCTTCCTGTGGTTTTGCTTTTTCTGTACATAAGCATTTCATTTTAAATTTTAGGAGAAAATGTTATTTATACTTCTATCTACATAACATCTACATCAGCATAAACAACACTGTAATAAATAAAAATACAATTATGCTTGGTTTGCTTTTTACATTGCCTTTGTGTTAGCCCTAACCAATGCTGTATTGATTTTACATTTCTTAAATGTTTTTCTATTTTAAAGTCCTTAGCAGTGCAGAGCAGTGCTTTATGACAGCAGAGTGGTTCTTGCCCCTCATCATAATGGGCACGTTCTCAATAGCAGCAGCCTTTCTGGCTCTCTCACTGAGGCAGAGCGCTCACGACACATTTACTGTAGTGTGGTCAGTAATACACATCTAGAATTTGGTTTACTCCACAGTATTTCACATCACTGTAAAATCCACCAGAAATAAGTAAAGAGCTTTTTTAATGGACACTGTATTGTTTCTATAATGTCCACCTTTCTTCAGAATAGGTTGTTTCTTTCCCTTGTTAGGCTGAATTTTGATCAGAATTCACTCTTGATTTGACTGGAGACCTCTGCTTACCAAAAATTCACATGGGCGTGGTTCACCATGATGTCAGAGAACACAAACCTTCTTCAACATATTAAAGATACAGTAACCAAGGAATAATAAAATGCAATTCAGAGAGGAAAAATTACAGGTTTTAACACAAGGATCACATAAAGATAGCCCCAGAAAATCAGAGATGATGGACCAGTGCTCTGTCTCCAGTCTTTTTTTTTTTTGATAGAATCCTTCTACTTAGCAACAGCAATACACATTTTATGAAAACAAACAAAAAGCTTTTATTCTATCAGAATTATTTATTTTCATGAGTACAAGTTGAATAACAGGTAACTATGTTTCTTTAAGAAAAAACAGCATTTGAAAATTATTCTAAAATAACCTTCTCTGGTAAAAGACCTTCATAAAACTAGACATGAACCACAGGCACAAGAGCTTTTGGCATAGATAAGGCATACTTATGGGAACAGCACTGAAAAGATCACATGGCTTTTGGGAAAACTTGTCCCTTGCAAGCATAGATAATCCTCACCAGACCCAAATAATAGAAAATTTTATTTAATATACAATCCATGGTTCTTATGTATAAAAATGTTATCTTTGTTTACAGATCACCTTGTGTGAGCATGAATATATTTAAAAGTATGGATGGAAAATGTAAAAACTGAAACTGAAGATCAAATTTATCCAGCTTTTATAACAAACAAACAAAAAACCCAAACCAACAAAAATTATACACATATTTTAAACAGGTGTCTTAAATGTGCAGACTGCTCATATTTTCCCACTCCCTATAGTGTTTCTGTATGTAGTTATACTGCATGATATACAATTCTAAGATGCCAGAGAACTGTCATACACTACACTTGTTTTCATTAGGTGAACAACCTATGCCAGAGCTCCTTGATCAAACACCATTCAACAGTCACACAAAAGTCTATTAAACAGAACAGAAAAAACTTTGCTATCAACACTCACACTTACTATAAATATTATCTTCTTACTCAACTGATCTGCTTCCTCTCTGATTATTGGGTTTGTATCTACTGATTTTATTGACATAAAAACCTTTGCTTAACTTTATTTCTATAAGCCCCACAAACCTAAAAAGCGCTTATTGCTACATTTACTCACATTTGTGCAAAACTGAAGAGTTACTTGTTTGTTCTAATCAGACTTACGTTTTTCAATCCTATTTAAAAAGTAGAATTAAATGGAAATCACCAAGAGACTAACTTACCCACATTTTTATAACTGGTGAGAAAATGTAGTCAGGAAAGATCTCATTTTCATTGTTTGCTCTCACAATTTGCAGCTTTGGCATTTTACACAGCACTTTTTTTTTTTTATACTTTATAAACTGAGCTCTTTTATTTTTGGATTGTTGAGACTCAGCAAACATGGAACATAAGGATATCAGTTTTATTCACTTTTCAGATTAAAAGTAAGCTTTAACTGTTCTTGAAAATCCATTCCCAATTCTATGGTTCATGAGGCACAAACTGCCCCATCATGTGAGCCGTGCCTTCATGCACACCTGACCTACTCCAGTTTCCTGGCCTATCTTCACAGCTCAAAGAGAATTACAGAAGATAAGTTCTGATGCAGTCGAGTGGCTACAGGGCACTGAAAGCAACATTAAATAAATGAACTATTGTTAGCTATCAGTTTGACTCTCTGCCAACCAGCTAAATGAATCACTTTGAAAAATTAAACAAAAAGAGGTTTAATTTGACATGACTGTTGTTTGACTTTCCGCTTTTTTGTTTTAGTGGGGACCCAAGGCTGATGGCCTGCTAGGCAGAGAATAAGAACCCCATATCTGTCCCTTACCAACCCATAACTAACACATTAAACCCTCTTATTTTTCACTTCTATTGTTTGCTATTAGAAATATGTAGTGCAGACCCATAAATCTACAATAAAGCCCTTGGATATTTTACAACTAAAACTTCTCTATCCTCTTAAAATATTTAGCTGGTTTTCTTTGCTCTTTATGTAGTAAATAAGCCTGGAGGGATACTGAATACAGATCGCTAAACAATTTTGGGTCTTTTAGCAATTTATGTGTGCCCTTCAAACTCTCAGAAAAGGCAAAGGGCAGGAGAGGCAGGGTTGCTGCAATAAAATGTTTTACACAGTGAATTTGGCTTGGTTGCATAATGCTGGAGTAAACCATCAGTTTGGCAAATAAAGTTAGCATTAAGGACTGTTGCCTGGCCATTTACAGTTTTGTATTTTTTCTCTTCCATAGATTTCTTTTCCCTGTTGCTACTTACAATAAACACTCTGGGCCAAATTTTCCACCCTGCTACAGCATGTGACCACACTGGCACTAATTCGGTAACACTGGTGTAACCAAGGCAGAAGAATTTGCTCTTCACATTTACAGTCTGCCTTTCTTCTGAGGATATCAAAGAGCAATCCTGACCAAAATCAGGTTCCAAGAGCTAAACCTTCCAAAGCTTTGTGAGAGTGCAGATCCAGCCTTTGCAGCCAGATCTATTTCTGATCCATATTTAAGGTACTTCTGCCTTGATCTGAGAGGTGCAATTAGTTACAACACTCCCTACACAGAATGGGAACCTGAAAGGAACATCAAGAATTATTAAAACCTGAGGCTTGTTTCAAAATCAACTTCTTGTTTAGAGATATAATTGTGGTTCTAGAGGGCATAAGTGCAAAACAGTTCTGAATATTTTATTTTCTGCTTAGTGCAAAACCAATCGCATGAATAGTTTTGCCTGAAAGAAAATAAAAGCCTATCTAAGGAATTTGAAAACCTAGTTCAAGTTGCCTGCAGAAAGAATTAAACAAAATAAACCGTTACTCTGAAACACATTATTCCATGCCTTCGAATCAAACCAGCTGAAAACCATTTCAGTTGCTTTGGTCAATCAGTTAGCTCAGTCAATGTGATATATTTCCTGCAGTATTCAGAAACAAAAACATAAAAAACACAAAAGCTTCATGACTACAGATGAGAAATAAGTCATAATTTTAAAAGAACCTGCAGTAGGGGTCATTTGGATTGAGATGGCTTCCACTACAAGGGTTTCTTTAAAACATGCCCTGTCCTGCTTAGGGACCCTGGCTTTGCCAGATACAGAAATCACCCGGGCAGATGGCTGGGCTGCTCTGAAGACAACACAACTTGTTTCAGCTTGTGGGGATGGAAGTAACACACATAACTCTTTCTCCCTCCTTGCAGAGGAAGCCAGGGGAGGTCAGTGAAGTTTCCTATGACCTTGTTCATGAGCAGACACTAAACCCACAATTTTTTTCAAGCTACTATTCAATTGTATTTATTTTAAAAAAAAAAAAAAAGGGACATTTTTAAAGGTGAATATAGGCTAGAGAATGACTTTGGTAGAAGTAAATCTTGAGCNGGGGGGGGCATGAACAAGGGGGTGGGAAGGGAAGAATAATTGCTAGAAAATACACAGCTAAGAAATTTAAATATCCCAGCTTTAACATGGCACAACACCCCCTCTCTACACAGAATTCAGCTGTGGGGCAGATGAGAGCAAAGCATTTCTAAAAGCCGTAAGTCTGCTTATGTCGTCCTAAAGTATGACCAGAATGCTAATGGGGCAGAGCCAGGCTCTGTTTCATGGACCTCCCACTGAGTTTATGCTTCACGCACTACACAGAAGGACAAGTTTTGCATGTTAGACTAAAATTAACTCTTCCTTTGCTTCCCTCTAAATGAAGAAAAGAGACACTATGCTTGATGCTGCTGTGGGCCTGGGAATCCAGTTCCCTCAGCTGCTCTCAACGCCACTGAGCAGACTGTGAGGAGCAGCACGGCTACCAACAGCAGCTTCTCTGCCATCCGTGTTGCAAGCTGGGCAGTCCTTCCAGCAAAAGGATTTCCAGTCACAGGATTTCTGTCTGCCTAGATCACCCCTGTGAACTGCTGGAAAGCCACGTCAGAGATGACTTCTCTGGCACAGGTTTTTATGGATATACAACAGACAAGTCCTCTTGACAGAGGACTTAATTCACATTAAAGTGAATTTTAATTTAGAAATGAATGGATGTAAACCAATGTAGGTATCAGAGACACTCTTCTTGCAGAATGAGTGACTGAAAAATGGCACCTATCTTTTCGCAGTCTTTTCTGTAACTCAGGTATCTGTTCTTTTTACTACTTGTATTTTACAGGCTGAAACTTTTCATTGACCAATTGCCAACAGGCAATATTTACCTTTTTATTTTCTGTGTTCTATAAAATGAACCTGAGCTGTAAGCTCTTAAACCCAAATCAGCTACTTTCACAATTTCAGTGTTTAGAGTTTGAGAGCAACCCACAAAGTCGATGATAGCTGTCTAATGCTTTAGTGCTCCTAACAGACTAACTGCAGGTTCTCTGTTTTGAAAGGAGGGAGAGATTTACAAGATGTTTTAGAAACAAGAATATTGTTTTCAAGTTACGGAATGTAACACAGTTTCCATTTTAATACATATACATATAATTTTGAATAGTAGTAATATAATTGTTACTTGAAGTTTCCCCTGAGAAACTGCAGAACTATTGTATTCACGTTTTAGAACATTTCTTCTAACAAAAGAAATATGTGTACACAGCTTCTAGGTCAACATTATTCAAAAGAAGGTCCCTGTGTATTTTTGTAACAACTGCCCTTTCTTTTCATTTCATTTGCACTACAGGTCTCAGATTAGCAAATTCTAAGAAGTGAGAATTTTGTGGTATTTGAGATTAGATTAATTAGCTCTGAAAAATCTAATTTACATGCACAGAGACACATATTATACAATCTTCTAAATTATACCTTACCTCACAAAAGCAATAATGAGACCTGAACAAAATCATATTGGAGAAACCAAAAAACTCCATTTTCTTTGGAGTAGCTGAGCCCTAAGAGTAGGGAAAGAAGAAAATTAATTACATTTGAGATCTGAACAGACCACCATGAACCCATCAGGTTTTTTTTTTACCCAAAAGTGAAAAAGAGACAATACATCCCATAGTACAGAGCCTGAGGAAGACTAAAGAATATCATCTTTTTCTCAGGGCCTCCATGCAAAAACACACTTGAACACAAGCACCAGCGTTCTCTAAAGCCTTTTTGCTGTATCCAGGAAGGACACAGACACTTAAGGCAAGACTGAAGTTGGAACTGAGACCCTGAGACCAAAATTGGAATCCAAATAAGACTCATCAACTGTTGCCCAATCTTGAAGTTGCTTAAATTTACCCAGTATGTGTAGGTGCATATATATATATATGTGATTGATTCAGTGCTTTTTTCTGATATTGCCAGCCTAGTTATGGTCAGGATTCAGAAACAACATGTTCCACTAGCTTAAAACCTCTGAGTAACTAAATGCAAAAGACATTCAGAGAGGCATTTGACGCATATTCATGGAACTGGGCTTTCTAGAGGCAGGAGTTGTGAGCCATCAAGTTTATTTTTTTTCCAACAACCAGAGGTGGGTGCAGTCCTTTTTAAACATGATCTTACACTATTTACCCAGGAAGGTAGACATGCAAATTCAAAAACTCAAGGACATAATTTGAGAGCACTCAGATTGTGTCTCTGGACACAATCTATGGAGGCTATCGTGCATACAAAGGTCAGTTGCAATATAGCAATTTACAGCACAAAGTATGTTTCTGAGTGGTAGCAATACAGTCCACTTGCCAACCAGGTGAAGTATTCTGGGTTCTGGTGTTTGCTCCTGAGGCTGGAATAAGGACAAAAATCCAGAATCAACACTGTGATGTATGTATCCTAAATAGGAAGCACACAAACAGGTTTCTTGGCTTTTTTGGATCAATGAATCTGAAATGCTTTTCTGGATGGTGTCACAACTTCAATAGTCTGGGCAGGGTGCAGTTTAAAGGCATTTTGTGGGAAGTAAGAAATTATCATTTCCTGCCCTTGGTTATATGGAACTCTTGAATTTCAGTAAGTGCCTCACCACACCAACATCCCAAAGTGGAACAAACAGCAGCTCCACACCATCACCTCCATGTCACCCTGGCAGAACGAAAGTGATGTGTACAGCCTGAACTCGAAGCCTCAGTGTGTTATAGCCAAATTCCTGGTGAGATCATAAAGAGATCAAGACTGCAATGTTCATTTCAGAGTCCACTTGTCTGCATCCAGATTTGCCCCTCAAGACAATGGCAGTGATCCCAACACTTTCAAGTCCTCAGACTGTTAGTCTTTAAGATATCAGCCAATTAAGAGAAGCAGATGGCTGTCACACTGTCAATAAATGTGTAATCAAATACGCCGAAATTTGAGGATCTTCCATGAAAAGAGTTCTAGACAGGCATCCAAGGTTAGAAATAGAAACCCTTTGAAGCTGTAAGTCAGATTTGCTCCTTCAGCACAGAATCAAGATTCCTAAAGTTTCTTTCTGGTCCTCTGCAGAAAATCCCCTGTACAGGTCTCTTGCAGATGTTTTTCAGCTTTATCCTCTGTCTCCATGCTTAGCACAGCTACTACTACCACTTAGCACAGGATGTGGGATACAGCCTAGAGTGCCTAATTTAAAAGTCCCTAATTTTTAAACTACCTTTACAAGGGCTAGCCCTTAGTCTCTGGAATGAATCAATTGTTAACTCTTATGAAAGTATAAGTGTGTTCAAAGACACTTTTTAAATAACAATCTGTGAATAAATTCTATGCTCTTCTGTTTTAGCTCAGCTAGGTAGTGTCTGCAGTACTCTGAGACTTAAATAAAAAGCTCTGAAAACCTTGCTATTTCAGGTCAGTAAGTCAGAACCTATCTAATACTTAAACTAAGGGAAACATCCTCACAGACTGCTTAACTGAAATCTATTTAAAAATTTAAATTAAACCGATACAACTTGTTTCTGCAAGCTCAGGGCATGTTGCCCTGCATTTATTCTGCATATACAGACTCCTCCAAAGTGAGCACAGGGCGTAAGATCCCAGGTTTGAGAACAGTCCATTCCATATAATCCTGAATTAACTTGCAAAAAGGCCAGCCAGTATTGGGTTATGCCATTCTGGCTATGGGTTTAGTACACGCTGTTCCCTCTAATACCTCGTTGCTCTACATTCTTAACTCACTTGAGCACTGTGTGTGCTCAGTTTTGGTACAACATTCATATTTCACCTATCATGCAGAATTCCTCCTGGCATCACTAGCAGGCCTACC
Source organism: Dasyornis broadbenti (assembly GCA_013397935.1). NCBI lineage: Eukaryota > Metazoa > Chordata > Aves > Passeriformes > Dasyornithidae > Dasyornis > Dasyornis broadbenti. Next base: position 4,089,973 of record VZRN01006818.1, read on the forward strand.
AGGAGATCTGGAGATATTACAGCCCTTATTCATAGTCCTAACAAAAGGCAGCTTGGTTTATTCCTCTGTCCTTAGCAAAGTCTACATTCAAAGCCGTTATGTGCCAGAAAGTAGGCACAAAGTAGATTGTCTATATTTGCTATGGTTGCTAAAAAATAAAGAATAGGTTGCTATATGAGAAGGAAACTAAGATAGACACAGCAAAGGACACATCTTCTTCTATGTGTGACCAGTTATCTATGCTTGCATGATCTGAAACCCAAATTTTAAGGAAGATGAAAGTTTAGAAATAAAAAATCTGCTCATTTTTTAATTGAAAATGAGCTCATGTTTCATGTGTGGAATTAGGAGACTTTCATAAAACCTAGTCTGGCCTTGGATGATTCTGAGGTATTTTTGTTGGGCCCCAAACTCTATAAACTAGCCACTACTAACAGCTTCCTTCTGTGAAAAGCTCTGGTTCGAACTACAGCAAAACTCAAAGGCTAAGTCCAAAATAAACAGTTCCTGTAAAAGTAAATTGATAAATAGCTCCCCTGTAATCATATAATTAGTGGTACAATGTGCTAACCGCTTTTGTGAAAGCAATTTTAATGCTTGCTATTCACATTGTCAAAAATATCATTGACCCAGTTGCTTAAAAACAATTGCTGAAATGAATGTTGGTCTCTGCTGTGGTTATTAATGCTGGGGCAGATCTTGCTGTGTACAGACAGCAGCAGACCCTTCACTGGTACACATCCACACTGTGGTTTTTTATTATTTCCTAAGAAAATCTGGAGATTGAGGCTGCATGGCAAGGATCCACATCTGGCCTGCTCACTTATCCCCAGTGATTGGATCCACTAGCCAAACTTCCTACCTACTGAGGATCAGTAGCTGGTAGGAAAAATTGTACAGCAACAAATTCAAAACTTTTGATATCTAAAGCTTCAGTAATACAATCACACTTCATAGAACGTAGATGTGATCCCCTTCCTAAAGGCTTTCCCATCATAGGGATAGACTCTTACATTTGCAAATCAGGTAAAACCTAGGGAAACAAGAGTGGCTTTAAGGAAATTTTGTACCCCTTATGGGAAACAGAGACCAAGATAATTAGAGCCAGGGACAATTAGGCCTAAATAAATGTTGGAATTCAATCAATAGAAGCAAATACCCTCATTTTAACTTTATCCAAGATCATCATCAAGACTGCAAAACTTCTGCAGTCTGCAAAATGTTTTATCTTTATGAAAGGTCTAGTCATTATGCGTGAAAAGAGTTTTCCACTTGCCTACCATTAAGCCAGTAATTACAGAATAACATTTCTCAAGATGTAGAACATTCCTTAGGAAATAGACTGACCTTGGTGGGCAACCTTCCTAATAGAGGCTAAGAAGCCATTATCAAAAATCAAAGCTCTAATTCCTGTGGTTGTGAAAGGTGCCTGCAAAAAAAGGGAGCAATTGGCTCAGAAGGCTCTTCCTGCAGCTCTTAGTCTTAGACATGCATTAAATCCCTCAAATGCACGAGGTGCTAATGTCAATACTGCGTACTGTTTCAATACTGATGCAAGTAAAAAAGGAAAAAGTACTTTAGTAGAATTCTTAACCTGGTGGTTCTGAATGTAAACAGTAAAAAATGGCGTATAATAAGGAAAAAGCCTGAATATACATATGCTAAGGTGTTTGAAGTAAAAAGCTCATGAAAAAGCAGTGGGTTCGATTGATTTCACATTGGAAATGAGCTCAGCTTTTAAAAGACTGAGAAGTACCGTTACAGGAAGATGTAAAGATTTTACAGTAACAACAGATGCCCAAATAGCAACAAAGCACTATGCACAAAACTCCTGACTTGCAAGTAAACAGCTGTGCAGCCCATGACTATTTTCCTTAACTCTCAATATGCAACTCCTTGCCTCCTGAGCTTAAAAGAAAATTATTTACTAATAACCTAATAAACAGACCTATAAATATTATCTTCTATTCAAATGTCATTTAACTATAGTTTGACCCAGATAAGTGAATCCCAAGCTTTCTTTATCAGCACACCTACTTTCAGGACAATAAACCCAATTCTGGCTGACCACTCCCCATGAATGCTACAACTTCCCTGTCTGGGAAACACTAATCTTGTCTCTAAGACTTAGAGAAGAATAAGCAGAAATGTTACCACCTTCAGACATAAGTGTATAGTCAATACACCTTTCACTTTGAGTTCTCAGTATGAAGACAGACACACTCAATCACACACACATGTACACAAGTGTTCATTCAGCCAATCAATAAACTAAAGATGATCTTTCTCCTACACCCTGGACAAAGAAAAAGGAAAAAGGGAGAAGCTTATATTGTTACAGATATTTTTATTTTTAAACACTCAGAATAAAACTTTGGTACTTCAGTAATGGGCTAGATGGACTGTACAAATAATTGTGAAAAGAATCATATCCAGGGCAACAGAATCAGGGTTTAATGTCTAAATAAAAGAGTATTCTGGCATGTGAGGCTCCTATGATGGACTTGGAAGCAGACAAACCAAATTTCAAAGGACCAGCAAGCCAAACCTATTAAATATAGACATGGTGTTGAAGCCAGTCATTCACTCCTCACTAGTTCAAATGTTCTTCCATAGTGACAGGGCTTGGAACCCAAGTCATAGCAAAGAACGGCACTTAGCATCAGTGGTGGAAATAAGGAAAATTAAGATTGGAGCTGTAAAAGCAAATGGAAAAATGTGACATAGGATCAGGGCTGCCATGTGCTGTTTGTTGTGGAAAATACCTAGAAAGTAACTTTGTCTACAAAATGGACAGTATATAAATTTTTACAAGAAAGACATTTTAAAAATAGCTGTAGATCAACAGGAAACACTGAGAAGCCTGGAATTTGGATTTGTATTCAGCCTTTCCATGAGTTCCTTTCTGAAATTATTCTTGTTCAGAACAACTCCTTTTCTACACATCATACTATTAAAAAGCACAATCACTTCTAAAGACCATCATCTGGAGGCTGGGTGTCAGCTCCTCTCACAGATCATACCATGCAACCACTTTAATTTCCACCCAGTCTTGAGAAACGCAGCTTAGCACAGATCTCGGAATAGATACTAAAGGCCAAACGAACACACTGTTACACCAAGCAGATAGTATTTCTGGTTTGCTTTCTACGCTTTTTCCCAGTTTGAGCATATACTGCCTTTTAGAAAAGTAGAATTAGGATCTACTCAATCTTCATTTTGTTTGTACTTTTAACAGAAAACAAGAGTTCAATCCTTTCATGACACAGCTGTGTAGAGCAGAGGAGAAGAAAACTTGATCACATTGGGGAAGGCATGGGGGGAAGAGGAAGCAATAGGCTTTGTACCGGATATGCAGGAAGAAAGATAAAATGCAAGGGATGTGGTTTATTTTGGCTTCAGCTTTATTAACTCGGGTCCTCCGGGAACTACCACCAATAGCTTGTACAGTACAGGTCGTCATTCTTTCCATAATCATTCCAACCTGCTGGAGAGCTGCAGTCAGCCTCCTTTCTCCCATCCCTCCTACTACCACCACCTCCATAGCTGGTCACCAGCTTGCTGCTGACCACCATATCCCACCCAAAAAAGGGTAAAAGGGCTGGAAGAGGCAATTGATTCCTTGCTGTTACAGTCTTTAGCAATTCTTACTCTCTCTGAGCTGTTTAACATTCTCCAAGTCTTCCTTCAGTTCCCTTTTATCATACATTCAGATCTTTGTGGAGCAAATGCCTATAACTGCACATCTGCCTTAAGGAGGAGACAGCAACTAGCTTGGCTGAGCTTGTCCACCCCTGTACCCTTCTTCCCAGAGTTAATAGTTCAGATTTGTGGCTAAGCATAAAGCTTAGCCACATACACTCTGTGTATACAGATTCACCAAAGTGCCTCAAATAGAAATAAATGCCTTTTATCAAGAACTCTGATTATCATGGTATTTACAATTGTTGTAACAATTTGAAAATACCATTTTAAATAGCAAAGGAAGTGGGTTTTTACACTGGTCAGAGAAAGTGAGAAGCAGAGAACGATCTAATTTCCATGGTTTTTATATACACATCAGAAGATCTGTTGCCTTGCATTCTCAACTTCATTCTTTGGCTCTAAGAATGGACATGATACCTACAGAGAGAGAGAGACCGGAGGGCTTGGAACGAGAGAGACAATGTGTTTCACAAGTGTCGAGGCTGCAGCTAAGGGGGGATGTGCCTATGACTATCTGCACACACAATCAATCCCTTGGGCTGTACACACATCAAGTTTATATGAAATGTGTGTCTTCATGTAGACCTGCTCCCCATGTTTTCTGGCAGGAAGATGGGCCCTATGTGTGGAGGAATGAAGGATGAACAAATGCAGCAAGAATTACACTCTCATCAAAAGTCTGTCTTTTAAGAAAATAGCAAACATACAATCAAAAGCACACACGGAGAAGGTTTTCTGATATAATGCTAGCCATTTATCAGGTAAAAGCCACAAAAGTGTCTATGGAAAATTCCATCTGGTATTCCAATGTTACAGATACTTCATCTTAAAAAGCAATCAGTCTATTTTTGTACTTCTGTTCATCTAAGATTTTTTTTTATTTGTTTTGGCAATGTACCTACATTTTCTATGAATTATCAGTGAATGTGGGAAAGGCTTTCTAGGACCTTCAGTGCAACAAATGTGTTTGGAAATACTTATATTTCTTATGCCATTAAAATGCAGTTGTAAGCAGTAGCTATGCTATCACTGCCATGTCATTTTAGATAATTATCTCCCTTCTACAAATAACAACTAATGCAGACCCACTGACCCTTCTCCCTTCTGAACTAATTCTCTTTTCTCCTCTTTTACTACTTCAGTAACCAAATTGAAATCATTAAAAGCTATACGAGTTTAGAGGTAGTGTAAGACTAGAAGTGGATCTATTCTCATTGACTTTAGAGAAAATGGGACATCAGTATGCATGATGCCGGCTACAGGAATACAAAATTAGAAGAACTTCGCATTTCTGCTTTGATATTTATTTATTTTTCACACACAATTCATTAGTAAAATCAAATGCAAAAAGGAAAAATGCAGTAATAAAAACTGAGCAGATTTTCATCTGGGTTTTATATTTTCTGAGTTAATTCCCGTGAAAATTAAATACATAATTGAAACAGAAATTATCTATTTATTGCTCACAAAAATATATCATGCGCAAGATGTTAAATGTTGAATTACTTAGAGAAATTTACTCCTTTGCATTTTTCACATGGAGTTGCATTATGGGAACTGATGGATCTTTTCTGGAATCAAGGACATTTGTCTCTGTTCCCAAAAGCAGAAGAATGGAAATACAGTATTCTATCACTATGCTGTGCTTGGTCCAGGTCCATTCAGCTTTTTCCTCATGTTTTGGAAACACACAGACATGAAAACCAATGTCTGCCTGGCCCAGCAGGAGACAGTAAAATACTTCACAAACACCAGATGGGATTTTAACAATGTTTGTAAAACATAAAACGCTTGAAGCATTCTCTGCAAACTGAAAAACTGAACATGTTTCATCCCATTGTAAGTCTTTTCTTTTCACCTAGTGGATTTACATTTTTTATAAGACTGACACTAACAGATCTCTGATGTTTAAAAGGAGACCCAAAAATCAGTTTCTTTGGAAACTAATATTGTTACAGATACTTGTGTGATGTCACCAGTGTAAATACTATGTAATTTTTATAATGTGATTGCATGGTCTCAATGCTGGGGAAAAAAACAAACTATATTTTTGTTTCATTCTTCTATTGAATAACAAAGGCATTTGTGGGTTTCAAGATATTGTATTATGTTTATGTTTCTAACCATCAGATAACATTTTAAAAGTACAAAAGCAGACCGCCTATCCTTCATCACATCAGAAGAAATAATAATGAGCTCCTACTCCTCCAGGATTAGGAATGCTGCTGAATGGAAAATTTAAGAAAGCTGCTTTTACCACAAGATACAAAATTATTTCAACTGAAATTGTCTAGGGGAGATGAGCCAAAGGCACTGAATTTCTTATTTAAAAAGGGAAACATTTCAAAAGCATTGAGAAAAGTTATTTACACTATTTTCTAACTAATTTTCTGTTAGTTCAGTTATTCTTTCAAAGCTATCATCCTAAAATGTAAGGCAACAGTAGCTGAAATAATACGCTTTAAAATGGAATTATATATTTAGAAACAATCAAAAAGAACAGTTCATGTCAAAGCAATAGTTAAGTTCACAACCATTCTAAAATTTCAGCATAGTGCCCTGATAATGAATGGACAGAACCATCAAAATCTTGAACGACTTCCCAGGATGGAAAATCATTTTAAGCTATATGAAACAATGAAGTTAATTTTCATGCAATATAATATAAGAACATTCTGCAAAAGAAGAGCCTACTTGTTTTGTTAAAACCGAACAGAATTTGAATTAAAGGAATAGTTGAAAGGATATTGTACAGAAGTATTCTTATTTCCTTTGCCAAACATTTCTGCTTATGGGGCTCCCACACTTTCCCAAACAAAGGATCTACAGCTCTTGTATAATTTGACAGTTTGCTGCCTCCATCAGACAAAGCAGTTATTCCAAGCCTAGATCTGTCACTGGCATTAACAGACAGAGGTGTGCGCTCTCCTGATCCAGGAGACCTGCTCTCCCCAGCTCAGTAAGCTGCAAAGTCACGCTCCATGGTTCCCCTCGGATGCAGTGTCCTGCATCCCCAGCAGCACAGCGATCTGGGTTTAACCAGAGGACTCTCTTTTGGTCATGCACTGAAGACAGAGCTGCTGCACTCCCAGGGGAAGTGACAGCCAGCGACTCTGGAGAGCCTGGAGTTCCTCCTTCTCACCTCCTGGCAGAATACTGGGAGCAAACAGGATAGTAGCACTGGCATTGCTCTAGAAGACAAGGCTGTGACCCCCTGAGTGTAAACGGAAGTATGAGGGAGGAATTCCAAAGTCCTGCAAGCCAGCAGAACTCAGATGGGGCAAACTCTTACCCACCCTGGGGGGCACATCTGCATGGGCCTGGTGGCAACTTCAAGGGCAATCAGGGTCACACTGAAGAAGTACTAAGCAGCGTAAGATGTAAGGGTGATAATGGTGGAAAACAGCTTTTTTGGCCACTTGTTCAGGAATTAGGCACCTCATTTAATGCAGTTTCAGCGATCTTCAGCTTAGGGAACTAAGTGGTGGTAATGCAAAATAATTAGGTTAGAAAGATTTCATTCCGGAAATGCCTATTGCCGTCTGAAGGTACTTAGGAGAGTGTGGCAGTCTAGATATTTTTGCATCAGGTTTACCAGATTCTCTTGGTTGGAATTTATATTTATCATATAATTTTAAAGAGGTGTCAAAGGAATTGTGGCCCCCTAGAATATGCCCCTTTTAGCTGTGACTCTTGGATGACTTTATGCATAAAAAGGCAGGGTGTTGAATGAAGTAAAGCCACAAATGAGTTATGCGTGGTCATCTTTAAACCAGAAGAGTATTTAGTGCCTTTAAGTTTCCCTATCCCTTTGCATTGTAGGCCAGATTTTCATAAGGTGAAGCTTGATAGCCATATATTTTACAAGCCTAACTTTTGCACCAGAAAACATCACAATTGTATCCTTAAACAGATTTATTTCGAGAAAACACGTGGATATTTGTGTCACTAAAGGACCAGTGAGTTCTTACTGAATTCAGTATGAACCTTTCCACCAACTTCAGTGGGATTAATGTCAACAATAAAATCATATTTTTATTACGAAATGAAAGATTTTTGTAGACAGTTGCATAAAACAAACAACAAAAGGATGGAGTAAGATATGTCATGATGTCTGGCTTGCTTTGTGAAAATCCTACACTGAAGGTCATCCAAAAGTGATTTCAGGAGAGGTAGTACTGGCATAATATTTGTGTTATAATTTTTGTAGAGTTGGTTGTTCTATTAATTTTGTGGCAGATATTGCTATAGCAACAGAAATGTTATGAATTATTAATTTGTTATTTTCATTCTCTTTTTCTGTGGTGCATTGTTGTACTTTCTGAGGGTTTCATGAGAAGTGCAGTTTGTGCATCTTGGTTAAATATTTTTAAACCAGTAACACTATCAGGAGAAAGAAAGGCCAAAATAAATTCTGCTCATGAAAATTTTATTTTGGTTAAGTAATGTATATATATGTACACATGCTGCACATTTGGCTGCATCCATTTACAGACAAAATCTGCCTTCATAGAAATTTATGTGCTGAAACAAGGGACAAATTTTAAAAGCTGGAACACTTCGATAGAGATCTTTTTATAACAATCCTATAATTTGAGTTACTCAGTTCCACATGTGGCACTCCCTTGACAACTACAGCAATTGTGAGTCTACAGTCACAGAATTAGGAACATAGCATATATTCCTTAGTGATAAAGATATAAAAAGTCAGTGTCCTGAAGGAATTCACAGGATAAAACCTATCTCACTATGCAGTTCTTTACTAAAATACTCCCTAAAACTATGGTTTTGAGTGGTTTTATTTCCCAAAGACTCCATAGTTTTTGTAACAATTTTATTCAGTTTACAAGTTAAAATATATTTGTGCTTCCTTTTGTAAATGGCACCCCTCCAAACTAGGCCTGAAATGTAAAAGTCAAAATAGATTTTCTAAAGTTTATACTCATCAGTATCACCAGTAGAAGATGCTTCACAGCTGAAGCTCCATTAGAAAGGCTATTGTGCAAGACCGAAAATAAATCAAATCCCTCTCACTAAATTTGTTGGCTCTACAGAAAAAAAAAAAAAAAAAAAAAAAAAAAAAAAAACAAAAAAAACAAACCAGCTAGAACACATTGGTAAGGGCTGTGCTACCTTTGAATCAGCTGCAAGCACCGCTGCTCAGACACGGCTGTAGAAGGATCTGCTGCAGGCTGCGTATCAGGGCGTGCCTAGTGGTGCCTCAGCTTGTATTCTGTCCTGCACTGCCTCGCTTTCTGTGCCATTTTAGCTCCAGGGTTCCTTAACCGGTGCTTAGCACGCTCAAGAACCCTGAAGAAGCCCATAACTATGGAGCATGAGTCTTGTGGCCCTCTGGCTTACATGAGAATGACCCTCTAGGGACTACAATCGTCCTTAACGTCAACACAGCAAACCGGCAAAGCTCAGCAGATAATAAAGGCAAACAGTCAGGGGGGAAATGTATCATTTTTAGGGGACAGTTACTGTGAATATGAGTTTATTCACAGTAACTGTCCTCAGAATTGCTTACATGCGGAGGAATAGGCTCTGAATTTCAGTGGGAAATGGAACGCTGTGTCCCTCTTTGCCTCCTTTCAAAATGGCTCTCTGTACTTTAGTTTTGATGCAGCAAGAAAAATAAAAAGTCAGATTGAAAGAACCTTTTTTTCTTCCAATTTCTTTTTGGCCATACAACAAAACTGTCAATTATTTGTGCTAGTGTGTGTATGTGTCCAGATGCTGCTTCTCAAGTAACACATCCTACCCAAGCTCCACATGACTCCATCCATGCCTAGAGCCTTCAACTGCACTAAGTTCTCATTCCTGTCTTCCCTTTCTCATCCAAGAGAGAGTATGAGGCTGCATGAGTCCTGAACTACATCACTTTTAATAAACCCAAATGCCCTTTCTGTATTTAAAAATTTACATCTGGAAAAAATAATAAAGTAACTTTGCCTGTAATTCTATCCATGCTACTTACAACTTAAAGAACATTTTATTTGTATTTCTATTTAAATAATTTGAATAAGGTATCTCTGAGATGCTGGCCAGTTCTCCTTGTCTTGGCTGAAGGATGCAGTGCACCCTTTCAACCTCCAAATGGGATCTTTCTGTCTCTTCTGAAAGAAATTACTAAGGAAAGGCAGTGGTGCTGGTTCACCCACCTTCTTCCCTAAAACCAATTTTTCATAATTTGGAACACCTACTTGATGACTGTAAAGGCACAAGCCACAGGCTGGGATTCAGTACATTTCAGAAAACATTATTCCATGTTATTATTACAGCAGACAAAGATAATGTGCAGAAGAAATTATTTCAAAAGAATTTATGCTTGCAAAGCAGATACACCTAATATAAAGTGAAGCTAGAAAAAAACCTAAGTTTCATAGAATGGATACTGTATTTTAGTGAACAGTGCATGTTTCTCGCATGATTTTTTTTCAGACAGCATATGGAATACTTTTTCTTTTACATTTTGTGACAGGATCAAATAGGCTAAATACAGATAGAACTGAGACTAGGGTAATCACATTCATATTTTTACACCACATCTTGAAAACCCAGGCATTCATGTCAACAGAGTATTGTGTTCTCCAGTATATCAAAAACATGCTAGAAAATAAAAGGCCTAGTAAAGCTAATGGCTAAAGCTGTGCTCCTTTTTTTGGTTTCAGAAAACAATATCTTTGATTGTTCGAGTGTATCTCTACTCTGCAGAACTATTTAATGCAGCCACTGGGCAATTCACACAATTTGTGGATATGGTGCTTAGTGGGACTTGGCAGTGTTAGGTTACTGGTTGGACTCAATGATCTTAAGAGTGTTTTACAATCCAAATGATTCTGTGATTCTATAGCATGAGCTAGCTCAGCTTTGCATTTGTCCTAAAAGATGTACCTGCTCAAAGTCTGCCCAGGTATTTCAATATAGAAATACAGAGGCATGTAAACACTTCTATTCTGTGTCATAACACAGCCTTTGTGAGTCAAAATTTTCACTGACTTAAATTAAAACTTAGCATAATAGTGTATGAACTGCAAGATTGGCACCTACAGTTATAGAGTTAAGACAACCACAGAAGGAAATGAGTTCCTGAAATTATTTTTGTCTCAGTGTGAGCTCTACCCTTCATAACTATATCCTACCACAATTATTAGATTTTTTCTCTTCGGTGACAGAAAAACCAAATCTTGAAACTTCACCTTTCAAATTCCATTATCGTCCATCGCATGTGTCAAAGCCAGATATAAATGGCAGAGGAGTACCTAATGTAAGGATGCTTTCAAAGCAGTTCTTTTTTTCTCCATTCATTGCCTACATAGAGCTTATAGTGGTAAATGGTGCCGTAATGGTTTGAATGTGAATTGTGCACAGCTATCTAATAAATGCTGTTTATATGGGAAGCTTCTAAGGCAACCACATAAAAGCCGTGAGTTCTAAAAATCTCCTGTTCTCCAGTTTATTAAATCCATATGTATATATATATATATATATATATTTACACAATCTGAAGACTAACTATATCTATATTCTGTTGTCCTGGCAACACCAGTGACTGCTGAAATACTGATGACGTAGGTGGTTCACAAACCTGAAGGAATATTGTCTGATGTCTGTGCACTAACTACTACTATCATGCCCATTTAAGTATCAAAAGGATAAAACAGATGTGCTATTATAACTAAAATTATTTTAAGTGCATTTATATTATACTACAAAGTAAATCTAAGAGCTATGTATGCTGGAAGGACTTAAAGAGATTACCTTGTTCAATCTCCAGCTCAAGGACCAACTTTAGATCAGGTGTCTCACAGTTTATTCAGTTCAGATCTAAAAAAATCAATTGATCACTAGATAAATTATGCCCAGAATCTGGGCTAAAAAGAAGTGAGAGATGGAATATTAGTTTACTGCTGAGTTTTACAAAAGAGCTAGAGTTGGTTAGTCTACACCCTCACTTCTCCGCTTCTTTCTCCTCTCTTTTAGTACCTGAAATCACAGAAAGTAAAAACTTGTTTCTTTCTTGTAATTTTTTTTTTCTGGTCTATCTGATGCTCTTTCACAATAAAAATACTATTACTTCAGAATGTCTGAGCATTTCAAATGAAAGTTTTATATTTCTGTTGCACTTTAAAGATTATACTCAATCTATTTTAATAGACACTTGATTATATTTTTGCCTCAAAGTGTAACTGTTTGAAATAAGCTGCATCTCGTGTCTTCTCCATTCTACTGCCTGGGGCACCTGAAGGTGAAGGGCTCAGAGCTCCAGCAGCAACCAGGAGAGGGAGCCCATGCTTTGAGCTTATTCTTGTCTTACTGACAGTGAGAGCACTGTGAAAAGGCAACATCAAGTGTACAGATTCTGTACAGATAAACTCGAATTTTAATATGAGATGGTAGCCAAATTACTTTTTAATTCAAGCAGAAGTATCTGTCTCTTGGGTGTGTGTGCTTTTGGCAAAACAATAAATAAAATCCACACCCTCCAGTAATACGCAGCTAAAATAATTAATTGGTATGAATACACAAATATACGGGAAACCATTCAACTTCTTCATGGATAAGCTTGTAGATATGGCTGGAATCTCTTAATTAGCCCTTGGCCTCATATGCCTTTTTCTCTGTCACTTCTTTTTTCAAAAGTCAAACTAATGACTTCAGCTACTGCTTCATCTTCTTCAGCTCAATCACAGCTTTAGACTCCAGTGCTGCAAGCAAACCTATGCACTTATTTTGTCCATATGAGGACAACTTCCAAAGAAGTTATACAATATATAAGAAACAGATTTATAATATATCCCTGTGACTTTTCCAGAAACTAGTTCATCCTTTTAATGTCTTACTGAAATCTAATTGCTTGGGTTGTTTGGTTTTCTTTAACGTTTATTTTTTTTTCAAATAGCTCTTTTAAGACACAATTAGTCTTTATGTGACATACTTTTCATGCATTATGGCTATGCTTTTACAGAAATTTCTCTGAACAGTTTCAATTCTCTTAAACACAATTCTAAACTTGCTAGGTTTTACTCTGTCAAGGTACTGAGATAGAAATAGAAAGAATAGGTTTGCACACCAAATGTCATGGCACTACCACAGAAGCCTCTATAATTTAGACAGACCACAGTAAATAATAAATTGTATTTGAGAAATATCTGTGTACCTGTTAAAACATTTTCTTTGCATGTATCAACCCAAAGCAGTTGTAAGTGATTAAATAACTGTCTTACCACATTACTCCAAACTTCTATACACCAAAATAACTTGATGATAAAATTAACTTAATGTTAAATTTAATGTTGTCCCTTACATACATATTCCCAAAAAATATAAATTAAAGTTCTTACTGCATGGAAGAAGCTACTCTTTAAAAATGCAATAGAAAAAACATTGCTGATATACTGCTGGACAACTGTAAAAGAGGAGGAAATTCTAAACATTAAAGCTCCAAAGTAAAATATAAATAATCTAAGTCAATAAGCACAGTAAATCTGAATTTAGGATTTCAAAATACCTTACTTAATCTAATTTTTGAAACTGTTTTTAATTTGTTCTCAATTTGTAATTAAGTTATTCAAAGTTATAAAGCAGAAACTGCTTGTCTCTCAAAATCAGCGGTTAGATTTTGAAAGTGCAAATAACTAGAAATACCACATTCTGAAGATTTCTGAGCACAAATGAGCATTACTAAAGAGTATTGTCTGATTTGACACCTATATTGACCTGTAAATTCACCTGTAAATAATATGCTTCTGCCCTAAATAAAGTTTAATACAATGTTAATGTGTATAAATATTATAATGCATAATCTGACAATTCATGACCACTGACACTGTATAGAAGGGGCAAATTTTGCTCTCTGTTATAAATGGGTCAAGCTGTAAATTGTTGAGGGAATAGAAGTCTGAAGCAAAATAAGAGAACAGTTGAATTATGCATTACTACTATTATCATCATCATCATCATCATTATCATCATGTTGGAGATTGGGGAATTTTCCCCATTCTGTTGCTAGGGCACCACAATGACTGGGTACTTAAGAGACAAAAGACGTGGCAGGGTGGGGTGAGGGGAAGAGAGCCCCTGTCCGCTGGTAACTTCACTTGCTCTGGGGCATTGGAGGGTGACAGTGGAGCTGCTGTTTTTCCTTTCGCTGTGACCTCAGGAGCCCAGCTCCACACTGCCTTTTCTTCCTTGGTGGGTGAGCCATCATTTGGGAAAGCAAGGGATCCCGACCCTCTTCCCCCCTCCTGGGGTGTGCGTCTCCCCAGCTGTGTCCGGCAGTTGTTACGGGGGGAGCCCGGCTGCTGCTGACCTGCATCTCCACCTGCCAGGATGCACTGTGGCGTTTCTGCCACCACTGTGGCGTTTCTGCCACCTTTTGCTTGCTACCTTTGCTAAGCCAGCCCTGCCATCCAGCTTGCTGCTCTGAGGTTTCCCGCTGCAGCCCCTCTTGCCATCCAACCCATCCGCCATTACCCACAGGAGGAAGGGAGCTGACCCTGTGCCACAGCGCCCCCTGCAGGCTTGGCAGTCACAGCCCCTGCCCTGCCCTGCTGGGAGCCCAACAGCGCCCCCTGCCGGCCGTGACTGGAACTGCACACAGGGGAGGGTGCCTGGCAGCCCAGAGAAAGCGGCCACCGGGTTTCTGCTTTTGTTAGTTGTTGCTACTGCTGTTATTGCTTGTTTGCCTCATTATAGATACTAGTAAAGAACTGTTATTCCTTTTCCCATATCCTGGCCTGAAAGCCCTTGATTTCAAAGTTATAACAATATGGAGGGAGGGGGGGTCATACTCTCTATTCTAAAGGGGGTTCCTACCTTCCTTAGCAGACACCTCTCTTTCAAACCAAGACACATCATCATCACTATCACTATCATTATCATCATCATCATTAAGTATGTGTTTGTTTTACAGATGAGTAAAGTGTTTGTGTTATGTGTTTTACAGATGAGTAAAGTGTTAGATGAAGATGTGTTCCCTGAAAAGGAAAACCTATAATGGAAATGAAAGTGAAAACATATAAATGCATTTCTTTTGATTTGTTGCATTTGAAATCTATTCCAAGGGGCCAAACTGAAAAGTAATTATTGTTCAATATGATGCATTGCTTTCTCCTTTTGCCATTTTCTTTTTCTTTTTAAATTTTCAATTCCATCTGTTTTTACCATAGTTCACAGAAATATTTCAGAGAAAAATTACACTTGACCAAGTGCTCCACTGCAGCTTATGCTAGATTCTAAGTGGCATTAGACCAAAATGATTAGTACCAACTTACTTTCAATAGTCTGTTTCACCAGTCTCATATATTTAGCCAAATGCAGATCAAAAAATGTACATAAAATGAAAATATTAAACCTGAGCTTTTCATATTAGTCCTTGTTTGCCAGTGTTTCCTCTTTCCTGTATGTAACTTCTCAGGGTTCTGATCTATTGCAACAACATTAATTGTAATCAATGCCAGGATATTTTTGCATAGCAGCCGTGATTTACCTATCCACAAATACATGAAATCGTTAATGTACGTGCTTTGAACCACCTTCTGGAGGAGTCTATTACATTTAATCAGCTTCAGAAAGATGCCTGGGAGATTAAATTTGGGTGGTATAAACATTCTCTCCTCATATCCTACTGTCTCCATTAATCGTTAAAGTAATGTAGTCAAAATCTCGGAGGCCTAAGCTGTTAACAGAATTAAATACACTGGCTTCCATGGTCCAGGTCCATATAAATTTGGAGTTGTTTCAGGCACTCTTTTAAAACAAAACTACTGCAGCAACTATGCATTTGGAAATTTCAGTTCTCATGACAGCAGTTGGGGGGATATCCAAACCACCCAATATGGGAAACTGTATCAGACTTGAGGCTCTAAGGTTCCCTTGGGTATCTCAACGGACCAAGAAAAGAGTTCTCCCAGCTTGAAGCCAGAATCCAGCAACTGGCTTGAGCAGTTACCTCTTTGTCTTGAATGATGACTGATGAAGCTAAATGAAGCAACACCCTGCTCCCTGTTTTGTAAAAAAGTTATGTGTCATGGGTCTGTGCTGGCATTCTGTTGAGATAGGATTTATAAATAAAAAACTCTCTCAAATAAGTTGCTTGCTTCAAAGGCTAACACATCTCAAAATAAATGTGCCTGTCCTTAAGTCAGCTAAGCAGCCTTGCCAACAAAGAGGAGAGCAACACAACGCAACGCATGTTATAAACATGGTAACGTTATGTAAGGCCCTGATTCTGACATTCAGTCCATAAATATATCTCTACATCTTTCAAAAAAAATTTGCACAAATACATAGCACTTCTTAGAGTATTAATACTATCCGGGCAATGTTGTAAAAGAAAGAACACAGAAACTTGAGAGTTGTGTATTTCAGATGACTGACTTTATTTCATGTACCAAGACCTCTTGCCTCTTTCTCTTGCAGGTTTTCTGTGGGCCACCTTCCATCCTCTTCTCTGTAAAGACCTCCCTGTCATTCCCCAGCTCTAAAACTCCTATTTGCTCTGAGTATCTTCATTCTCTTTTTTTCAAATACAAGGGCTAGTCTAACTCACTCTCATCTTACTATAAACATCTGTGCTGCAATATTCTTCCTCCCTTTCCTTCATGCCCCCTTCACTCCTTCTCTCTGCAGCTCCTGGCAGCTGTAGAGATCCCACTTTTCCTTTCTGATTGTTGCTCTATCCAAATTCTTGACCAGTTCCCTTCCTCCACCTACAGCAAGGGCTTTGCATGATTGCCATCCATGCAGAAGAAATAGCATTTCTGGTACATCCATGTGTCTCTGACAGGCACTGGTGGAGGCTTTGTGGATGTGTTGAAGGTCACAGATCTGTATTTTACTCCTTCCCTCCCTTTGTGTCATTTTACATAACTGCAAATAGGACTGCATCAACTTCAGAGAGTTAACAGAGGTGGGTAACATATCCTGACAGTTTATCACCATGGTGCAAAGTGTGGATGAAGTATGTGAGCCACAGAAACAAGGACACTTCAACAACTGATTAAATATGTACCATAAAGTTATGGGAATTAATTTTGCACTGGGCAGTATGCAAACAGGTTTTGAAAACTTCTTGAAAAATTGAGTCCTATAAGGCATTTCCCACCTGATTTATTCAATCGAAGTTTTAGTCAATAATAGGAAAATCTCTGCTATCTAGAGGAAAGAGATGTTTGAAATGTTTTGGTCTTAGTAACTAAAAAAAATTGTGACCTCCCTCTCTGCAAAGAAATTTGTTTTTTCTGTGCTTACATGTCAGAAGACAAATACACAGAGAAAGAAATAAAAATACAGACCTCTCCCTGCTTCTAGAGGGGAATTTACGGGAAAACAAGGTGTTACACCACATCTAAAGACTTCTGACAATTTGTCACAATTAGGTGATTCTTTCTTACGTACATTTCCTCCTTTTGCATGGCAACTGATCCCAAAATGACTAAAGCTATTACATCTACCACAAAAAAAAAAAAAATTATAAACACACAACAAAAAAAAAAAAAAAAAAAAAAAAAAGAAAAAGAAAAAGAAGTACAAAAAATATTATTGTGACCTCTTTCAAGCAACTACAAAACAATGCAATTACTCATTATACAGTATCATGCAAATACACTTCAAAAACCACAGGAACCCCAGGGTGTTTGCCACACAGACACAGTGGGAGAAGGAGGAAAGAATTGGACAGAATTTCTATAGGTGCTGCTAAATTAAGAAATTAATCTATTCATGTACATGGTAGGTATCAACTCTTTTTTTTTTTTTTTTACCCAAAGCAAAATGCAGATTAACACAGCACGTACAGGACACAGAAATACATCATGCGTCTCTACACACAAACATATTCAAAGGTTTGGCATTTTACAAATGTTTAAGGAAAGCAAAAAGAACCCTCTGTGAACTGGAGTTAGCTTCCTGGCAGAACTGGAGGTATCGACTCCTTGGGAGTGATGAACTTTTGTTGAATTAAATGAACAATATTTTGAAGACCTCCCTCAAAGGCCCACTGACAAACAGCACAGAATGGTGCTCTCTGAACTTAACTGCAGTGCTAAAATGCACAGTGGTGCATTTCTGAATGTTAGTCTCGTTTGTCTCTGGTACCTGCTATTATATGGAAACAAGTAGTTATGGATTACTTTTGTGGAGTGAGAAAGCAGAGACCTAAGACTATGCAATTCAGGAAACGGTGAAAGGGATTCATGCATCCCAACACACCCTTCCACAATTCACATCCTTCCTTCTGTCCTTTCAGAGAAACTTTTGAGCCCACTTGGTGTTTGGATTCAAACCTACCATGTGTTCTTCTGTCCATAAAAAGACAGGACAAATCAGTTCAGAGACCTGCTGCAACCATTTACTATCAGGAGGCACAGTTAAGACAGTTTCTATTGAGACAGTGTAAGCACAGTTTATATTGTGTTTACAATATAAACACCTGACTAGAAGAATGTGACAATTAATTTGACCTGCCTTGCTTCCACACTCCCAGTTCTGCACCTTTCTGAAGATGCTGTATTGTAGCTGTTGATGTGATTGTCTGGCGCTTCAAGTGAGATGAACTTTGAATGCACAGTTAGATTTATCTTGAGAAAATAAGACTTAGTGAGCCAAAAAGAGAGCACTTGTCTGTTTTCAAAGATTAGTTGTTCTAAGAGAAATCTTGCTCTTCATTTAATGCCTTACCATTCTTCATGCATCTTTAGACATAGCTAACATGTTCTCCTCTTTCTTCTTCTGGCTTTACATGAGACATACAACAGTAAGGTAAGAGGCCAGTAAATGTCAAGAGTTTTAAAACTTCATTTAAAGCAAAGTTTATAATACTAAATACTATATAATATAAAGCATATAGTTTCTGTGTTGGTGAAATACTCAATGCTTTTGCAGCCTGCCTATAATTCTCTGAATGATGTCACATCCACCCCCAACTCAAACTAATACAAGGTTCTCGTCATATACCTTACTTTCACGTCTTCGCTCTAACACATGGATTTTATTTCCTAAACAGAAAATTACTGTAACAATCAGCTTTCACTTCCTAAAAAAAACCATTCAGTAAATCTGCAGCCTACATATTTACATTTTCCCCTTGTTTCTTTCCAAAATTTCTAACTATTAAAATGTGCCTGGATAATCCCAACTTTTTCACTAATATTGCCAAATTTACTATCAGATATTTTCAGACTAAAAATAACATTCATGCCAGCATTTGCTTCAAAATTGTATGTACAAGCCAACAGTCACCGTATGAATTGTAACAGTAATAACACTTTTTTCCTATTTTTATCCCTTCTTCCCATCAGAAACTTGACTAATGAAGCATATTTCAGATGAATCTAAGTAAATCTCAGCTGTCAGATGTTTCACCTCAGTCCTACCATCACACTGACTACAGAATTGCTGAGGAAAGCGTGCAGCTAGATGGCAGTGTGCCAAACTAAAGAATCAATACGAAAGGACTATTTCTGATGATGCATGACATAGCATGCCCTAAATAGCATGAAAACTTAAAAAAAACAAATCCATAATGATAAAATAAAATCGTCCATAATATTACTGTGACTGAAAAGCTGTAGCCAGGTAGTAAATTGAGCCAAGACTATTAAAAATCCTGTATTTCATTCTGGTTCAAAAAGTGACTCTGCCCTGACCATCGAACATTTCAGGTACTAGCATTATCACTATGTAAACCAGAAACAGTGCAATCTGCCGTGGTTTGGAGGACATTGTATGGCTTAACAAAGGGATGTAAATGCATGTGCTAGTTCAAGGTCCTCCATGAAATGGGACAGATAACATGATGCAAATGAATGTGAATGTACACTAATAGGTAAATATTGAACCAAATGAACACAGCACATAAATAGCCTTCTGCTGTGTGTATAAAAAGTCTGTATAGTGATAAATCTTAAGGTATGCACTGTTCTCCAAGGCTAGCTGGGATAAAAGGACAGATCAGGTGTCCTGCAAGGAGGAAAGGATCTCTCTGCTCAGATCACTGGACAGTTGCTCTATTGCTCCCCAGCAGAACAGCCTCAGGGCTGCAGAGCTGCACACTTGCCCACTGAACCCTTTCAATGTAAGGACTTCCACACATCCAAATAAGAATTTCTTACCCCAATAGGCAGAAAAAGAATTCCTACCCTGCACAGGATCTTTGCTTTCTCCACAGTCTAAACACACAGTTGTACTTACATCCTTCTAGGAACCTACCCTTCATCTATAGGCAGGAGAGGAAAAAACATGCTACAGTCAGCTATAAAATACCTTGTCCTCTGCTGCCGTGCTTTTTACTTTGGCTCTATATTGGACTTGTCTTAATATTTAAACTAGCTGCTACCTTTGCTAGCGCAGTATCTGGTAACACTTCTGCTTTAAACTCCATTTTGGCTGGGATAACTGATAATTTCAGCATTAAGCATCATTTTCCATTGTCAAATGTTTTAACCACACTTTTTAAAAATAATATTGCTCAGTTAAAGTTAAAAAAAACGGAAATAGCAGCGAATATTTTGGATACACAATTTTCTTTTTACAGTCCTATATTTTAACCCCAAACTTCACATAAAGTCTAAAATCTGTCATGGTGTAAGTTATGATCTAAAAAATTAATATTAAATATATATGCACATAAAATATGTATATATAAAAATATATGTCTGCTGTGCATTCTTGACATATGAATTGTTAAGCTTTTTGTATGCCAAGAATATATAACACAGCAAATAATTTTGTTTACTTATAGATAACATTTCATAAAGATATCTTTTATACTGATAAACCTTAGCCTGGAGCATCATCACATCATATCTCATATTAAAAAGATTGGAGGGTTTGCCTGAGTATCAGGAAGATTCACAAGAGTGTTCTGCTGAGATCCCTGAGGGATTTTGTTTATTGCCTTGATGAAAGCCGAAGACCAGTGATGGCAGTACCATGGATGTCACTTCAAGTGACCAGGACATTATGGGGAAATGTTAGAACCTGCAGGAAATCTCACAGTCCCAATGGCCTTTTGGAACAGTAACAGCACCTCCCAGAGACGTTACCAAACAGACTGTTGTTTTTCCTTTTCCCTTTATGGAGAACCAGAGACCTATGAGAAACATGAAAAGGAAATAACTGTACAGCCTAGTTTAAAATGTAAAAAGGTAGGAATTGTCTATATCAATTCCTACCAAATCCTTCTTTTAATCTTCATAAGCTACTTTACTTTCAAAAAATCTTTAAGTAAAATTGTTTTCTAAAGAAAAAACTTTTAAAGAAAGCCACTAGCTCAACAAATGTGTTCATGCAAAATAAACAGGAGGACTTTTACAGTTGAACACTCCCTACTAATTAACCTATGTCTGTCTAGCTTCAGATATCTTGTGCAAGCTGATAAATCCTCAACAGAAAATGAAGAAACAGTATGCTCTCAGCTTTCTAGAACAAAAAAAAAAAAAAAAAAATAAAAGGCATAAAAACCAACGGTTANAGTGCATAAAAGCCTCAGGTTACATAAATACTGTTTCACTACACATGCATAAAGTATAAACTTACAGACATGGGCAAAAGACAGCCAGAACTTTTGGGGGAAGAGGTCTCCTAGACACATATGATGGCATGGAATGAAAAATCCTCTTCCTGGAGAATTTTTCTCTTTGGGCATTTCCCACAGACACTTTATGCTTTCAACCATAGTTGTTATTAGCTTGGGATAAAGTGATGCTTGGGGAGAAGTTTCACAGCAGCCCCATAGGCCAAAACATTCTGGCCTGTCTAACAAACCAGACGGCAGATTTCTTTTTGTATTATTTTAAATGAAACACTTGAGTTCCAGTACAAGATCTTTCTGAAGGTCAGATTATACCAGATTACGGTCCAGAGGTGAAAACAGGTGTTATAAACTGGGTAGAATATAAAAGCATGTATTTTGCCTTTTCACTAGGCTCTCATTTCAGACCTAATTGTAGATTGAAAGAAAGTGTAATGGAAAACCTTTAAGTAATGCTCTCCAATGCATGAGTAGCCTGACCAACAATTTAGTTACCAGTCTAATCAGGAATTGGGCTGGGACTGCCCAGCTCTTAAACTGGTAGCTAGTCTCAAATCTGGAGCTTGTGGCTAACTCTGTTCACACTGAAAACTGATTTAGAAGAAAAGGTAGGTTTAAAAAACACTTGCCATCTTCACCTTTCCCTCACTCAGTCAAAGAAGCGTAGCACAAAGACAACTTTCTTCATTACCTGAGGAGAACCTCTGGCAAGAAGCTGAGTGAGGGACATCTCAAGGGTTTTCAATGGCAGCCTCACTGTGAGCTCAGTTTCCCTCAGCAGCCAGTCTCCTCTGGAAAACTGTTGCCTGTTGGCAAGCCTGTAATTTAACCGAGTGAGGATCCTGATCATTGACCAGGGCCATGGTTTGCAGCTGGGACTGCTGACCAACTAAATAAGGTCTTGGAGGTTACATGTCCCCACCAGCCCACAGGAGCACCCAAGCCTTTGTCCCATCACCCCAGAGACCTACCACTCACCCCACAGCCTTGGGACCGTACTCCCACTTCCACAGCTCTCCATTCTCCCACCTTCCAGAAATGTCCACTCCATGCATTCCTGCCCTGAGGGGCTATTCCCCCTTGCTGGAAACAATATAACTTTTAAAATTTTATTGTATTTCTCTAGTTATGCTTGGTTTGACTTTGCCTTGGGGAAAGGAATTTTTTGAAGTTTTTTTTAGGAGACGTAGCATCACTCTATGGAGATGGGCTTAACATATCAGCAGACTGAGAGTAGCCCAAAAGATACCAAGAAAGATAAAAGGCCATCAATGGAACATCAACAGAAAATCAGTGGCCATCTACAAACATCTACCTCAGACACTGCCTCTGGCAGAGTTGCAGACATCTAGTCCGGAAAAGACTGATAAGGAAAATTAAATAATTAAGATCTAATTAACATCGGAGGGGAAGAAGTTCGGATCAAATACGAAACTGAATACTGGGGGTTGCCCAACCCTGGATCAATGAATTTTGAAACAATACATCTCTATGAGTTTTGACAGTATAAAGTTTGAGGGAAAATCCTGTAAAAGCATGTGTGTTTGGAATATTTTCCTTGGCACATCCTGGACAGAAAATAATGTCTGATTCTCTATCACTTCAAATATAGTGCTAGAGGGTTTTTATTTTCTTCCTGATTTCTGGTGACACCCTCGAGAAGAACGGACTGAGAGGGGACCTAATTAATGTGTATAAGTATCCGAAGCAAGGAGGGAGTGCAAAGAAGGTGAAGCCAGGCTTATGTCAGTGGTGCCACGCAGCAGAACACAAGGCACCATCAGAAATTGGACAACGCTGTCAGGCACACGGTGTGATTCTTCAGGTGTCCTGTGCAGGGCCAGGATTTGGCCTCGATGATCCTGATGGGTCCCTTCCAACTCAGCATATTCTATGGTTCTATGATTGCATGATGTACAGGAAGTTCCACCTAGTTATGAGGAAGAGCTTCTTTATTGAGTGAGTGACCATGCATTGGAACAGGTTGACCCGAGAGGCTGTGGAGTCTCCTTCACGGGAGGTATTCAGCAGCTGCCTGTGCCATGTGCTCTGGGATGACTCTGCTTGAGCAGGGAGGCTGGACCAGATGACCCGCGGTGGTCCCCTCCACCCTGATCCGCTGTGTGAACGTGTGAGCTCGGGGGCCGAGGCGANGTGCGCCTTCAGCCAGAGCTGCTGCAGCTTGGGGTGGTTGTGGGGGGAGAATTGGTGGCTCTCCAGGATCTTGTAGAGCTCGCGGAAGTTGCCCCGGTGGAAGGCCACCACCGCCTTGGCCTTCAGGACGCTCTCGTTCTTGTGGAGGTGCTCGCAGGCAGGGAGGGACCAGAGGAACCGCCCCAGCCGCTCGATGTTGCCGCCTTGCTGGAGCACCTCGCAGACGCAGGCCACTTGCTCTTGGGTGAAGCCAAAAGTCGGGAGCATCGACATGGTGAGCCCTGCCCCGCCGCGCGCCCTACGGCCGCATAGAGGGGAGGGGCGCGGGGCGGCGGGCAGCGCCCGCGGGGCTGTCCGGCTCCGTGCCGCTGCGAGCTGGACGGAGTGCTGCTCCGAGCCGACTGCTCCGACCGCGGCCTCACCGCCGTGCCCGCCAACCTCAGCGTCTTCACCTCCTACCTGTAAGTGCGGGCGGGCCGGGCAGGGCGCACCGGCGGCGGCGGGAGGGCTCGGGCCGGCCCCCGGCGCTGACAGGAGGCGCTCCGTGCCCGGAGAGAACACCCGACTTCAAATAAGTTTCTAATCGCTTTTTAATCAGCGGGCGTGTTGTAAAGCGTTTATAGGTATCTGGCTATCGCGGTGCCCGGTCCGGCGCCCGGAGGATCGTTGTGTGATGTGCCGTTTGGAGGGTGATTAAAAGCGATTGCAACAGCAGAAACTCGACGCGATCCGCAGGGACGTTATCTTCACCTTTGCTTCCCGGGACAGGGCTTTGAACTGTGGCCCCCCCTGATTTAATCGTTAACAGATCTCGCCTCGGGTGGAGCAAAGGCAGTGAATAAAGCGCGCTCCCGGGAGGCGGGCAGCGTTCGGGGGCCGGAGTGCCTGTACCCAAGACACAGGTGCTTGTGTCCAGATGCGGGCCCGGGCCGGCGCACCCCGCCCCTCCGGAGCCTCCCCCGGGCCGCGTAGTGCCCGCCTGACAGGGCATCCCCGCTGGGACGGGCTGCGGAGCTTGGGAACTGCGCTGAGTTACAGCGTGTAGGGGCAGAGCCGGCGAGAACGGAGAAACTTTGTATTAGTTAAAAACCCACCCAAAACTGTGGTGGAACTTTCTTTGTTTCCTTATTTTTGGCTCAATGTTCGTCATTTACCCTCTCGTGGTTTCGTGTGTTGAAAGTGCTGATGTTCTGACTGTTCCTTTGGTGTTCTCCTGACTGATTCCATAGTTTTTTGTGGTTCCCTGACCAGTAGGTTGTTAATTTACTCCTTATTCTTCGTCTCCAGCATAAAGTATGTCTGTTTCTGAACGTGTTTGTCCGGTCTCCGTATTCGGACACGCTGTTAATGTGCTTGCTACTATAGTTACTGTGAAGATGCTTCCACAGAGTTATGTGTCTGGGGTACTAAACTTACCATTCTGAGCGCACTTCTCTGTTAATACCATACTTCAAAGGACATAAAACATATCTTACATCTGAAAGAATAAAGTAAGCTAGAAATGGATTTCTAAGAGAAGTATAAACATGACAACACAGACAAGGTGGAAATTAAGTGCAGCCAACAAAATCTAAGTATTTATTAGGGAAAAGCCTAATTTAATGAAAATGCCATTAATTTATAGAGAGGATGAGCAGCTGAAAGACTTTTTTATATATTATGCATGTAAATAGTATCCTGAATTTTTTCTTAAGATCAGTTTTAGTTAATTTCAAAGTCAAAGCTATTAAAAACGTTAGGAGGCAGGAGTCAGCAGTCAGCATTACTGAATGACCACTTACAATAGAACAAAACTTTGGCTATGTATAATAAAGGTACAATCCTTAAGACACATGCAAGGTCTGCCACTAGTTCCAAAAGTAGCAGGTCAGGATTTTGGGTATACATAAGATACAATGCTTTCTAGTGCTTTGGAATGCCATAAGCAGAAAGGTAGATAGTGAAGATATAAAGACAGACTTAAGCTGTACATATCCTGTGTTAAGAAGTAGACACCCTAAATTCTTCATTGCTTGGAGGGATGCTAAAACTGGGAAAACATGAGAGAATCCACTGTTTGACTGTTCTATGAAGAAAAAGAGAGCATATGCATGATAATGTCAAAATACCATTGCTGTATTTCTGCCTCTGCTAACCTGCTTCTTGGGAGGATTTTAATGTAGTCTACCCTTTTGTTTTTAAATCCTTCTGGTGTTCAGAAGGAATGTCTTTCTCCAGTCAAAAATTCTTTGTTGTTCAGTAACGTACACCCTGAAGTGAAAAAACGTCATTTGGACATGCAGACTTTTAAATGACCAGGACTGCATACAGGCAGAGTAAAGTATAAAAGACTAGTTCATACACATAGGCAGCTACACTTGCCGTTTTCCAGATTTACAAGGCTGCCATCCCCGGATTGATTAATTATTGCCTAATTATGCAGAATTGTAGCTCCTGCCTGCCTTCCGTAAAGAACTGTCAAGTCTCATTGTCTGTAGATGGCTAAGCAATGGCAAATTTTAAAACATGCCTGCTTGTTACAGGCATGTTTGCCTCCCTGAGCTTGGTAATGGCCAACCAGCTGCTTCTTGATTATTATCCTTTCTGTTTTGGTGGAGTTTTGTCCCCAAAAAACCCAAAAAAGCCTTTTCCTGCTGTGACAATTTTTACCTCAGATCAAAGCAGGGGTTTAAAATTGTGTACTCACATTTAATCTCTTTCCAGAAAAAAAAATCTTGCTTAGTCGATTCTGTTCTTGCACCGTAGATATATCTGACCAAAACCAGTGTGTGGTAATTAAAAAACCAGTGTGTATTAAGTTTGAGCTTTTAAAGGTTTGGGGTTTTTTTATAAATTTCTGATGTTTTTAGCTTAGCTTAACACTCACATAGGAGGAAAAGGTAACTGTTTTCTTGGTGTGCACTGGAGATGGTGTGAAAAGCTGAAATGCTGAGGCCATTAAGGTTTCTTTTATTTTGGAACAAATATCTACAGAGCATGATCTATTATGGTGACTGATTTTTGCATGTACCATCATTTTTTTTGTGATGTGCTCTTGCAGCAGAGCTAAATGTACTCTACAGATGGATTTGCTGCAATTTTCTCCATTCTCGTTCATAATCGTGGGCAGCAATTCTTGCCTCCCATCAAAAATATTTTTATTTATGATTATGTATCTGCTGCCATGAACTGTTAGACTTTTTAAGAGCAGGCAAGGAGAATCCATGAGTTTCTTTCCATTGCTTTTTTTTTAATTAACTTTTAGGCGAAGCAATGTACTCAGTGTATTTAATGCAACTCCTGTTGACATGAATGAGAATTCCATGTGCTGATGAAGGGCAGCACTGAGTCTCTGTTTCAAATTAAGAACAGGTCACTTTCCTATCAGTTCACAGTGGAAAGAAGAAGCCAGAATCTACAGGTCTTTTGCACATGGGACCCTCATTAATTCTCAAACCAAACCCATGAGTTAGTGAAATGTTGTAACCATTTGCTGTGATGTGGAAAACTGAAGTGGAGAAGGGCTTGCTCAAAGTTAGAGGAAAAGCTTACGGCAAAGCCAATCATTAAAGAAAAAATGCCTTATCCTAACTCCACTGTTTAACCACACGCTTGTCTTACTTTACCTAAATAATTACTTGTTAAAAATTGTGTAAAATCTGGCAACTCCTGTTCAAAAATATTTAGTATGACAAGTAATGAAAACAGATTTTCTTTTCCATCTCATGTGATGACAGTATAAAAGACAGCACTTAAAGACTTTGAGGTTCTCTGTTATGGGCCTGGACAATACAAAAAAGTAAATTTATTATAAATGCCATGGCTGTGTTAACAATTCAGATGCTGTGTTTGTGATCAAAACCTGTCAATGATAAGCAGAATGTTTGCAAAATATTATCATCACAGATTGACAGAGACATGCATTAGTACAAATACAGATATGGCAGCATGTTGCCTTTTACATTCTAGTTTACTTTAAAAGTTTAAATTTAAGTACATTGTAAATATGTATACTAACACATGGTGAAATATAATTCATATAATTTTTAATTATTCATAGAAATAATTCATTAATAAAAATTATTTCTCAAAGCTTCAATAACATTGATATTATTACAGTAAAACCTATGAAGAAGAAATCAGTGCTTATTATAAGGTTCCAAACATACCAATCTTCAAGTAAATTTTGACCTTCCACTTCATTCATTGCCATTATATTGTATTTAATAACTATTCCTGTAGAGCACAGTCAAAACCCTGCAGGGTATCTGAAAGTATTCAAGGCTAATAAACATAAAAAATAAAAAGAAGGAAAAAGAAAAAAAGACAAAGAACTTGAGTGAAAAAATTACTATTTTGAAGGTTAAAAAGTATGTTCCCAGAAATTAACAATGCTTCTGAAATAAGAAATATAGTAATTTCTGTGTCACGAAAAATGATTTTGTACCCAAAATCATAAAGAACAACCCTTTGTGGTAAATTTGTACCCTTCTAATCATTCTGATATGACAGTGCAAACTCAAGTCTTGTCTGTGTCTTCATCAGAGGTATTTTGGGAATGACCATGGTTTTTCAAAGAGATCAAACAGCAGTGTATCTTCTTACAAAGAAGTGAGATTTATAAGGTCGCTTACACCTTCCAGATACCTTGGCAGGATTCAGGAGTTAGATATTTCATAAAATGTCCGTCTTTTCTTAGAAAGTATTTCTTTACATAGCTACAAACTTTATAGACCTTCAATTAAATGGTTGTCATGTGGCTTCAGTTAGTAATCTGAATCATGTCCTGATTGAGGACAAAGGTGAATCCAGGTTCTGGATTTAGAATTTAGTGCTAAATCTCCCTTTTGAAAAGGAAACATTACATTTCCTTTCTACTCATGGTAATAGAACATATGCAGAGGTAAAAGATACAGATGGATAAATTAGAGGTAAAGAAAAACTGAAGAAGTAACAAACTGTCTAAAGTTCACGTGTGCCAGTTTTCAAGAAATTTGCTTTAAATTTCAAAACACAGTGTATCAAGTCAGAGTTAGTTTCTTGGAGAAAAATTTGGATTTAAAATATATTTTGAAATGCCATTCTTCCCACTTGAGAATACAGTGCTAAAAATAACTCTTTACACTGCTTCCTAAAGAGCCTTTTGCTGCTCAGACAGGAAAAAAAAATGGCTCTCACACATTACCTCTCTCCTTTAGCGTTTGCTCTGTGGAAACGCTGCATAAATTGACAGGGAAAAGGAAGCTGTCTTTAAACTGGAAGAATATAAGGTGCTGACAGAGTGAAGGCACCTTCAATTTGGTTGGTATCTCAAGTGCATAGGACAATTGGCTGGGCAGAGGGAGCCTGACTCCAGCTGAGAACGCGTGCACTGGGCTGACCTTCCCAGTTAGCATGCCAGCGGAGATTAGGCTTTCCTCAAGTGCTCCCTTGTTAACCCAGTCTTTTCTCCAATGTCATTTGTCTTTCGAATGCTTAAAATTGCTACCAATTTTTCAGTAGTCCAGGTCACTTTTGTTTTATTCTGTTTGTCGGCCAAGATAATATTTCATCTGCATGCACTGCTTTCTTAATTCTCTGTTGGCTTTTTAAATGATCATGATTAATACAATTTATGGTGTTTTCCCTGACTTCCTTACTTGAACTGTCCAGCAGATCTGATTCTTTTCCCAGTAAAAGTCATGGTAAATAAGGTGTGGTTCCTTTGGCTCCAAGTAAACTGATTGAAGGCAGACCATGATGTGGTGTTTTTGACATACCAGAACAGCTTTAGACTTCAGTTAGAAGGAAATACCCTAACATCTTTAAAAAAAATAAGATGTGATCAAAGCATGCTTACTCCTCAGAGATTTAGCAATTCATGTGGCAAATCCATATGCTGCATACTCTGTACTGTTTGGTGAGAAAAGCTGAGAATTTCCTGTACAATTTTACTGATCAGATGTGAGAAATTTATTACCTCGAGAATTATAAAATGAAATAAATGTGACTGGGGAGGGCTAGGGGCTGAAATGATGTTGCTGACACTTATTGAAGGAGTGCTACCTTCTTCTATCTCTTGGAATTGAGGTTTAAATGAAAAACGTACAAAACTAAGATAGTGACCAGTTTCAGCTGTATATGACAGCAACTCATGGTAACCCCTGGTTTAGTCCTAGCGCTTTTTTTCCCCTGAAAGTCTATGGGCAATAGCTCATAATTTTTGAATTAGAGACCTTAGAATGAGTATTAAAGCAGCAGTGCCCAAATGCAAATACCGTGCTGGAATATCTTTGCCATTTAGATGTAAAAGACCCCCAGTCAGCTTGCATTATACTAAGCACCAGCAACCCCTGGAACTCTAAGCAGGAATGAAATGGGATTGCAATGCAAGTCCCCAGGAACTGGTGCAGTTCTATATGGCTTCATTCAGACAGCACATTCTGCATCACCTTCCAGTGTTTATTATTTTGCTGTGTTTTACTAATTTTTGGCTATGAGCTTTGGGTTTTGGGGGCCATAGCCACAGCACTGAGGTCATTCCATGAAAGGACAAGTTATGTTTTCATGTCTAGTCACTGCTGCAAAAAATAGTTAATTTGAAGTATAGTGTTATCCAACAATGATAATTATAATAATCAGCCACTCCCAAATTGGGATTTTGTTGGTAACAAATGGGCCCTTAGTTTGGGTCCAATTGTATGATTTGGCTTCAGTCCTGCAAATACTTATCCAGATACTTAACTTTAGTGTCAGGAATGGTTCCACTGAAATCACGTGTGCAAATGTTTGTTGATCAAGGCCTTTCATAATTCTAAAGCAATTATACCTTTCCCAAGTATCAAGTCATTTGTGGGGAATAGTTTCATTCAGCTGTTCTGCTCCATTGTCTCATTGCACAGCCTAAAGCATTATGTATATCATAAATCATTTAATACCTTTTGTTTCAAAAATTTTCAAAATCTTACACTGATTTAAATATTTAGTTTCATCTGGAATGCACTGTCTTCCAACAGTATTAAGATATGTAGTTGGAATGAAATAATTTTAAGAACATCTTTTGATTAAAAATTGCCAAAACTTTTTGCATTATATTATAGAAGTATAGTCCTTTTTGTACAGGTGATATGATATTGTGTGCATGGAGATGTGTGTGTATAGACAGACTTTGGACAAATTTAAAAAATAATGACTCTAAAGCAGTACAAACTATAATTCCCACCTCACAAAATCTCTCCCTTTTTTTCATGACACTTGATTAAATGTTTTCCTTTTCATTGAGAGTAACCATGCTTAGTGAAATTACTGAACTTAAGCATTAATTACTTAAGCAATGCAGAATTTTCTGGATTGGGACTTAATGTATATTAGTGTATAAGGATTGTGAATAAACTTAACCCTTTTTTTTGGTGTTCATGTCACACAGAGGTTGTCATGAAAAGTGTACAATAATTTGATGCTGCTATTTATGAAGGGGAGGTAGGAGGTAGAAGAGTAAAGCTGGTGTTTGGTACTACTACTTCTTTTTT
>VZRN01006818.1:4120883-4140576 GCA_013397935.1 Dasyornis broadbenti
TTTTTTCTGTTAGTTTCTTTACCTAACACTTCAGCCTGCTTTATTTGAGGATAAAACAGTTAAAGCACTGATATTACACAGAAATAGGACTTTCCTAGCCCCCGTTTCTGCAGCAGTAGACATCTTGTGATGCCAGTTATACCATGTCTTCTGGATCCTGTGATAATAAAAATGCTAGTGTAAGTGAATGAAAGAACAGATGTGAGATGATGTCAACATCAGGGGAAGTGTAGCTGCACTGATTTGGCACTCACTGAGTTTGTAAATGAGTCTCTGTGTACCCTGAGGGGAGAAGGAGGTCATAGCTGGCAAAGGAAGCAAGTAAGATAAGACAAAGCGCTCTCTCACCCATGATTAAAAGTTACCTGTTCTGAACCGCCTTGAAGAGTAACTTGCCTTTGAGCTTGATCCTTAATCGGATTGGTGTGGACGCTGCCTCAGAAATTAAATCTTTCTTCTGATCATCTCTCATATGACGAGGCTGAATTTATGTTTGTGGTGGAGGGCAAGACCAAGTTGTCCAGTGTCCAGACATAAGATCCGTTCTCATTAAGGCATTAGTTATTGTTATTATTAAGGCATCGAAACCAAAGTTTCTTAAACACCCTGATTCACAGAGATTGTAATTTTGGAAGCAGAAGCTGCTTCTGGGAACAGAGACTATGATCAGTTAGCCATAACTGGGATTCAGGTAGAGAGACCTTTAAGTTCTGCTCCTGGATATAGTAATTTATGAATTCAAGTAAATCATGTAACTTTTCTCTAGTCTTATCCTATATATGTGGTGGCTGGGACAACTACCTACATGTGAATTTAACTAATGTGGTAGTGGCTGAAAAAAGCTGGAGATCTGTAGATTAAAAATATTTAATTAGGTGCTAATTATGAGTATGACATGGAAAAATAAAGAAAGTCCTAAGGAATTTTCTTCTCTTCACAAGGTTATATATCTGCCTTTCAGTTTTGCTCCTGGCTGTCTATGTGAGCTGGACTCTGTGATATATAAGATTCTTACTGGAATGAGGAAAGTCTATGCAGGCATCTGAGAGTAATATTTGACCTGCTGACAAGAAGATAGAGGAGCCATATGCTTGGTGCAAGATGGAAGTATTGCCTGCACTTGTGCTGAAGTTGTGCAAAGACAAGGATTTGGAAGCTGTCCAAAGGAGATGCCAGTTCAGCCTTGTGACCTGACAAAAGTCTCAGGGAATACATTCCTGTCCTAGAGTGTCCCTGCATAAAGCCTTACTGTATTGACTGTAACCTGCAACAGGCACACAGAATTACAGGAAGATTAACAGAGCAGCAAAAAGTACATGGAGAATTAAGAGACAGTAGGCTGCTTGGGAATCTGCCTGTATCGGTGCCATAGAGTAGTGAAATGTGCCTTTCATCGGGCAGCTCAACCCAATTTTAAACATTTTAAACCCTCAGGAGAAGTGGCAATTCTCATTTGTGCCATGTGTCTGCAGGAGGACTTTGTAGCGTACAGTTACTGTGGCAGCACTATTATCAGAAACATTTGTGAGTAAATGGCTCTGGTGGAGATAAGACCTGAGGATACAGTTGTGGTGGGGTGAACAGTAAGGATGTGTAGTACTGCTGATAGGTGGTTTTAAAACTTGAGTGTGAGGCACTGTGGAAGAGTAATTGGTAGCAGGAAAGGGGTTTCATGTGGTCTTTTTTAGGCCTAGCAGTGGAAAGGGACAACGTGAAAGCTCTTGATCAGAGAATAGCATCTGGGAAAGATGTAAGTTCCCCAGCATATGGAGGCTTCACATTGCCTCTTACCTGTTGCCTGCACATATGTAAAGCAGTGTGAACTGTCAAGTGCCAGAACTTTACTTCCTCCTGGCCAAGACGAAAGATGTGAAAAGAAAGACCAGGACAAGCACTTTGGAATGTCCTAACTACCTGAAGGCCAGAGACAGTATAGAACATAGCTAAACACATTCTTGAAATTTTGAGGTACATGTTTTTGGAATAAAAATGTTTATTGAATATGCGCTATGATCTCAGAAATGCTTGTTAGCCCTCAGCCTTTATGAACAGCACCTGGGGCTAGCCCTCTTTTGTTCTTATCAGAAACCCTGTCTGCTCCCAGGAACGAGTTCTGTCTAATGATCTCCTGTTTTTTAATGAACAGCCATGTAAACTTATTTTTCTTGCTTGAATAACAATCCAAGTGGAACAACATTTTTGTTATCAAACTTTCCTTGAAAGTTACCGACCCAAATTGTGACTAGGATAGAAAATTACTGTGACTAAAGCCAACTCCCTTGCGACCCTATAAACACAGTCCTAAATGAGGCCCTTTGAGCTCTCCTGGTCCATAGCAGGCTGTGACCAGGAACATCCCTCTGAATGGGACACCTCTCAGAGCCAGCGAACTCTCAAGTTTGCTATACTTGGAGGATCACTGCCAAATGCCACCCATGGAACCTGGGTCAATATCCCCACTCCTTGAGGCTTAAACCTTCACCCGTAGAGAAGATGCAAAGGCATCTGATATGAGTACTGCACTTAAAGGGGAATTTTTCACAGATAGGGTATATCTTGTACATACTCCTTTATGTGTTTGTGTGTGTGAGTGTGACTATGCTACAGCAAATGTGCTGCAAATGCTTCTCTCTGAGGTTTTTAATTAGGTTATATTCATAAGGTAGCTCTATAAATGAGTTGCTATTGTGCTTATAGTAAATTCTATAGAATCTTTTGATAAATTGTTTAAATTAGGCAATTGGCTAAGTGCTGCTAAGTTTAAATGTGGTTAAAATCTTTAGGCCTGAGCCATTGGTCAATTCTAGGACTAAGTTTGGCAGGCAGCTTTACTCTAAACTTTGTGACTAAGCGTAAGAGTGTCTCTTATGCCTTTTAATCCTTACCCCTTTTTTCATCCCCAGCCTCCATAGAGATAATTTTTTGTCAATTTTTAGATTTTAGTTTGATTTTTCTCTGTGCGCTTTAACCATCTGTTAAGTAGTAGAGTGTACTTTGCCAATGAGCTTTGCCACACTTTCACTTTAATATTAAACCTGCTTTTGCCGGTAATTCTTTGAGCAACCTGAGACACCCGCTTGTGACACAGATACATATCTGCATGCCATTCCATGTATGTAAATTAATAGATTTATGCCAAGGAAGACTTCATGTAGTTTCTGCTCTGCTTATACTAATGGAACTAACTTAATTATATGGCATCAGTACTGCTAAAATAAATTGAATTTGAAAAATTTGAAGATTTTTGAAAAGCATTAATTAATATAATTAAATTTAAACATTTGCTTTGGTTTTAAAGTGCCAAGTCTTGACAGTAAAGCTTCTATTATGTCATTAGTATGCACAGTGTCTTTCTGTAATAAATAAAAGTCAATATTTTCTTTTGATAAAAAGATTTTAGGCATACAACCAAGTGATCATCATTATTGCCTTGTTTGCACCAGGATGCAGACTCTGGCAGGTGAATTGTGTTCTATTCAGGGAGTTGTGTCAACTGTACAGATTTTGCAGGAGTTTGAGGAAGGAGGGAATTTCTTTTGTTTTTCAGCCTTTTTGCAGCATTCACTGAACAGAGCAATGCTTTTTGGGGTGGGGGAGATACTTACAGTGCTGTGATATATTCATTCCACTCATCATAGACAGAAAGAACTGTCATACCAAATAGAGTTATCAAAATCACATTTCTGTACATACTGGTGCTTCAGCTGTTCTGCCTTCGATGGCTGTCTCTGGTCAATTTGTGGAGAATCCTGTAAACCTGAAGCCAGATGTGGTCTGTTTTCAACATTTATCATCAATCATGGACATGGCATCTTGTAGTCGTGCAGCTCTGTGTGCCTGCCTGTCTGACCATAGAGCAGTGCTGGAAGAGCATCAGATTTCACAAGGAATTTGTAATATCCAGATTTACTGGATGGTATTATTTGCAGTGTTGTATCTCTGTGTGGGAAGTCTATAAGGAAATGCTGCCTGCTCTCCATGTGCTGCTAGTTTAATCCCTTCTCATAAGGGTTTGTGAAAACTATTTATGAGCCAGTTTGGGTCCCAATGAAGCTAGAACTTTTTTCAAGGATGTGGCTTGAACTCCTGGTATTGTCACAGTTAGTTTTATTGTAGGGATTTCTGTTGGGTCGTGGTGAGTCTAATCTAAGGGAAATTACTCACTCCTTATCCAAATATCTCCATATGTTGAGTACATAAGCAGATTTTTTTTTTTTGGTGAATGAATAATTACCCAACTAGCAATGATAGTAATTAATTGTAAATGACATTCATTAGTGGTTTGGATTATTTTAGCATGGAGAGATTCTATTCAGTTGTGTTCACAGTTTTTACAAAGCAGTATTAAGGTGGTTGTTCAATAATGACCAAATGAAAATAAGAAATCTGTATATTGTCATGTAACTATGAATTTGGTAAATGGATGGATGTCCCAGCCACAGGACAATTATAACAGAAAGATATAAAGGAAAAAAAATACACCTTACCAGCAAGGCATTATGTCTATGTTCTTTCATTCAGTCACATTACTACTAGTATTAAAGATAAATGAAATACATGTCTTGCTGTAACAGTGAAACAAAATCAGACATTAAATAAGCCTCTTGCTTTTTCTCCATCTGTAAAATGGTATTGCTTATTAGAAAAAATTCCAAAAATTAAAAGACTTAGTAATTTAACATTTATTAGCAGGTTTTGACATTAACTGAGTGTTCCTCTATGCTGCTGAGTCCATTTACAATGAAATGCCTTGGCCAGCACTAACCAATGGGACACTTTAGAAGATGGGTTGGAGCAGCTCCTGGCTCGCTGGGCAAACGGAGGTCTTGGAGCAGAGTGACCAGCAAATGGCCAAGCCAGTCCCCTCAGGTGCCGTTAGAGCAGGCTCATTGCTGCTGCAGTGACCCTGGGTGCACACTGGGAACGCACGGTCCGAGGCTGTGCAAGCTGACCCGAAACAAACAGGGCTGCACCAAGTGGAAGAATGACACAGGACAAAGGGAGTTCAGAATTCTTCTTCACGGCACAAATTCTTCTCTGTGGCACAAATATTGATGAAGATGAAATACGAGGTGGAATTTCTCGGTAGTTAGAGTATGAGAGGTGGGCTTTGAGGTTGCATCGTGAGATGATTCTGCAGTGCTGTTTCAGAACATGTAATTCTTGAGTTAGTATTTTAATGGTGGATTCTATGTATGTTTTCAATTCTAGTTAAAAAAGACATGTTTTGAATATTTTGTTCTGTGTCAGGGGAAGCATAAAGAAAGAACTGTGCACGGAGATTGATTTCAGTAACACAGGGTTTTAAAAGTAGAGAAAGAAACCCCAAAAACATTCAGATATTTATGTTCCCTTTTATGTCATCATCCACCAAAATAGATACTTCAGATCATGTAAAATCAAGAGGTTTATTTCCTGTAAATATTGGTTTTATTTCTTTCTTTTTCATAATAATCTTGCTCATGCAGTTGTCTCCAACTGCCAGTTTTAATAAAAATACATAATTAAATGTTTTGATAGGCAAGATGGTGGTTAGATTTACCGATGGCATGAGATCATAAACTAATTTTAAAATTGTTATCAAGCACTTGGAGAATAAACTGCATTAACATAATATTTTGAGTATTAACGTATTAGTTAACATGAGACACAATATTGATAGACAAAAATTCAAACTGGACAAATGAAAGTGCGCGTTAGACCAGTGGAATAATATCTCCAAACATTAAATAGACCTGCAGTTTTCTATGAATAAATTAAGAAAATGCAAGGTTCCTGCTGTAGAGAAACAAGTCTGGGATGTCACTGGGTAAGTATTTACATAAGGCTGAGTGATATTAAAATGAATAAAAATGGTATTAAAATGAATAAAGGTTGATTACCAGTTTGAATATCTGTTCTGTCCCTCATGCTACTCTATCAGTATTTCACAGAACATGTGATGCTGTTGACTAAGAAGAATTCAGTAAGGGATATTGAAGCAGAGTTTATGCTACTTCTAAAGTTCAGAAGCAGGGGTGGCTAGAGGTGTCTTTTGCTATTTTAAAATATTTTCCTTAAAACAGCAACACAGCTCACAAAGAAAGGCCTAACACTGCTTCTTAGAAAAGCAGTCAGCTCATGTGTATATTGGGAATTGTTCCACTAGTCAGAATCGTCAAGCAGAGAATGTAAAATGTCTTTGTCTGGCTTCTGAGGAGGTTTGGCATATACCACTGTCTCATCCCAAGAGGACTACTTAGAGGCAAATGAGGACTGTTCAGACTGATCCACTCTTCCTCAGTTCTGTTAAAAATGATGGTCTGTCAGAACTGTAAGTTTTGTTCAGTAGTTCAAATACTTGGCTTTTCTTGGATCTTAAAAAAAGAGAAAATTACATGTACATTCTTAAACTTTCACATGCAGAAGACATGGCAATATAACTACAAGCTTTGCTAGTTCTAAGTAAAGCTCACCAGTAAAATAATTTGATTTATAATACATACTATGTTTTCTGGAGATACAAACAACTGTAGGCTAATGCCAACGTGTGCATCTTCAGACTAATGATTTCAGCTGCAGTGCTGCTGCATAGTGCAGTACCTCCACACACCATTTAAGTAAGTCCTACTTTTTAAGTATGTTAAGATGTAAAAATTAGTGTATTTTTTCTCAGTATCAGAATCCTTTCTTCTGACAAAGTAGAAATACTGCTCTGCTGTACATTAAATTTTTCCTTGGACACCAAGATATCCTGTGTTCATGGGAGTCTGGCAGTTACATTAGTTTGGATACAGCTGTTGACCTAGCTGGTTTGTGTCTGGAAGGAAAGATGGATTGTGCTGTGACTGGGGTGACATCAGCTGTGGAGACGATTACCTCCATGTCTTCTGCTCAGTGCCTGGTCCCGTCCCAGGATGTCTGTGTGTGTCATCTGCATCTCTAAGTGCCTACACAGCTTTTAAGACCTTTATCCTTGCCATCTTTAATGCCTTACACCGGAAAACAAAGCTTTTTCAAGCTTCTTAGATTACTATTCCAGATCTAGGAAGAGATTTTTCCTAAGATTTTTGTAGCTATTGAATCTAAGTTACAGGTCTCTTTTTTTTTTCAGATGTTACCCAATAAGATGAAGAAGTCTATTTCCTTTCTAAGTTGTGCTTGATACAAGGCATAGAGATATTGTGTGTGCCTGTATACAGGCTGGGAAAGAGCTTCTTGGCATGTGTTTGAGCCTTATAATACTTATTTTGTTGCATGCTCTTATGGTAAGTTGTTCTTTTTTTAGATTCCTTTAAATAAATGTTCTCAAAATAAATAGTGAATGTCTAGTGAATACAAATTTTTTTAAAAAATTATTTATTTACCAAAATGAAAAAAAGTACAGCGTTATCAAAACCAGTGCCATTATTGCAGAAGCCACCTTTGAGAGCCAATTTGTTCTTTGCTCCAATTACTCTGCCTGAAAGAACAACAGAATGATGTTGTGGACATGTAGGGTTCAGTCCAAAGATTGTACTTGAGAATATGTAAAGAAATCTTACATTAGTGTTTCAGTGAAAGATACGAGAAAGAGAGCAGGAAAAGCTTGATCTGTATTATTTTCTGATATGTTTAATCTATACACTTTCACCTTTGATCCCACAAGCACAGAATTTCATCATTCAAAAGCAGAAGAAACCAAAATGGGCTCTTTCTCCAAGCTATAAAAGGAAACAGATTTAGGACTGGCTAGATGTGTGATGAAAAACAACTAGAAAAAGTAGACCACCAGAAGTGAACTTCCAAGGTGCCAGCATATATATATACTCCTGAGAGTCCTGGCTCGAGCACAGTTGATAATTTTGCTTAGCAGGGCAGGGCACTGGGAAAAGAACTTGTTTTCTGCAGCAGAATTCCCTGTGCAGGAGCTGCTTGTCTTTGCTAGTTAAGTTTCCGAATTCACAGAATTGGAAGAAGATAGTGCTCAAAATTTTCTGGAAGATTGCAGTTGGAATAGGAAACTCAGGAAAAAATGTGTATCCATATTGAGTCCCTCTGAAACAGAGACAGGTTTAGATGTTCACACTGGCCTTCCTCTCCCCTTGGAGACAGTTGTTCCCACCTTCCCATTCTAGGCTCCATCTCTTTCAGCTGTGCTGACTCAGCTGTTTGTTGGACTGTGCTCCTAAACAGTTCTGTGAAATAATCTAGTTTAAAAAGAAACACATTTCTGGTTGACAAGTATGCATCTCATTTCACTGCTATGCTTTAGAATGTAGCCAGAGAAACAGCTGAACCAGCAGAGCTGAAGGGGCAGGGACAACTGATTGGGATTTCAGTGAGCAGATGAAGGGGATCAGAAAACTTTTCAAGTGCCCCTGCACCATGGCAGATTCCTGTGCAAAAATGACCCTGCAGAAAACTGTAAGGGTGGGATTTCCTTGTCATTGATGTAGTTGTAGATATGTGCTCATTAGCAAAAGTCTTTTGCCTTCATTAATTTGGTATAGTGGATAAATAATATTTTGTAAAAATGTCATTGGAGATGCTTATAGCAGACACAGTATGAATTCTTCGGAGCATTCCAGATGAATCTAGAATTCAGCAAATCTGACCAGCTAAACATTCTTGGGGAATTTGAGTTCATTTATAGTTCTTCAATTTAGTAGTCAATCCAGAGAAAAATTTTCACCCAGGCATAGCTCTCTATAAGTCACAGTTCTTGAATCTGTGAATCTAGTAAATGTGAAGTATATACACTGAATTTCATATACGTATATATATATATATATATGCACAGATAATTTGAAAATAATGACTGGGGGAAAAAGCTTTTCCAAAAATTAGGTACAAAAAATCCTCTTAATTCCATATTGAAGTACCCACGGGTAAAACATTTTTGTCTGCCCGATGGCAGACTTCACCCCATATATATATGTCATTAGCCTATAGACCACGTGAGGCCATGTTTAAGAAAGTGAAAGATTCATCAGATACGACCTTACAGTTGAAAATGTCACCTTGCTCTGGAATTTCCAGGAAATATATAATCCAGAACAAATTATTAACATTGATAATAATTATTAACCCTATAGAAAGAAGTATGGCTTGTGTGTATATATTTGATGTCTTGCTACAAAAATAATTTCATTCCTTTGGATTCCATAGGAACAAAATTATTATAATTATTATAGCACTGTTACGATACAATAACAGAACAAAGGCATTGTAAGAAGTGATTGCAGCAGCCAATTTTAAATATATTTGCTGGTTTTACTGTATTTCATATGCAGAAAGGGAATATTCTCTTCTGTCTTTCAGCTGCCATTGCTTGCTGTGAAAATCAAGCCAAATTCTGCATCCACAACCAGTGCTCAACAAGTAAAACAGATAAAAATACAACAATCACAATTGGTTATCATCTCATATTATCCCTTTACAAAAAAAAAGGGCAAACATGTTTGCGATTTAAAAAAAACTCTAAATCTTCCTATTTTATATTTTGCTTTTCTAAAATTCAGGAATGTAAGAAATGTTACACTTGGGGCACTAAAGAAAATGTACCTTTATAACTGAATCATCTCATTGTGTCTCTTGCAGTAGTCAGAGACTGCACTTTACGTGAGACATACAGCAGGACAACAATCATCAGACTTCTTTTTGTTGCTAAGATTTGTATTTTAACATATTCAAGGCAGTTCTGTGTTTCTGGATTATCAAATATTAAAACCTTTAGACACATTATAGAATCACCTTCTATATATACTTAACACTAAATGTATAAACAGGTAAGTAGAGCTGTATTTTAGATTCTTGCTTCTCTTACGTAGTGTTTAAGGCAAAGAAAAATTGTATATACTTCTGTAAAAAGTGTTTATTAAAATTGACTCTGTTTTACATTTTAGGAAACTCTGCAGGTAGCCTTAAGAGCCTGCTCAATTCATTACCATTAAATCAACAACTAGATCTTCTTTCTGCCATTCCCTGGCAGGATTAATGGATTTTGGCATGATTTGTGTATTTAACAGTGAAAGCTCTTGCTGGGTAAGCTAGCAAGCTTGATTAGTTCTCAGTTGTGCTAACTTCATAAACCTATTTTAAGGTTTTAACTTTGACTAAAGATTAAAGATAGTGACTCATGCTGCTACCTTTGAATATATCTAACGTGATTATAGTTAATAAGTGTAACTAAAACATTGACTATATATTGTATGGTACATGTGAATATGTGTATGTTACAGATATTCTGCAACATTTTGGTCTTTAAGATGAGATTCCACAAAACGATTGGTGTACTAATATTAAAACACCTGCATATATTTAAATGCTTGAAATATTAAATGATACACAGAATTACTAAACTCTGTTACAGGAACAGATCATTTGTATTTCAAAATAATTTACGTTTGAATCAGAAAAGTGAACAATTATTTTTATTTTATCTAAAGATGGATTGCTCAGCAAACCCATTTCAACCCACCAAGCATTCCAGTTTCTATCATGTTTTTCACCTTTCCAGACAATCCTAGAATCAGTATTCAGAAAAGCCTGAAGAAAGGAGAAAAGAGAGGAAAAAATATTTTCAGCCTGTCTGACAAGACTACATAAAAAGCTTGTGATCAAAGGATCTTAAATACATGTTACTGGTGTGACAAACAACATTTTTGTCCCTTTATTAGATTTATTTTCCTTCTGAAAACTGCAATGGCCAGAGTATAGTTCGTGAAAGAAAGCTGGCTGGGTTGTATTCTTTGATTCCTAATTAACACCTTCAGTCTCAAAAGAGAACTAACAGAAATACCATAAAATGTTGCAGCTGCATTGTTATTCCGCTTGGTTGGTTTGTTAAAAGTCGGCTGGGCATTGGCAGCTGCAATAAAGGAAAAGCTCAATGGATGTTTTGTATTGTGCCCACTGAAGTGAAAGAAGGCAACCATTTTATTTTCAAATGGGCAGCTGCATAGTGATGTTTAAATGGAGCTAAATGTGAGATTTACTGTTAATTTATAGTAATTGGTTATAAATAAAGTAGCAGTATAGCTTGGCTTTCATCTGTTAAAGCCATAGAACACAAATTGAAGGGGAATGAGTTATGAATGGTAAAAAGTGAAGGGTAAAATACTGGCGTGATAGAAAATGCAGTTACTTAGAAGGAGTAATGGTATTCAGTTTTGCAGTGTAATGCAGCAGCCACCTTGGAAGCAAGTAGTCAAGCCTTCTTTAGATTGTGCTTTGAGAAGTAAAGGTAGACATCACTTTGTCCCAGTGTAGAGGAAAACAACGTTTTAATGCTGGGATTAGAACCAAGTGCAACTCTGCCTGGAGAGCACAGGTTTGTATTTTCAGTAGTATAATAAAGGAGGCATTTAACTCTGGTCTGATAAATCTCACTCACATTCAAAAAATGCAATTAGGGAAATATGTAAATCTAGATGTTTCATCAAATGCTAGCTAAGGGGTTACCAGTTCTTTCCTTGCACAATGACTGAACTAAAGAACTTCAGTGTCTGTGTAAGAACCATTGTCCCAGCCCCAGAGCCCGTTGGAAACCGAGTCCAGACTGGCCGTGGGAAATACCTACATATTTGACACAGGCCCCATTTCTGAGAGAAAAGGGGGTGGAATAGAAAGTATGGAGATTTTACTGTTGCATTCTAATCAGCCATGATCTGCCTAATTTGCTTTGATCAGGAAGATAAACTAATTTTCCTATAGGCTAGATAAAAGTAATTAGCAATCCAATGCTTTCATGCTTTTGTAAAGGGTAAAGAAAAGAATAGCAGAAATTGTAATGGTGGGACCAAAGTAGCCCTTTTCGGCTCATCTGAAAGCATTGTTAATTGAAAATAGGATGGTGCCACAGGAGAGAGGCCCTGATTAAGGTGCCTTTTTGGGCTGGGATATCTTTGTTCACCATGATCTATAATGTTACGCAGCTAAATGTTTCTGAAGACTAGTTTAACATGAGTTTTAGTATATTTAGCTTCTGTTCTCTTTTATGGAGAAAAACATATCCCAGGTAAACAGTACTTCTGCCATTCTGTGAGGATGCTGTTCGATTTCACAAGACATTTTAATATCTTATTCCACAATTGCATTAGAATAATTCAGTGGTTAATTAACATCTGGATCTGCTGCTACCATAAGCCTTCAAGATGAGGATTTCTAAGGTGTTAATAGGGCAATCAAAAACACTGTAGCCATAGCCAAAGCCAAATTACTGCATATCCCAGTCTCCTGATTGTCTTAGGTAGCAGTTGTGTGGTTCTGTGGGCCTGACAAGTGTGCTATGGTGTGGTGTGCCTGAGCTGAGTTTCCTGGGAGCTGTCACTCCTCCTTGGCCTTGGCCGTTCCACTTCAGTATAAATCAAGATGTCTTGTAAAATGCTGTTTCACCGTAAAACCTTTAATATGCAGACATAATGGAATGCCATCTTTATCCAGGCAAACTGCTCATTCAGACCTCACTAAATTCCATAGGGTGTAGAATACCTCATTTTTAATATCTGTCTTTTCCTGTGTTTCCTTGTCTTTATATGAATTGAGTAGTTCAACAGGCAGTTACAACCAGCTTGCTTAATAATTCTGTCCACCTACGTCTTTGTATTTTGGAAGTTTTATTTAATAAGTCAGATAAGCTTAAGGACTCTGTTTATCATTTATGTTACAGTTATATTGCAGTCCACAACCGTAATTGGGATTGTAGATTCATTGTGTCAGGAACAGCTAAAACATGGGGGCAGACTCTGTAAAAACTTCCATAGGAAAAAAAAAAAAAGGCAGCTATTGATGATGAATGGGAAGAACATTTTATGGTGTGGATAGAGAAACTGGGGCATGTGTTCTATCTCAAAGACGCTCCTATTAAAAAAATAATATTCTTTAAAGACTGAGTTTGGAAAATTAATTTCCCCTGCCAGCAAGATGCAGTGAAAAGTATTTGGAGGGGGGAAAAAAGCTATGTTCCTTTATGATAGCAGTCTTAAACTGAAGTATGTAACAAATTTTTCAGTTGTCTTTCTACATCCTAAAATATGTTGACATTGTGATCATCTGCATTGGTTGCATTCCAGCCCATTTGATGGCAAAAGCTATGTTAGTTTGAATGTCAGAATATGGTAACAAGAATAAAAACTGATGTAAGAGTTTTAAAAAAAAGAAGAAGCATTCACTGAAATACCACTAAAGCATTCATTTGATATTCAAACCTATATTTTCTTTATTTCCTTATTGCATTGCTTAGTGCCATATTGAATATTGCTGTACAAAAAGTACAGGAGGGAAAAGACAGCAAGCATGTAATTCCCCCCACCTGTTGGCAATAAACATCCTTCTTGCGTATGGGTGGGCAGAAGTTGCTCGCCTGGCCCTCTCAAGAGAAGACGGCAATTCCGTCTCAGACTTTTGAATTACATCACTTTTTCTGTAGGATGTGAGCTAGAGTTTAGATTCCTACAGCTGTTATTCACAAACCTGAGGAAGGATTGGTGATTGCTTTTGGGCCTCTTTTTGAGTTGCATAGAAATGAGTTTCTTAAATCCTTAGAGTTTTTCCAAATGAAAACCATGAGGAAATTGGATGATCTGTAATTTTTACAGAAGGAAAACACTGACCCTAATTATGAATGTTGTCCTTCTTCCATAGTGCGCTGTTCATTATGAGGCTGAGGTATTGCCACATTCTTGTGGTAATATGGAAATACACAATTGTCGAAATGGTGTAGAAGAATAGTTTTACAAGTTTCACAATTTTGTGATATCACTCATTTCTAGTCCCAAGGAGCTCAACACATGTATGACGTCAGATCTGTGCAGAATTTTTTAGGAAGATATGTGTAAGTTCTGCCCTTGTTCTGAGCCATCTGGAAACCATCAGCAAAG
The DNA here is from genome assembly GCA_013397935.1 of Dasyornis broadbenti. NCBI lineage: Eukaryota > Metazoa > Chordata > Aves > Passeriformes > Dasyornithidae > Dasyornis > Dasyornis broadbenti. Next base: position 4,134,725 of record VZRN01006818.1, read on the forward strand.
CACTGAGCCTGACCTTACCTGAGTACTAACCTTACCAAAAAGGATGGTTTTTATCTGGAGACACCTAAGAAACTGCATGGGAGAGAAACTTGTTCCACCTCATTGACCTAGAGGAGTCTGACTACGAGATTGAAACCCATGTGCAACTTGGCTCTCTAAGCTCTACTTTCAGGAACATATACTGATTTACAGAGATGAAAGATTTCAAACGTGTTTTGATTGTTGTTACAGTCTAAATTGCATTCACTTTCATTAGGGTTTTACTAATTTTTGTTAAGTCCTCCTTACTAAGTTTTCTGTATTTCTAGGAAGATCTACCTATTTATATTTTATAAAAGAAAGCCCAACAATCAAGTCACAAGTCTTAACATAGACTACAGAAGTACAGACAGCTTCTTGCTATTCCATGTAAAGGAAACTATTTTCTTTCACTAAAAGAAAAGCTTTAATAACCAACCAGGCATTACAGTATGCTTCTGATAACAGAAAATTTGTGTTGGTGCAGATAAGGAATCGGATTTCTTCATCTAAAGCTTTTTGCACTACTGCTAGTATAAGTATTGTGCATACATTTTGTCTTCCAATTTAGTTGCTCACTCATACTTGCCTTATGCCATTTAAGATACTCCAGGTTATCTGAGGTGTCTCCATGGGATACATATGATATGGGCTCTATAGGAAGTGCGTCCTCTACTGTGTGAACAGCGTTGGTTTGGAGCTAAGCAAGTAATCTCAGGTAGTGATGACCCGCAGGTAAAAATCAGGCAGTTTAGTTTACTTTTAGTCATCCCAGAGCCATGGCATAGTTCCCCTAGAAATCTTAAAGACACACAGAGAAGTGCAGTACTGTTAACACAGTAACCTGGCTGAGGGGAGAGATTTGGAGTAGAAAACACCTTTTTTAATTTGTGTGACAGCTTTTCTATAGGTTTTACTGTGAGTTGGGCTGAGCGTGGTTGATCTGTTATGCCATTTCCAAGATGCAGAGCATTTTCAAATTTAAATTATGAGGTTTCTTCTTTTGATAGCAAAAAAAGTGTGGGATGTTGTGATGTCCTACCCCCGAGGGGAAGGGAGTACTCAGTATTCATAGGTGCCCATGGTTGAAAAGGGGCAACAAAAGTCAGAGTTGCCCCAGTCATGCAAAAACTTAAAAAGTTTTATTGGTAAATGATACACTTGGCATTGAAATTGCCAAGTGAACATATAGTCCTTTATCTAATAGTATAGTCCACATGGTAGTTGATTTTGAATAAGGGATAGAGGGAAACCAGGGAGGGAGGGAGGGAAATCCAGTCCTAGCTCCAGTGTCAGTGCAGTATGTTCTCCTAGACCTTTCTAGGTCCTCTGGGTCAGAGGGCTTCAGGGGTCTTTGGTGGTCCCCCTACTGGGTCAGCCTTTGGCTCAAAATGACCATGCAGTCCAGGCCTGCTCCTTGACCTCGTTCCTGTGCCTGCACTGTGCTGTGTTATGCTTATCTCCAGGAGCCAGAACAGAGACATTTGTCTCACAAAAGTGCTGCCCTACTTCTGCATGGCTCTCTTCTCCAGCCACATCCTGTTCTTACCAATAATCCTTGATTGGCTCCATGACTGTCCAGCTATTGGTGTTTGAGACAGACACATTATCCCCTTGTCTTCTAGGCTTCTACAGATGTCTGCGTAAGTGGAAAATAAAGCAAATGAAGGAGGCAGATGCCAGGTGTGGCCTTCAGCCATGGTTCATGTGATTTCACATATACAAATCCTTGAATAAGCTTCTCCCTTTCAAAAGCACTGGAGGGAAGGATACTATTTGAGTATCCTGGTGAGGGTTGTCCAGTGAACTTTGTTGATCCCCAGTCTATGTGACCTTGACATTCACAGTAAATTTTCCAATATGGTGGAAAGGTTGATTTGTTCAAACAATGAGGTCTGTCTGGACTGGTGGAAATCTGACAGGGTTCTGAATTTTTTTTACTTTTAATATTGAAAAATTTGACAAGCATTGCATCCCTGGCATCCTCAGACTTTGCCTGGGGTCTCCAATGTGTGATATTGTTCTGTTTTTCTTCTTTTCTGTGGTGCATAAGCATTTTGACCATATTAGTTCAATAATAATAATCATAATCATAATAACAATAATGCCTTGTGCCTGTCAAAGTAGTTCATACTTTGGCTCTGGTTTAAGGTATTAGATTCAAAATGAAAAAAAAAAAAAAAATTAGGAAGAAGAGAATAAAAACATCCTTGGTATGTAAGAACACCCTAAAAAATGTTTGTGTATGTAAGGGGCACAAGTTTTCAGGGTGTAAAGCCTGTCCATTAGCTTTATTTGGAGAATAAAACGGTATTGTCCTAAAAGGCAAACACAAAACAGTATGCAACATATTAGAAATTATTACAGATTGTGAATACATAAAGTTTTTATAAAATATCATAAAATTTGAACTGTTGAATAAGTATTTATATCAATTTCTTGTCTGTATTTTCTATATTAAAAAAACAAAAGTCTTCTGACACCTGATTAAGGGAAATTTTAGAATGTTTCATAAGATAAAGCAATCAGGTTGTGCTTTAATCAGATTCATTGTTGAATTAGAAGAAACATACCTTCCAGTCTTAAAATAGTAACATAATTGTAAAGTTGTCAGTCTAGGGTTTCTGTTTGAACTGATTACACTTGATAAAAATAACAAACCATGACAAATAGTGGGGCTAGGTTTCAGTAATTCACTGAAGAATGTCTCAACCAAGTCTTTGTGGCAAAATGTCTTGTTTGCAGGACAAATGCAGAGTTGAAATAACAACCCATGAATACCACTGGTGAAATGGCTATGTACACAAGGTGAATGCTAAAGTTTTCCCTTCTGAATGGACCTTTTAATCCAGGCATTATCTAGGCTCTGAAAAAGTCTTCAGTGGCCTTACGTACAGATTAATGAGAAAATCTGAGACTTGGATTTGGGCTATTTGCAGAAACAGTTTTCAAGATTTACTGATGGTTGACAAATGCCATTTAAGCTTTCAAAGCCATCAATATGCTATTGAAAGGGATTTAGAGGGAAATCCTCCCACTATAGAGGAGAAGGACTTTGAAGGATCTCGGTGGAAGCCCTTGGTCTCCCCACCCCTTCAAACCTTTCACTGGCTTCCTTCAGTACACAGAGCCCTGAAACGCGTGGCTATGGGAAAGGGGTGGTGGCCCCTTTGAAAGGCGTTTGTATATAACTGAATGTGCCAATCTGCTTTTGTTCAGGCATGAGAACCGAATAGAAGGGTTTCCAGAAAAAGTCTCTTGTGCTCATGGTCAGTTTCTCAATGGGCTCTCCGCTAATAGATTTTTAATATGGGAGCTGCAAATGGCGAAATTCGAGTTTGAAAATTTTAGTGAATTGAAAAATTACCCAGGAAGGACTCTCTGCCCTATAGCATTTGTTAACAATGCTACCATTTTTTTCTCTAGCACTGGCTTTCAAAGAAAAGGAACTTCATACATTATACATGTAACAAGACAAATCACCTGAGTTTAAATTTTTGAAATAATGTCCTTTTTTCCACAGACATTTTAAAACCTGCTTCTATGTTATTTCTTTTTTTTTGGTTATTTAAAAACTCATTTTCAAACCATATGCTTTTATTAAAAAACGTCCACTGTGGTATTCAGTTAGAAAGAAAGGATGATGATCCTTAGATAAACATGTTTTAGTTAAAGGGGTTTTAATTTAAGATCAGGATGGCTTGAAGGCTTTGCTTTTGCCCATGCTGTTCTGAATGAGCAGGATTCAAGATGGAAATTCTGAAGAGCTTAATGAAATTGTACAAATGAAAAAGTGGCAGAACCTGCTGCACAGTTCTGGAAAAAGGGATCTCTGCAATCTCCTGTGGCTTATGCAAGGATATTCTGGGGCTTTATTCATGAAGTTCCTGAGAGATTTGTGGTTTTCAGTCAGAACAAATGCTCACAAAATCCCCTCTGTGGTCCTTTTAATAACAACAGTATTTATGCATGTAAAACCACATGGTTCTGTCTTCTTCAGTCTGTCACAAGTATGTGAAAGTTGAGATTCAAATGCCAAGGCCATGACTGAGGGGGCATCCTTCACCTGTAGTCTTCACATCACTCCCCACATGGGGCAGGAGAGCAAAGCCAGGATGTGGGCTGCTGTAGCCTCTCTATACCCAGTGTGTGGTGTGAAGAACATCATTGGGCATCCCACTAACTCCAAACTGCTCATGAAGGGAAAGGAAGGCTGACTGGATTCTGCAGAATGTGGGAAAAAGGACAATACCTCTCAGCAGAAGACCTGCTTCTCCTTAATGAGTGCTTTGACGTTACTGTCCCATATTTCATTTCTATCTGCACCATTTTCATGCTGGCATTCACTTGGCCACCATCTGGGGGAGGAGAGCAGCAGTAACAGTGTGTGGCAGGTACTGTCTTGTGCAAGGCGAGCAGTGGTCATGAGAAGCTGCTGTCATGTAGCAGTTGGGTGTTGTGGTGTTCACCTGTGCTACTTGTTCATCACAAAGCAAATAGAACTCCCAGACCAGTCTTGTCTAAAGCTTCTAGTTCTTAAAAAAGGATGGTGCATCTCCACCCAGAACAAACCATCTGTTAATGCCCCACTCCGCTCCACAGATTTAGTGTTTGATTCACTCTGGGTGGTGCATGGGAGAAACAACAAAATTCTCAGGAGGTTCAGTAACAAACTTTTACTTGCAAACTTTAGAACATTAAGGTGGAATAAGGTACTTGGCAAATTTTAAATGAACTTAGGCAACTTTACTTATCTAGATATAACAAGGCACTTACAAGGCATTGACTGGATTTTTTTAATCTGGTTTACAATATATTTTGAGAAGAAGTTAGAAGAAGAAAGAGAGAACGAAAGATAAAGAAAGGGTAAGAGTAGAAAGCTATTGCCTCTGGCAGATCCAGCGACAAGACTTGATTGTTGCAATTTAAATGTCCACTGATCCAAGTGATGGTCACAATCGTGATCTGCCAGGTGTGGGGGAAGCTCACAAAATACAAAGTTCAGTGGGTTAAGATACTCTGAGGTTCAGGTGGGAATGCCCAGGTACCTCCTCTGGGGGGGAATTTTACACTGTCTGATGCAACACTGCTTTACTTGTATTCTGGTGGGAGGACCTAGAAATGAGTCTGGGGTTGCTTTGGGGTATTTGATGGCTTATGACACTTCCTAAGACATGACAGCTGCCTCTCATTAGAGTAGTTGAGCCAATTATATATACCCCATCAGAAGCGATGAACACCTTCAGACCTACCTATGAATGTCCCAGTATCTCCCCCAGAGGGAAGTGTTACACCTGAGCCAATTACACCCTCTCAGAAGGGATGAATAATGTGAATGTCCCAATTCCTTCCCAGGGGCGGGAATTTTACAATTGAGCCCTTTGTGTAAGGTAGGATATTGGCATGATAAAAAACACTATCCCACCTCTTAGGATCTGTTTCTTACCAGCCTCTTCCCTTACCTGGCTCAAATCCCAGTTTCTGGCTAAACAAAGTTTGACTTCAGGTGGTCATTCCCTGGTGCTCACACCCTCTGCACCTGGGCTGTTCCCTTGCACTTTGTCAGCAAAGCATTCACTGCTTTTGCAAATGGCTAATTGTTTGAGCCATTAACTATTAACATTTCAATCTCTCACTCCATCACTATGTACATTATTCTGAGTAATCCTTTTGGTTTTCTGATGGAGCTCACTGGAAACCTGAACTTGATGTTAAAGAAAAATGGAGCAGAGGCTGTGGAAAAGAGAGGGTGAGGAAAGAAATATTAATGGAATCAACTCATCACTTTGAAAAAACACCAGGAATGAAAAGTTAAGTACCAAAAAAAAAAAAAA
>VZRN01006818.1:4140612-4164008 GCA_013397935.1 Dasyornis broadbenti
AAAAAAAAAAAAACAACCTGGAGCAGGCATGACAACCAAACAGAAAACAAAGAAAAGCTGTGACAGCAAAAAATGTCACTCTTTCCTCTCCTAAGTGACCTACATGACATCTTGCCTTTAACTCAACAGATTTTAGAAATTATGAAAGGGCTGAAGAAAATATGTAGAATCCATGAACCTATCAGTACTACACGCACTACTGCAGGCAAGCCTCATGCTATTCTGTAATTTCCACAGCCATGAAATACTGCCTGTTGGGTAGAACATGGCAGTAGGAACTCACAGGCCTGCGATGATGTTCTGATGTTCTCCACCCGTGGGAGTCACTGGGAGTTTTGCTACCAACATCAGTGGAGCCAGGTGTTTACCCCCAGGTACTGCCCTAGTGCTGACATTGACTTGCTGTATTAGAGGTTTTAAGACATGTAAATAACAGGGCAACTGATTGTTTCCAACATTTTTATAACATTTGGAATAGCTAAATAATAGAGATCTTGGCAAATTCATTTTGTGAGCAAAATAAGCAGACCAGGCAGGTGCACTCTAAGGACACACTATTTCACATATGCACACAGGTGCAATAGAGTTGGCAGCAACAGTTTACATTTGGTAAAGGTTTGTTTTGGCTACTGATGTTTTGTGATATTGTTCACTATTGTCCCCAGGAAGATCCAAAACTCATATTTGAAGCCTGAACCAGAGACAGGGGAGTGGATTTGGCTGAACAGCACCAGTTAATTGCTTGCCCTGAAGAGATTTTCTGTTGATCATCATAACAATCACAAGAAGTGTGGGTCACTGGCCTCAAAATGAGGTTGCCAAACAGTGGACTATGTAAACTCAGTGAATAAAAGGAAGGAAACAGGGATCATTTTTTTCTGGATCAGAGTGCTGCCTCTACTTCTACTAAATATTGGCTTATCCTCTGAACAGCCCAGCTGAGCTCAGTAGAAACAGGTTTGAAGTATTTTGTCGCCAGATATTAATTGTACAGCTCCGATCCCATTAATTTAAGTTGTAAAAGGAAATAATTTCTCAAAAGAGAAGAAATTTTTATACTAAAAATAGTGCAGCTCACTTCCCTGTTGATTATGCCAGTATAAGTACATGAAAAATATGTGCCAGCCCAATGCAACACCTGAGGTCTCTCTGCTGGAGATTTCCCTTTCGTAGGCTGACTTAGAGCATCTCAACTCTGCTCCTTGGCCTGAATTATTTAAAGCTAGCTCAGGTATTTCAGTAGTCTGCCTATCTGAAGGGCAGCTGATCAGTTACAAGCAAAGAAAATATGTGGAGACTGGATATAAGTGATGTCAGTATAAGATTAAGGACTTAGTATTTATGTATATTAAGACTGTTTTATACCAGTCCATGTGAAAGTGTCTCATGATGAAAGTGAATTTTGATTACTTAAGAAAAAAGAAATCATTACCTGATGGAGAAATATAGTGTTTTCAAGTGCATTACCTCTGTAAGAATCAAGCTACGTATTTCTTGGCACTTACCATTGCAGAAATTTAGGTGTTCAGTCTGTCAGGGAAAGAACTTACAGCTTTGTCATTCCTCTGAGCTTTGTAGGAAGTGTTGGAAGAGGATGTCAGCCAGCCAGGAGCTGGCAGATCTGGAGGCCTATTGTGTTTCAGCAAACAAGCTCTGTCAGACATAAAGGGAAGATGTCCATATAAAAAAAAATCCACAACTTCCTATATCTGAAGAATGTTTACAGTATTTACATCCTAGGTATAAGATCAGCCTGCATTAGTCCAAGCCAAAACTGCCAACTGAAAAAAAACAGTTCTGTTTCACATTTCTTATATATTTCTCCTCTGTATTTGGGCTTGTGGAGGCACAAATACCAATGTAGTGAACAAATTCAGGGAACTGATTCACATTAAAACCAATTTTTTTTCCTGCTGGATATATTTTTAAATACAGATCAGTTGCCAACTCTGATTCAACAGCATCCTCACGAGGAATGAACTGTTCTGGATTAGGGGAGAGAAATTCTTTTGGTAACAACATTGAATGAAACTGAGTGTGTTGGTAATATGGCATCCATTGGGTTGTCCATGCAATAAAGAGAAAATTCTGTAAATAATTATTTCAGCTAAGCAACAGTACAAAAATTATCAAATTAATACTTCAGAGTAGAACTTTAGTAGGTGTAATGTAGCATAGCATTGTTGTCTTTGCTGAAACTCTTCAATTGCTATTCAGCCGCACAAGGTACAACTGGATGGTAGTAAAGGCAGAAGTGACAGTGCTCTGTTAAAATGGTTGGACATGATAATATTAATGGTCTTTTCCAGCCTGAACAGTTCTGTCATTCTGAGTCTATGATTCAGCACCAATGCATAGGAAAATGGAGTTACAGGATAAGAGGAGTGTAGAAACGTTACCAGCATTTTACTGCTAAATCACTTGACAAAAAAAAAAAAAAGATCAGTTGAGATCAAAGGGGTGGACTCTTTTCTTTGCTGACTTACATTTTGCCATCTCCTTTACCAAGCCAGAATTTCACCCAGAGTATGTGTGTTTTGCAGTGAACTATTTTGGGAATACCAAGTGTATATACTCATGACAGCTGCTACATTATGTCGCACCAAGTAGCATTGTGCAGAGACCCTGTGTATGAAATTGGAACAGTCAAGCATCATCCTGCTGTGCCTGGGGTAATCAGTGTCTCTGAGGGCACCTAACATGGTAATGTGTCTTCCAGGTCTGGGCCCAGCTCACTCATCTGTACCTCAGGGACCTTTGCGCTGTGCAGTGTAGGATAGATATTTCCTGCCCCAAATACAGGTCTGTTGTGCACAGGTTTCCAGATTATCATGCTTACACCATCACTGTTGAAATGTGTTTGTAGCAGATGCTCTCAAAGCTGTTTGGGTTTACATTCTTCAAATCCATGCTGTGGAATTTAGTTGAGGCAAATTAAGATGCACAAAATAAATTACTTACACTGTATCTTGTTATGAATGAAATCAGGCTAGTCATGATTAATTTTCACCCTCAGCAGCCTCACTGAAGTAATCTTGTGTATTTTGGTGAAGATGAGTTTTAAAATTGGTTTGTGTGACATATAATCTATGCTGTAAATAACTTATTGTTAGATATTCAGACCAATTGATTGTGTGACCCATGATACTTAATTTAGAAATTTGCACTTTTTAACTTTGGGGTCATATTTTGAATCTTTGTTAACACTCAGATATATTTTTAATTAGTTTCTGCTGTAGACAAGATGTAGTATGTCAATAAACAAACTATGCTCTGCTTTTTGTACGTGTTCTCCTCTCATATAAAGAGCCATAATTTAGGAACAGCCTCATTGAAATCAGAAGGATGATATTATAGACAGGGAATTAGAAGAAAATTGGACCCCCCCGTTTCTAAAATGGATGAATGTGTCTTCATTCAGAAGAAAAAAAAAAAAAAAAAGGTATTTTTGTCATTTATGTAGCAAATAGTTGTAAAAATAAGCAACGTGTGGAGTGGCAGAAAATATTCTGAAACTGAGGGTTTCCTTTTCCTAGACTTGGTCACATCTAGTAAATATCTTTTATCAATTTAACTGTGCTGTTCTTCATCAAAATAAGATAAACAGCACTTGATAAACAAACAGGTAATGAAAAAAACAATAAACATGCTGGTAGTTGTCTTCAAAAATTACAATATAAACTGATACTATTTTCCTGTTGTATATTGTTTCAGTATTTGAACAAGATTAATCATGTATGCAGTACTCATATAATCTGTTTGAACTAGTGCAGCAGAAACAAGCAGTAACTCACAAAGTAAAAATGTACTAATACAATCTCTGGGCATGGGTGGAAGAGGAATTCCATTCAGTCCTCTTTTAATTGCTTCTGCTGGCTTCTGTATTGTAAAATACTCCTTTAGTTATTTAACTTTCTTAATATGTGAGTTAAGTACAGCAAATGATTGATGTGTTGGAATGTTTTTATAACTTACCCTGGTAATTATTCCTTAGCAAACTGAGTCGTCAGCTTCAAATAACTACCATGAATCAGCTTTGAAATTAAATGGTTAATTTCATCTAGTGAGCATCATGAATTTGATATAAAAAAAAGGAGAGAGCCAGAATCTTTGTACCTAAAATGAAATGTCAGATACTTGTCAGATTAATTCAGCACTGGGTGTGTTTGATCTGATCTTTGATCTTTACTTTCTTTTTTTGATCCTGATTGTTTGCTCTGCCCTGCTCCCTCTGCTGGAGTCTTGGATAAACTGAATGGCAAAATTGTTTCCTGAAAAGATTAATCATGCACATACTGTTTGCTTTACAAATGTTCTGCAGTCTAGATATAAGTAAGACTTTGATGGTTGTTTATATAGCAGAATTGCCTATGTTCAGGAATAATGCATGGTGTTTAAAATGACTCTTACACAGCTTCTGCAGTAATAAGCCAAATTTTGCTGTCTGTGACATCAGAGGAACTCAGTGTCAGGTGTTGGGAGTGCAAAAGTCTGGCCAAAGCATTTTGTTACTTTATGTTGAATCCAGATGTGACCTATCAGCCTGGTTTGCCAGGATCCAATGTTATGGGCCAATACATAGCATAGAGGAGATGTTGACAGAGTCCTCCTTACCTTTGATGTTTCCCTAAATTCAAGGTGCTTGGTCCTTACCATTTCTATTTATTTACAATTGCAGTGGCTGGAACAAGCACCACTGATGTGCTGAGGAAGGGTGTGAGGGGACAGAGGCAGTACTGTCCATTTACCGCCATGAAACTCTCGTGAGGTGCTCAGGCACACAGACTCACTGCACGGTCTCTTCTCAACATCCTTTGCTTCTTTGCAGGGCATATGTCAATACAAGGAGTTGAGTCTCTGGAAACAGTGAGCTTCAATGTCAAGTAACAGAAATTGTTTGTGAAAAGTGTGTAACAAGCAATCCTCTTTTAGCCTTACACCCCTTCACGTAAACCTGTAGCATGGGATCTGTTGCTGTTAATTTGCTATTGCAAATAATATTACATAGGAAAATGGATTTTAAAATACTTAATGTTGGCATTTTTCATTAACAGTATGTAGAAGGGCAGAAATAACTGTGCTATCTGCACTTGTTATTTACCGTGAATACGTTAGTGAGATTTCCTGCTCTGTATAATACTTGTAGTAGCTCTCTCTACTGCATCTTCCTGCTAATCTACTACTTCTTCTTCCAGAAGATTTTTCCAAATACAAAGATGTACTCTTCAAATGTGAATTATTTGGTGGAAATTTGCATCTTAATCATAGTTTACTACAGGGCATTTCAGAGAACCACAGATGAAGTTTGAAGCTAGTTATGAGAAGAAGTGCTATGGCTTATTTATTCATGCTTGTGCTCTGCCCTGTGCTGCTCTGCATGCATGTATTAGACATGCAAATACATGACCAGCAATTCTCATGTTGACTTTAAAAGATAATGTAATCTAGGAACATTAATATGAAAATATGTTCATTTTTTTCTGAGTCTATTGACAGTTTGTACTTTGGTAAATTGGTGCAAATGCCATGGTTGGACAGTGTGATCTAATGAAAAGGGTACTGGACAAATCATTATCAGTGTCATTTTCCTCAGCGGTGTATAAACCTCTGTTTGACTGTGAGCATGTCACTTAGCCATTAGGTGTCTTGGTTTCCTTCCTGCAAAATGGTGGTAGTTATTATTCTGTTTATTTATCGAGACCCTCAAGCAAAAACATCTATAGCAGTTTATTTGTAGGAAATAGAAACTACTATTACTACAGTAATAGTAGGCAAATAGTTTTACCTCCTTTATGTAGCTGTGGTAGATGAAGGTATTTTCCATGAAAGTTGAAACATTTGCATTGGTAGATGGCATGCAGTTAATATCCAAAATATTCTTCTATCGTACAGTGGAGCCAGTATTTTGCCAATAGTAGAAACAAGAGTGCTGTGTTAGAAAAAGAGGCAGACCAAGGGAAGAGCAGAAGTAGAATTCACCTGTTTTCATTATTTTATGTTACTACATGTAAGCTAGTGTCAAATTTTGCTGTAAAAGAATTAAGGAAATTGTCTTAGTTTAGAAACTGTTCTCAGCTGGTAAGAACTAAGGGCCTGCATTCAGTCTGTCATCAGTATTTTATGAGAGTGCTTTATCTTTCAAAGACTTCCATTAAAAAGAATGGTTAATACATCTGCTGGGATAAGGCTAGCTTAGAAGAATCAAAATTAATAATCTTAATAATAAGTCTTGATAATTTTCTAAAAATCAAACAGATTGCAACTGTTAAAAAAAAGGCTACAAAATTAATTCTGTTTAATATTGGATTATTGTATTAGACCTGGAAAGGGCAGACAAGTTTGTAACATTCGGTATAACAGACATTTAGCCTAGTAGAAGTTTTGCCTGTATCCCTAGACAGACTTTTGTTCTCTTTTAAAACACATAAATATAATGTGAAAAACTGATCTTCCAAGATGAATAGTCACTGAAACATCTCTTGTAATAACAGCTATTAAAAGTTAGTAACGTGGCCTGCAGACTCATCTACTATATGTTAAGAACTAGTTCACTTGTTTTACTGGCTTTCTGAAATTCATTGTGAACTACTCACTTTTAAGATGGTAACTGGATGTTTTTTTCAGTGTGTATATGCATGGACAATAAAACTGGGGGGAACAAAGGCCTATCATATTTGCCTTCTCGGATGCCGTTTTGCAAATGCTCAGAATTTGCCCATCTGCTCACCAAGAAAAAACAGACAGATGCATGGTGCATTTTTCAGTATTTTCTGGTCTTTAAAGATTTCATCGGAGACAGGATTCCTTTAACAAGTCACCAGAGACACAGCGTGATGATTGATTGGCACAGAGTATAATTAAGACATCATTATAGTGAACCATGTTGCCAGTGCAGCCACTGAAGCAAAACTTCTTATCTTTTGAAAAGATGAAAGTTTCATTTGCTGGTGTGTTTCTTTTATAGTCAGCAGCTGGAAACAGGCTGCAGGAATGCTGATGGGAGAAGGGACAACGCGTTCATCTCACTGTTCAAAATAACATATTACCTTTTCAGTACAATATGGCAGCTCGTGGTGGTTTTCGCAAAGGTGGATCTGATACTGTTGCCTGTATCAGGAGCATTTGTAGACTGAGGGTATACTCTTCACCATGTTGCTCCTGCTGACATCAGTGGGGGTTTGTATGTGCTGTGATGCTGGGAGATAAGAGTGGTTCTGTTATGCTGAGTTCTTTAAAGGTTTTCAGTATTCAGATAATTCTAAGTGTTTCACCGCTGTTGTAAGAGTCTACCAAGACTTGATACAAAATCAGAACCATTCCACTGAAGGTAGTTGAAGATCCAGTATCTTGATTTTAATGTTTTTAAGCATTCCATTGCAAATGCTAGTGTGCAAGCCATCTTTCATCCCCTTCTCTTTCCTAGAGAGAGCAAATTGCTGATTTTGACAGGCTAGCACTGAAAGGAGAAATCAAAAAACCCATTTAATGGAAAGAATCCTTTCTAGGTGCAGGACATAAGACATACCCACTGCAATTGTTACTGGTTTTCATAGTAATAACATGTAACCCTACAGTTTACCAGCTAGCTGTAAATTTGCTGGCTGTTAGCTGTGCTTGATCCTGCTAATGGCTGTAAATCTCATCCTAGCCATGTCTTCTTGGCAGCATGGTCCAAAATGCTAGCAAACCAAAATGCTGAGAACCTCCTTTATTTGTCTCTAGAGCACTGTGAGGAATTTCTGCCCAGAAGCCCAAATTTCACAGTATTGCTCACATGAGACCCAGTGACTGTTTGCATTGCATTAACTCTTTTTGTTCGTCTCACCTCTCTGAACATCGCCTCAGAAGTAGCTTTGGGTCGTGACACTTCTCTCAGTCATTCCAGTGAACAAAAATTTGATTAAATGCATCCATGATGATTCTGAAACAAAAGAGTATTCTGAATCTAAAAACTGTAAGCACACACAAACTACGGCTTTGCCAGTGTAAGGAATATGTGGTTTTTTAGGGAGAAATAAAGTCACCTATTTAGCTAGCTGGTACAGTTGGAAGAAGTGGAGAGTTTTGATTTTTGTGCCTGAAAGTTTCTCAGTTTTTCCAACTGTATCAGCTAGCTTCATCAAATATATTACCTCTCCCTACTATTCTTCTGCCTTCTATTCTTAAATCCTTACAGCTAAAAGAATAACACATTGCCAGCATAGACTAGAATGGCCTGTGTCTTAGTTGCTGGTATGTTAAAAGCCAATTTAAAAAGATATTATTGAGCAAGTTTGGGAAATAATTTCTGTTACCTCCGCCATCCCTGGAAGTATTTAGAAGTATGTGTGGCACTTGGGGACATGGTTTAGTGATGAACATGGCAATGCTGGGTTAACGGTTGGACTGGATGATCTGAAGGGTGTTTTCCACCCCAAACAATTCCATGATTCTGTGAAATATGCATAGGTAATGTTTAGTAGTTCTGTTACACAGAAACGTCTTTGTACGTTATGTTCCAAGAAAAGAATTGTATGGAAAAAAAAGCAACTGATCTAAGAGAAAATCAGTTAACTGGTAGTTTTAAAAAGAGTTAGAAATTGCTGCGGTGTATACTGGGGAAAAGGAGAGATTCTCCTCCATCACAGGATGTGGAGCACATACTTTACCATATGAGTGGAGTCTAAAAAGAAGACTAGGACACAGCAGTCCAGTGTTGGCAAATCCACCTCTGGAGTCTAAAGATGTTATTAAGGAAAATGCACTTATTGTTGGTTTTCTCCTTGAGCATCAAAGCACATAATGAAAGCCACCTTCTCTTATTCTAATCCGCTTAAGGTATTAGGGTCGGGTCAGTCGACTGCTTCTGACTGGTTCATCATGGGGTCCTGTGGGTGGTACAAGCAGACAAGTACTGCCTACTAGTAATAGAAGTTAATGTGCTAGAAAAGCAGACTTCAGGTTTTTCTGGTCAGCCAGAGCACTGGTTAATGCTGGGTTTGTAGAATGTCCTAAATATGAGTGTGTCTGAAGATAAATAATTCCCATCTTCCACCAGGGCTGGCTTTTTGAGACTGAAATGTGATTTGACATGTTTCCAAAAACCCATTAAGACATGTGCTGAAAATATCATAATCAAAATGATCTTGTTAAAATATTGGGTTTATCTTAATATTCAGTAGTTTATAATTCACTACCTGGATGAGTTTTTCTTTTGCCAAATAAATCCATGTTTTTGTTCTCTTGCCAGAATAAATCCTTTGAGCCTTTATCAAAGTGAAAGGGCAATAACTTGCTAAACAGTGTGAAAGAATTAGGTGATAAAGTATCACAGTAAAAAATGAATTTAATAAGTACACATTTCTCAAATTATACTTTGATTTTGAAGTGAACACAGAAACCTTACTCAACAGTGATTTGATAATTGTTGTAAAGTATTAACACATTTCCTTTATTTCAAAATCTCTATGTAAAGTATGTTTTTAAATTATACATTTTAAAATTCACCAAAAGATCAAACATCTAAATTAACTATGCTGACTGAAAGCATATATTCTGTAATGTGAAACAGACTGTGGGTAATAAGAAATAGATGGAGTAGGAATAGGATGCCTACCCACCAAAGTACAGATAACTTATTTACCTTGTAAGCTCTCAACAGCTGGAAGAAATAAAGTTATCCAAATAGTACCCAAAGTAGCTGGAAACTATAAGCACTGCTAGAAATGCATAGATACATTAAAATAGTGGGGAGTTTTAAATTACTGTGTAATATTTGCATAAAATATGCAGGTCACTCTTAGTTTTATTTTAAGAATCTACAGAAATTTTGATATAGTCGTGTAAGTTATATCTTCCACACAGAATTTCATTATGCAATTTGTTTACAGTCTTGGTGCTTAATGAAAAGCAATTATAATGATACTGTGGGACATGGGGGAGACAATGGAAAACAATGAAAAGGCACCTTACGAATAAAAGGGTATAATATGAAATTTAGTCTAAAATATAGCTTGAATGAGCTCTGACAGAGCTGATATGGCTGGTAGTTTCCTGTATCAGGAACTACTGTGGAACCCCACCAGGAAGTGTGCTACAGAGCAGGATCACATTACACCCTTGTTTTATGGTTCATTTCACTTATTTAATGCAATTTGAGTACCTGTAACAAAAGACCACTCAAAAAGGGAATGTTTATTATTTGAAAATATGTCGTTTCTATAAGTCAAGTTGGGTTTTGGGGACACCTGATGTGCCTGTGTGAGGCAAGGCAAATCAGTATGACCATGCAACAGGCTGTACAGCAAAAGCGAAGTGTTTCCATATTCATGAAATTTTAAGGATGATACCGATACTTTGTTTGCTTTTGCCTGTCTACTTTAGTAAATCCAGTGTACTATAGTGCTACAACAACAAAAAATATAGTAATTTTCCTTTACTACTCCAAGTAAATTTTAATACAGTACAGTGGTTTATTAAAATTATGTCAACTAAAAGTGTTGTTTAGTGTTCCAGCTGATTTATAGAGCGTGATAAAACATTCCAAAATCTCTGGAAATGAGGAACATGCTGCAGCCTGTATTTAGTTTGACAAAGCTGTGTTCATACGAAAGAGGAATATTTAACGTGCTCACTAGATAATGATTCATCAATTCTGGCAGAGGAACTAATTTTTATTAATGTAGTACTTAAAAATGTGTGGAATGAACAGCTGGATACCACAGTTGTGGCATGCCATATTAAGTCTCTGTCTGTTTTCCCCTACAGTGATCTCAGTATGAACAACATTACTAAGCTGCCCTCAAACCCTGTGCACAATCTCCGCTTCCTGGAAGAGCTGTAAGTATCATTGTATCCTTGATGGGCATAGTCAGCTCTAGACACATTCCTGTGTTTGTCTCCCATACTTACTGTGGGAACCAGATAAAACGGTGCAGGAAAGCTGTCAGCCTGACACTTTTGGCACATGCGGAAACACTTAGCTGAAAAAAACCCAATTGCTTGTGATTCTGGAAATGAACTTATAAAAGAGTTACCATGAGGCTACAACTTCTCTAAGCAGAGACAGAGCCAAACAAATTAAAATTTTTAAACAAGGACTGTTTAAAAGAGCTGGATTGCTTTTTGGAAATAGTTAAGCAGCAGGATATTAAAAGTTTGAATACTGCCTCATGTTTATTAAAATCCCAAGTAAAGCTGTAATCAAAACCAAAACCTGCTGCCTTGTTCTGCCTGTGTCAAGGACAATTGAGTCCACATTTCATAGTATCAAGGCTTCTTGTCCTAATCACTTCTAATTACTGTTTCCTTACTCTTAAACTTAGCATCCCTGAAGGCCTACTGTAGAATGCAGAATCCTGCAAAAAGCTTAGTTACGCTATCTACTACATTCACCGGGGGGGAAAAGTGCATGGCAAAAACTAGCTGATCAAGCACAACATCAAAAGAGGAATGTTGGCTTGAAGTGATGGTGACTAACCAAAAGTGAAAAGTATTGTGCATTCATGAGACCTGGATTTGGCAGTGGCTCTAGTTATAATGGCCTAGGCTTAAAAGAAAATTTAGGTTTCTGAGGAATGATGGAGACTCTGTAACTGATGTACTGTAGATCTTGTGGAAAAAAAGCTGGCACCTGTATTTGCATGAGTACCTCTAAATATTAATTAAAAGCCTTTTATTAAATGGGGCTTTAAAGTTTTTTGGAAGTGAAAACCTGCTTTTTTTTTTTTTTAGTATGCTTAGCTGCTAACACACCATAAAGTCCATGTAAGATATGCAAAGTCATGGTGCTACCCTTCTTGCAAAGACATGTTTTAAGCTATGGAATGTGTACAGTCCTCTGCAATTTAGGTGGGTATTGCACTGATAACTTCTGGTGTCCTTGCTAATGCTCATTTGAATTTTGCCATCTGGTCTTTCCAGCCAGCATCTACAAAAACTAACAAAAAATTGAAACCATAACCATTTTGTATGCTAACTTTGGACTATACTCTATTTGCAAGCAGGTTTTCCTTTCCTGTCTTATTTTTATTACTCTTAGCACTTCTATTTAAAAAGCTTTATTTCATTTTATTCTCTCCCTCTACTTACTCCTTTTCTTTGGTTATCAATATCAGTCTTGCCATTAGAGCAACTTTCAAATAATGTAACAGATAGGAACAGAACATGGAGAGGTGTCACACACCAAGTGTTAACAGTACCAAGTGCATATGAAGTGAATCACGCCCACAAAGCTTATGAAGTTCTTCATCATGTTTATGTTTGCTTGTCCAGTCTCCTGTCAGTTGTAATAACCCTGCTAAAACCTTCCAACCCAGTTGCTCTCCGGCCATTAAAGAAAAGAATTAAAACAAAAGTTTGGGCTTTTCCTGGAAGGAAATTCTAATACAGCCAGGTTGCCTTCACTCTTTCATTTTATGGTTAGAGTCACAGAATCAGCTGAGTTGGAAAAGACCTTCGGAGATCATCAAGTCCAGCCTATGACCTAACACCTCTTTATCAACTAAACCATGGCACTGAGTGCCACATACAGTATTTTTTAAACACCTCCAGTGATGGTGACTCTGCCACCTCCCTGGGCAGCTAGATGGCCCAAATAGTAAGACTCAAGTCACTGCCTGAGACTGTTCTGTGGTCTATGTCATCTTCCTAAACAAAACCTTTGAAAATGTTCTTGTCTTCTCCTTGTGCTGGGCCTACCTTTTTCATCGGAAATTTTAAATCTTCATTCTTACAACCCTCTGTTCCAAATTAAGTAATTCCAGTCTTTCATTGCTGGTAGTACCAGCAAGGTACTTATTTTTTTTACTATATTTTGTTCTGCATATACATAGTCAACTCTTCTATTTGTTTCACACAAGCCAATCACTTCTATTTCTCATTAATTTAATTCTGTTTTGTGAAATCCTTTTAGTTTGCATTCACTTTTAAAATAAGCTTTAAAAACTGAGGCCTTTGAAGATGTGAGGCGACTTCTTGTTGTGCTGAGAGACTGATTGGTGTTCAGAGGCATGCAATACAATTCAGCCTAGTATTATATAGAAAAAGGTATAGACAATGGAAAGAGCATTTTGAATTTTATTCCATTTTGAAGTAGGGCAGAACAACCATTGTAGTTCCCATGCTCCCCTATATTAATTTTTGAGCAGTGATTATACATATGAAAATTATTTTTCCCATCCAGGCATTGCCACATGATTTTTTTGCCCCTAGCTTACCTGAGAGATCTGTGTTTTGTTAAAAGGAGAGCAGTTAAAAGGTGCTTTCAAAAAATATAACCTAGCCCATAATGCAGACATTGTTAAAATAAGATTTTAGGAGATCTTTACCAAAGCAATGTTTCATAAAATTAAAATCCATCTTAGAAATGTCTATCTGATCTTTAAAGTACAACAACACCAGGAGCTTGAAATGCAACTTTCAGGGTTTTTTACTGTTGAAAAAAGTGTTACTAATCCCTTTATTAGAGATCTGGTTCAAACATCTGATAAAAGCTCATGATTGAACCACTGAATTTTAGCTTAGATGTTACATCCTCGATGCCTGGTTTGGCAATACTATCAAGTGATTACCCCCAAAGAACCAAGGTTTTATTAAAACAGTTAAACTAATTGTTTTGACTCCAAAGTAGTGATGTATAAAACAGGTCTGTTCAGCCAATTCTGACCTTCCAGGCTGAATCTGATCCACTTTTACAGCCAAGGTTAGACACGTGTACATGCAGCATTCTCACAAACCTGGTAGTTGTTCTTAACCAAAGACTGTGGTCACTGAAGTAAAACATACTGGAAGTATTTTTGACGTTCATGTTCCTCTGAAAATTTTGGAAAATGCTGTAGTACTTGGAACTTTGTAACTCTCAAAAAATTTAATTCTGAGCAAAATCTTTTAGTTCTGAAAACGATGGGCCTTTCAGATTTAATTTTCTCTTAAAGCACATGTGACAGAACTCCCACCAAGAAAGAAGTATGTTTCAGCTGCTTGATTATCAGCAAGTTGTTCTGCATGAACTTGTACTATACTCTTAAGTCAAATTCATTATAAATTCAAAATAACTGCAGATATTTATCAGTCTGACCGAGTCCAAGACTCAGTCTCATGTGGATTATTTCTAGACATATATCATTATACAGGATGTGTAGAATGCCTGTTCTAATAGAGCAGTGAATTAGAGTAAGGCATGGAATAAAGGTTTTTTAAAAAATCTAAAGACTTACGGAGGGTGGGACTCTTAAGTGTTTTAGAGGCAACTACATCTGAGTGCAGACCTAACATTTTGTGATTAGTTACACTTCAAAGCAGTGCCTGAAACTATTTTATTTTATAAATTAACGTCTCAGTGAAAGGTGAGGAAGAAAGCCAATAATAATTTAAAACTATTTGAATCAGACCTACCTACAAAATCTTTCCAGCTAGATATATATCCACATATACAACATATGCATTAATATATGCACAGACACCTACACATGCACATATGTAAGGCTTTCATTTTAATTTTAAACACAGGAGCATTCCACAGATAAACAATGCTTCAAGTGATTTTTAATAAATTGCTGTTTTCCAGCAACTTAAAATGGATGTTTTAGTAAAACAGCAAAAGACTGTTGCATTACAATTACTTTACTACACAGCAGGACAGTCCCAAATAACCTCTTTTCCACAAAACCAAGCAATGAAGTCACCCTAATTAATTGCAATCTACATGCAAGTGCAAGAATGTTTTCTGGCACATGTGATTATTTTAAAATAATCTTAAAATCAAATAAATATATCTACAAAGTTTTTGAGATTGATCTTGGCATTATTACAGTAGTCTCTCAGGCAGAAGGGCCTTTAAAAGTACATTTTACTGTAATACAGAAGTGCAGAATTGCAGATACAATACATATGAGATGGTTTATGTGACTCTTAACCATGGTTTGTGTTGAAATCCTTTTACACTGCAAAAGTGGTCAAGAGGCCACTGTATATGTGAAAATGAAGTTCTAAATTACCAGGCATGATCCATTACCAGTGGTTCTTATTTATTTTTTCTTTTTACTTCTCTCCCTGTTTGCTCTTTCTCCCTGCAAGGAGGTTTTCAAAGTGTTAATGGGAATTAGGTGCTCTTTTCCCCACTGACTCTGAGTCGTGGGATGAGATCTCTGGTCCTGAACCTTTTTTTGAAAACTGAGAGCGTTTGCTCTTGGGGTCCTGTGCAGTCTTTATTTTTGTGCTGGTGCAGGCGCATTGTGACTAGCACTGAAAAAAGAATCTGTACTCTTAACTATAGTGTAAGCTGGTAGAAAACATGGAAGTGCTGCAGCCATAACCCAAAACTTTTTTAGAAATGGGGGAGTCTTGTAATTTACTTCAACAATCCTGGAACATTATCGTTAAATACTGAAGTATTTCCTAAAGGTAAACTGCATAAATTTAAAAACCTCTAAGGCAAAAAAGTAAAAATACCAGCAACTGACATGCAAAACTAAAATAAAAATACAGTATCATCTAGTGGTCTCAAACTGTCCACACATTCCAATGTCAGTTCAATACCAGTTTTACAGTTCTTGTACAGCAGGGTTTAGCAGAGCTGATCCTGGTGCAAGTTGGTTTGTGTCACCTCCATCAGCTAAAGTTTCAAGAACTGTCACTGCTAAATGAATTGTGATCCACTCGATAATTTCAGAGAGGTGCACAATCTAGCACCTAAGTTGTGTATTCAGTTTCTTCATATAAATTGCAAATTTGGTTTCTTCACTTCCTATGTACATCCATGTGGTCAGACTGTGTCACAGAGTTCAATACATGGTGTTTGTCAGCAAGAAGTACCTGTCACCAGCCCAGCAAGTGGCCCATGGCACACTCTAAATTCTGATGCTGTAAGACAGACTTTGCTGATACTTCAGGGCTGTAGTTTCCCCATTTTGCTTAAATATAGGGCTGCACTCCAAGTCCTGACAGAGGGAAGTGCACGGGTTGTTCTTAAAATATGTTGGTAAAAAGAAGTAAGAAGGTGTTTACCTAGTTAAACAGTTGGAAACAATGACAACAGTTTTCTCCCTAGTTTTTGCATGCACAGTTTAGGTTTACTAGAAAAGAACAAACCCAAGCACAGAAGATTCCTACTGTATGAGCTAACAACTTGTAACCTTTACATCCCCAAAACAAGGGCCCTGGTGTTCTGGAGCTGTTACTGCCTTTGATGCTGTCCCTTTGATGCCACCAAAGCGAGTAACAACAAAGAACTAGCCCATGTGGATGTGTCAGCCTGACATCCTCCAAACTGCCCTATTTACCATCTTATCAACAATAACAAGATGAGGAACAGAAAAAAAAAATAGTGAGAGAAATGACAGAGCAAATGTCTTGCTAAATCAGAGGTGCTTGCACTGCTTGTTGAATAGCTTGTGCTGACAGATAATTATTCTGGAAATGTTAATGCAAATTGCATGGAGCAACCTTGACACTGGAACTGCTGTGCATCTGTGGGGTAAAGGGGAAGAAGGGGAGATGATTGGGTAGGGAAAAGATAAAAGTGAAGTGAAAACATGTCAGATATGCTTGCAAGCAGAAGCAATAAATGTTCGAGGTTGATATCCAAGAAACCTTGTTAGTGCTGCTGCGTTACTCTTATTGAGCGTCTGTCTAAGTTTGGTTTTGGCTTGTAGCTTGTAAATGCTTTCTGGAACTTGTAATTTATTAGCCAGCAATATTCATTAGGAACTAGTTTAGAACATCAAAAAGAGTCATTGGAAGTGCTTTTTGTGTTTTGCGATCAATACAGATAGTGACATTACACTTAATTAAACCAGGGTGAAGCATGCTGCATATCTGTAGATCCTGAGGCAGGATTTTAATTTAAGTCTTACGCATTCTGTGTGTACTGCAGTAGCAAATGTGCAGAAATAATTTCCTTTTTCTGTCAGTGGAAGTTCAGCCTGTTTGTAGAGTGCTTGATTTCAGCACAGTGATAACTTTTGGTAGCTGTGAGTCAATTTTTTCACTTGCTTAGGATTATGGGTAAGGAATTCAGACCACATCACATTTATATCCAATAGGTTCTCAAGGGCAGTAGAACCAACTTCTTCCTTCTAAGCTGTTTTCTTGAATTTCCAAAGAGGAGCAGTTGTAACTGCTCCAGTAATTAATTTCTGTTGCCTCATTGTACCCACTCAGAAAACAGCAGCAACCTCAAAATTTGGATCAACACAATTTATGTTCTTTGCCTATAACACTAACATGACTGAACAGCTTACATATTTTTCATTATTTTTAGTTTGATCATGGTGTGTGGTGTTGCAGTATACTTCAGCCAGCTCCTGCTATTAATGATTATTATTATTAATTCCTACCTTTTCTGATGATACTGGCACTACTGGGATAAAACCAAAACCAGCATCAGAAGTGTAAATGACACTTGGGAGACCCAGCCTAGGAAATATTATGTATATGATTCACCATTTATTGCTCCATCTTGCTGTAACATTTAACTACTGAGAAAGAAATTTTAAGATTGTGATTTGGTGACAGCATTCTACAAAACACAGAAGCAGTGCCTCTTAATGGTTGAATCCATGGGATCCAGTGCTGGGAATCAGTGTGGGATTTCGTGGCTGATGCTGGAGTCTCTCCTGACAGTTGGCCTTGCTGCAGTTGGAAGGCAGGTACTTGGATAGCTGTTCAGCAGAAGGACACTGTTCTCTGCACTGTCTAGGGACAACTTCACAAAGGAAGAGATCAGCTGTCTTCAGCAGTTATTGGATCACAGCCATGCCAGATGCAGAAAGAGTCTTCTATAAGTGCAGAAAGAAACAGAATGTTTTAGACCATATTCTTAACTGACAAAAATCTGTGATCTGTTTCATCAAAGCCAGTTCAAGATCAAATACACACTGATTTCATTCCAACTGCTCTAGGTCAGTTGGAGTTATTCCAGTTTACACCCTATGAGAATTTGGCACAAGCATTTTAAAAGGCAATTAGGCCCTAAAGCAAGAGCAGACTGTGTTATATTTGAATTTCCAACTAAACTGTAAGTAGAAATAAATATAACATACAGCACAATCATGACTTGCACGCTCCCCTCCCCTTATTTAAAGAGAATATCTTTACATTTTCTTCTTTGATCTTTCTGAGCATCAGATTTTTTTAATGGATCATTTGATTCACATTTATTTTTATATTACTGTAATTTTATAGTTTTAATTAACATGACAGATTGAAATATAAAAAGATAATTTAAATACAGACTAATATTTAAATTCACAGGCTAGCAAAGTAATTCTTAAAAACCATTTTGAAATATGTATTGATATCACCCATGAATTATTAGCACTGTAAATAATCACCCATTAATTCATACATTTCTATTGCATTTGCCTGAGACTAATCATTAATAAATATAAAATTAAACTCTTATCTCAAAATTTTAGTTGACTTTGATTAAGTGCTGTATGAGTATCCATACTGTCAAAGCTTTTTTGACGTAAGAAGCAGGAACATTTCATGTTACTTATTTATTGATGTATAGGTAACCTGAAGAAAATTAGAAATAAAAAGATATAAATTATATAGTGACTATATATTTATATAAGTGGAATAAATGTATGTGTTGTTGTGCACCTTTAACAAAGTTCATCAGGAAACCAAATTGAAGCAAGATTCAAGATTGGTAATTCTTCCTTGAACAAAGGCAATTTTTTTATACCAGAACAAGTTGTTTTAGAAAAAGATTTGGAAGTTAATGTCTTCTTGTTATACTTCCATGTTGTTCCTCCCCAAATATCCATTTCCTCCATTAGAAATTGGGGTAGTAGGTTTAGGATTGGTAGTAGCGTTATTGGTGCAGCTCCTCAGAGGAAAGTAAATTAGTGGCAAATATGATACTGGGGTAGGATGCAAATGAGGGCCCCATTTCTGCTTGTGTCAGCACAATTTTTCCCTCAGACTTCAATGAGACTGATATTTCACCATGGATCTTTATCAGGTATTCAGAACATTACGGCAGTTGGAGGAGGCGGATCGGGCTTTTAAGGAACAAGTTTCAAATTACAAAAGAGAGTTTCTTATCTGTACACAAGGTATAAAAGACACAGTTCATGATTAAATGAATTTTAATGGAATTTTCTGCATTGCATACCAGTGGTTCAGCACCAAATTCGGGAAGGTAACACAGCAAAACAATCCCATCTTTTGGAGTTTTTCAGTCTCAGGACTTCTGAACTTTCAATTTTATTCACAAAAACGAAGATTTTTTTTCTACAGTCTTTACATTCTTCTACATGATTTCTTTTCAATTTTCTGTCTGGAGAGTTTGTTAGCTGTAGAGTATAATGTAGCAAATGATGAATAGAACATCTGAAAACAGACAACTATAAAACTGACTGGATTGTGACTCTCCTGATATTAACCTACTCATATATATAAATATCTATATAGATGTGTAGATATAAACATATCCATGATAACATTGTCGTAGCATGTGCAGTCTTTGCTCTCATTCCTTAAATAAAATCAACAAACCAGTTAGTGAACAGAAGTGAAGTGCAGAGTCAAAGAGACATAAAGGAAGGATACTGGTTCACAGAATTATTCTGAAATATTCAGAAATCCCTCTGTATCTTTGCACAGTTGACGAATGATTTCAGATTGCACTCACAATTACATTCTGTATAGGATATTGCACTACATGGGAACTGATTAAATATAATGCAACACAAGTGATGCAATGATATATAACCTAATCTGTATTAAAGGGCATGCACTGGCATTAGTCTAGAAACACTGAGACAGTCTGGTATTCATATCATAGTTTACTGGCATAATATTCAGAGTCCAATATATTTATCAGAAAATCGAGTGTAATGAATTTCTACTTAATTGTATCTGTTCTGAAATAGAATTACAACAGTTTCACTGCATTTTCACTTCATAGTAGTGGAGCTTGACTTCTTTCACACTGTTTATTCCCAGTATATGTTGAGCCATACCAAGATCCAGAGTGTCATCTATTCTCCTACATTTCAGCACCGTGCAAGATTTGATAACTAACTTGTTCCAGAAAATTCCATTGTGCTAATCCTGTTAGAGCACAGCATGAATATCGATCAATGTAAACATATGCTTTTCCCCAAGGAGACAATTACCTCCCTTTCTTGTCCTTCCTTTAGGTTTGGTACTACTAGATTTGGAAATACACTTCACAGATGCTTGCTCAGCATTTGCTGGACTAGAACATACTTAAGCAGAGAAGGGAAACAGCCACTACCCCTACTGTACTGTCACTGTCTGCTGCAGACTAAGAAGTGGCTGGGTGATATTTCCCACAGGTTTTTTCTACAGTTAGTGGAAATGTGTTTTCTTTATTTAATGCCACAGGTTTTTATCTGTAGAGACAAGACTTTTTAGTGTTTCAAGTTCACCTTCCATCCCAGCAGGTATAGAGGAGGTGCTTGGTACCAGGTAAGCATTGTGCTGATGCAGAAAACATCCACACAAAAAGCCATTTTGAGTTGGCAGAGAAAAACTATGTACTAGAAATGTAAAGGAAATAGTTGACTGTTCTCAGACATAATTCATATTTATTTGCGTCTTTCTGATGAATGAAGTTTTTCTTTTCAGACAATCAAAGGAAAACAAGAAAAAGATTTCTGGTAATATTTGGTGCTTTAGTTCTCTTGTCTAGGAATGTTTTTTTGACTGGGTGATCACCATTTCTCTGCAGGAGAGATCAGAGTATGTCAAAGGCATCAATAGATGGGGAGCACTCAAAGGAGAACCAGACACACCTTTTCTTAGATCTGACCATAAGCCATGAACCTGACCTGCAGCACTAGAATTATTCCAACAGTGAGCAGTGATTCCAGTGGGGCTTAATGCCATTGAAAGATATTTTATAAATTGCTGCCATTTAAAAGTATGGACACCACTTGCTTTCCTCTCAGCTCATTTATTTTACATCTTGCAGAATGAAACTTGCAGTAGTATAAATATGCCTAAGCCAAAAGTATCCTGACTCCAAGCATAGCAAGTAACAAGTGCTGAAGGAGACATGTGGTGGCACTTCTCTGTAAGCTTTTCTATCCTCCATTAATTTGCAGGATTATTCAAAGCAGTATACGTAAAATCTAAATCTAAAATAATGTAATGCAAAAAATATGATCCTTTTTTATTACTTTTTCATTAAAGAGATGAGATACGTATAAGCCTGTACTTACAGGCTTATATATACAGAGTATACATTAAGAATGCACTTAATGAGATATCTCTGAGGGATTTTTAAAAGAATGTCAGAAATGCTTAAAATAAAAGAACTTTTAAAAACGGAAATTCAAAACTGTTCAAACAATAGAAGTCAACCATCTGGTTATGTAAGTGCTATAAACAAGTAATTTCATTCCTGCTCTCAGAAATCATTAACTAAGTGTTCAGCTGTAGAGACAGGTACTGTGTTCATTTTCATTTGTTCAGGGAAAATTATACTTACCCATTCAGACTAAAATTACTGTCCAAAGTACATCCAAAATTCAGTAAAATACTGGGCAGCTTCTCTCAAATAATTTAGGGTAATGGAAAACAAAATCCCTGAGTGGGAAGAGTGAACCTTGGTAGATACTTGATACATACTGTAGTGTCAACAAAGGGATTAATTTTCCTCTGTGCTAAGGCTGAGAATAGAAACACAGTAATAGCAAGAAAATGCTGCAAGGAAGACACTAAACATTGCCGGGAATAAATAAGCTGAATTTCATGAACTTTGCAGCATGCCTTAAGGAGCTGATGTGCTAACTTTTATCTAAGAATATTAAAAGAATCAGACAACCATCCAAATGAATAATTTTTGCTGATTTTTACCAAATACTACAGTGCTGGGGAGTTCTAATGGGCCGGGAAGAAGCTACTATTGTGCTGTAAGAGGTTTCATAGAGTGTCTTGGGAATAGATAGGTGCTTTTCCTGAGCTTGTTCCACAGAAAATCATGAAATGTGCATCATGAGAAAGAATTAATATGGTAAATGAAGGTCAGACAACATCATTACATCAAAAATAATGGTTGCCAGATGTTTGCCTTTTCTGACACTGTCAGTTTGCTTGGTGAGAGAACTACAAGGACATGCATGTGTTTCAGCATTTTTGATATACTTGATGTAGCCCTCTGCTGAAATACGTGGGACTGTACATGAAGAGCATGATCTGCTGCTGCAACAGCAGAGGAATATCATAGAAGATAGTTCTAAGCACTGTCAGCAAAATTAATGAGAGCTCTTTCCAAATTGAAAAATATTCAAAGCAGAACTTCAAGAATGACCCAAGGTTGAAAAAAATCTCATAAGGAGTAAATACAGAAGTTGTGCCTACCAGAAATTTTAACATGTTGTTTCTACATCGATCTAAAGTGTTTGTAGAAGATATTTTTAATAATTAAGAAGTTGTGATCTAAAAGGAAAAGAAGCAAAAGTTTTTTAAAAGGGTTGGAATCTGAAAAAACCCCAAGAATTAAAAATTACATTTCACTTTAACAGTTCAGGTAACTCCCACCCAGAACAGCTCAGGAACATGGCTGTACATTTTCTAAAAAATGCCAAACATTAAGGCTTGCCACAGAGGGCCACAATGATTTGCAGCCAGGTGGTGCACGCTTGATAATTGCCACAGCCCTTCTCCAGGAGCTCTTAAATAGGTCTGATTTTCTCAGCTTGCCCACTTGATGAAGAGTATTACAATGCCAAAAGGGGGTATTAATATGTAGTACTTTCAGCATTGCCCCAGTTATGAATGAAGAAGGGATGGCAGCCCGAAGAAGCACACGCTGGAGCATTCAGACGTGGGTTTAGTTCTCTGCTCTTTATCAAGTTTTCCAGATGACAATCACAGCAGTAACTGAAGTGAAAATCTCAATACCTGCACCTTTGTTTTTTTTCCAGTAAGGTTTTGCAAACTCACCACTTTCTGGTTCATGCCAAGCTCATGGCCAGAATTGTGTCCAATCACGTCATTAAAATAGCAGAGCAAAAGGGTGCTGTGGGGGTGAAGTAGTCTTCAGGTTTTCTTTTTAAAAATTGTATCATTAAAACTGAGATCAGAATTAGACGGGTCCTCAGCCTCTACTAGTTAGTGATCCACAAAAGGTATTCACTTTCAGGAGCAAAATCTGTTGTGTCTAACCTAGCACACACCTGCTTGATCCAGTAACAACCCAAAAGTCATTGCCATTTGAGTTCAGAATGAAAGCAGCATAGCTCAGCAGGGATGTCTGTAAGGGAAAGAACCTTTTCTACTAACTGAAAATTCCTGAAAAGTCTTTGAAACTAGGATCTAGATTCATGTTTTCTGGTTTTCTTTTCTCTTCTTTTCTCTTTTCTTTTCTTTTCTTTTCTTTTCTTTTCTTTTCTTTTCTTTTCTTTTCTTTTCTTTTCTTTTCTTTTCTTTTCTTT
>VZRN01006818.1:4164075-4231384 GCA_013397935.1 Dasyornis broadbenti
TTTTTTTTTTTTTTTTTTAATATATAGCCAAATTTATCTTTTTGTTTTCTGTATGAAAGCGGTGATTGTATGAAAGCGGTGATTAAAAACAAGGTGTGTGCAGGACCCTGTAGGTAGCTTAGGGAAAAACTCAATCCCAAAAGAAGACAACACTTAAAGGGCCAGTCAGTGCTGGATCTTTGTGACCCCAGTCAAAAGTACTTGGCCTTTTCCATGAACAGTATTGGCAAATATGGTGCCTATTTCAGTCCTGTGTGTTCCTCTCTGGCAGCTTGGTACATAAGGAATTTCCTGGAACGAGTCCTGTGCTCTTTCCTAAGGGTCCAGAGGCCAAATCAAATGTCACCTCTGTTATCACATCAGCTGAGCTATGGGCTCTGCAATTCTAGTGTGCAATATCTTGGCTGATGGGACAAGCAATTCCACTTGGCTAAACTCGGTCTGCACAGGGGGTTACATCATACCAATTTGCAGATTTTTGTTAGCTGGGAGCAGACACTGTGGCCCTACTGACTCAAAGTAACTCGACTGGGAAGCTGTCCCTTACCAGTCGGTGTTCCAGGTGGGGCACAGGTATCACAACAAATTCTGGCTGGGTTGTGATGTCAGAAGGGTAAATGCAGATCATAGCGTGGGTTGGGTTGGAAGGGTCTTTAAAGACCTTCTAGTTCCAAGCCCCTGCCATGGGCAAGGACAGCTTCCACTATGTCAAGTTGCTCAAAGCCTCATCCAACCTGTCCTCGAGCATATCCAGGATCCTCTGGATGGGGAACATGGAAATGCCATTATTTCATATCAAATAGATTATCTCTTTCCTAGACACAAATCTTACAGAACGATGCAGTCTTTTTTTTTTTTTTGTTTGTTTGTTTTTACAGAGGTATTTGGTGTACTTACCTAGGTCTGTAAAATACCTTCAGGCAATCTGAGAGCAAGATGCCATAGAAGTAGGGGGGGAAAAATTCCCTACAAACTTTAACAAACAGACTTTTTGCCAACCTATTACACACCTGCTCACAGGGAAAACTATTATTGCACCAGTACTGCAGTTTTACATGTAGTTATTTCAAAATGAGCTGTAACCATTGCTGTGTGGATATATTTTTATATTAGCGTAAATGAGTTAAATGTTCACGGACATCATACGTGCACAATTCCAAAAATGCATGCCTGTAAGTGCTATGATGCTAGTGGTTGTCAGTATGTCTGTATTTTTGTTGCTGGGATTGTTCTAATCCCTAAAAAGAATATGAAGAATTCAATGTACATTCTAAACCATAAGCCCAATTTGCAATAAAATTGAATTTTTTTCTCTGCAGTCCAGCCATCAGTGGATCAACAGTGCACTTACAGGCTTCTCTCCTTTTTTTGCCTTTAAAAGTGTATTAATGACAAAACTAGGCTCTTAAACTACTGCCTCTGGCATCAGTCACACAAACATAGCTGTGTTGCACTTTTTAGCAACCAAATTAATTCCACATGAAGAGAAAAAGTATTCACTCTTTTCCTTTTTCAAACTTTGCAGACGTCTTGCAGGAAATGGCTTGACATACATTCCTAAGGGAGCATTTGCTGGCCTTTTCAGTCTTAAAGTGCTGTAAGTAAACTGTGTGTTGTTTGATATATTTCTGATTTCCTAAATGCTCTAGGGAACTAATTAACCAGTGAAGTTTTGATCAAGTAAATTACATATTTTGATCAGCTCATTCTGAACAATTCAATTGAAGATACATATGAACATCATTAAATCTTTGTTTTTTCACATAGAAAATATCCTAAACAAAAGTTGGAAAACATTAATGGCATTATAAAAACAACTTGCTCATCAAGTAGATGTCTCTGTACAATATCAAAGGTAAAAATTGGATCAGTTAATAGTTTCTTTAATTATCTCAAAAGTTCTGATTTCAACGGAACTTTTTATGATCATAGATAACTGAGGGTAAATTGCCTTTTCCTTTTCTTGAGAAACATTGGGGAAAAAACATTATTGCATACAACACAATGTAATTTAAAACAGTTCATATTTTATATCTTGTTCTTTGCAATGTAATGCCTATTAGATAAATTATATATACATTATATATACGTTATATTACAAAACCCTGTATTATTTGGAGTAATAAGACAGTACATATGGTTACTAAAGTTATTAGCAGGCTACATCTCTCACTGGTGACGCTAGAGGGGACCTTTGCCCATGTTCACAGAAACTTTATTATTAGCAAGATTATTATTAACATATTATTAGCAATAATGTATTAACCTATTTTTAACAAGAGCCCTGACCTCCTAGACAGCGTCAGGCCAGGCCTGATGCCGCTGTACAAATCTCTACTGAAAAAAAGCTCAACTGGAAAAGAAGTATGAAGAGATTGCCACTCCATCTACTTTTAAGTTGGTGAGCTCTAGCTCTTGATGGCCCAAGCAGATTCGGACCTGCCAGAAATTATTTAATTTACAATGTTCCACTGAACATGCCTCCTTTTGAAGGTAACATGTACTACTTCAGATTTATCCGCATGGAATATTTATATATGTAGGAGTTGGTCCAAACAAGGATGTTAGGTTGAATGAATGAAACCATATTCAAAAGGAGGAAAATATTCTTTAGGAATGGAAAGTGATTTTTTGATCTTTGCAAGGTAATTTAAGTGATATTTCAGAAATAAAGATTTGTCAGGTGATTGCTAACAACTTTCAGTTTGAGAAAATTAATTTCATTGAGAAAGAATTAGCAGTTTATTTATGGAGATAAAATTTTATTCAAACTAAATCATATATACCTCATACAGTTAAAAGTTATATTGGCTATTGTTACATTTTCCTGAGTAAGGATTTCAAGAGTCAGTCCTTCATAGCTTTATCAGAGTAGAATCACTTCAGAAGGAAATAAAATCAGTACATGAGAATGAAAATTTCAGAATCACTGGAGGCAATTGGGAAGTTATAAGCCCTGTTGAAAGCAAATCAGATTTATTCTTTTAACTTCCTTAGGTGCTTTGAAAATCATGCTCAAAGCCAGTGTTAACAAAGCTGATATGCTACAGGTATTTGCTTTGAAGAGAGTGGGCTTTTGACAGGGGCAGGGGGATGAAGTATTTGTGTAACTTCCCTTTCCTTGTAATCTTGAAGTAGAACCAGTACAAAGAAGGTAAGCTTGGAAGAAAATTTGCAATAGAAAGAAATTATCTTTACTGTGCTGATTCTGGTTTTTGTGCTACTCCAAATGCAGGATGCTGCAGAATAACCAGCTACGCCAGGTTCCTACTGAAGCCCTCCAGAACCTGCGCAGCCTGCAGTCTCTGTGAGTATACCTGATTAATCGATTGGCAGCCTTGCGTCAGCAGTGATATATGATTACCTAATAATTGTCTGTTAATATCACTTCATAATGTGCTGAATCAACTTGTTCTTTTAATTCTCTTAGAGCTGCTTTTCAAGAGAATTGTACTCTCAATTAAACATCAAAAGTGTCTGATTTCATTCCAGTCATTTCATGACACTGTCAGCTGCTTTGCAGCATTATAGACTGGTTCAATATGTGAGAAGATGCTCCTTGACCTGCAATGCTTTCTGTCAAGAGCATGGTTTCTTGTTGCTACTCTTTACTGCGGGAGACAAGGAATCCCAAATTACTCCCCTCTTTTTTTTTTTCATTCGGTGTAAATTTTTCTTTTTAAGCAGTATGGAAAACACTAATTACTCATGGAACAAAATGTATTAGAAGATGCTTAATTACATTCTGTGCTTCAGGCCGGTCTCTGTATTTATAGTTCTTGACTGTCCATGCTGACTCAGTCCATGAGCTTCAGTTTTAACAAAACTCCTGCCAGAACTGCTAGACCAAGAGTGAAGATTGGCTGCTTCATGGTATGAATTAAATTATTTTGGTGTGCTTCTGCCCCATAAGAATGGTTGTACCAGGTTGTGCTAAAAGCTGACCTAGCCCAGCATCCAGGCAGCAACAACAGATGCCAAAGGAAAACTAGAAGGCCCAGCAAAGAGTTTAATACTGCTTTGGTAAACTGTTCCAGCTGCCAGAGATTTGCACTCAAGGACTCACTGAGTCTGTTGTGGCTTTGTTAGCTAAAGGGTTTTCTTCTGTGGTTTTGTACAATTGCCTTTTGAGCCAGTGAAACACTCATGATTTTTTGTGGCAGCATGCCTGCTGATCAGCTAGCCTGTGTAGCATGGTGAGGTACCTCCTGATATTTACATGAAACTTCTCACCACATTTTGTGTTCTCTGCAGCATCAGGAGAAAGTGTGCACCAGATTTATATACCGCTCTTGTATCTCCATTAGTCAGTTTTTCAGATGTAGTCTGTTAGGATTGTTTCTCAAGTGGAAGCTATTCCATTCCTCTGGTCATCTTTGTCATGTTACTGAACTTTTTTTCAGTTCTCATGTATTTGATCTGAGATGAGTGAAGAAGGGATAAGCCCTGCACAGCATGTTTAAAGTGCTTGCACACCATTGGTTTATAGAGGGCAAAAAATGGATGCTTTTCTGTTTGCTTTCCCACTAACTCAAAACTTTTTCTTTAATTTTTTAACCTTTACTGAATGCTGAGTTGTTATTTTCATACTTATTGCAACTGCAGGACCTCTTTCGAGCATGTTAGTAGCTACTCAAGAACTTGTCCTGCAAAGTTTGAATTGCCTCTTCCTTCAGTTCCTCTCTTGTCACCTCTCTGTACTGAACTTCATCTGCCATGTTCTTGTTCAGGCAATTTGGTATCAGGAGTTTCTTCTGCTGCACTTGCAGTTTGGATTTTGAAACCACAAAGACATTCTTGCTGTCTAAACACATGCAGTAAATTGAGTTAGTTTCTGAATTATCCACAAAATTCTATTGTCACCTGATACAAAAAAAAAAGGTACTAAATTTTCTAAAGGATCTATTGATTTTGAATCTGCAGCATAAAATATCTAGATGATTGAAAACAGAGAAGCAGTTCTTTGGTCGGAGGAAAATATGAACTGGCTCCTCTCTATGCTTTAGTTGACCACCTTATATTGCCACAGAATTACTCTCAAATAAAATCATTTTCCTAGTACGTTACAAGATCTAAATAGGGAATTCAGTCTGGAAGCTCAAACAGCTTTCACAATAAATGTTGCTACAGTGTGCACTGAGCACCAACATCACAGGTAAAAGTCTAACAATGACAAGGATAGAATGAGCACCTGCACTGATCTGGTTAGAGTTAAGATGTGTTGGTTGAGAAATGTGCCATGTTGAACTTTCCTTGTTTTGTGTAGGTAAAGAAGTTCCACCAGAAGGTTAACATATTGTGCAAACATTTTGTTCAGCCAAAATCTGAAGACCAGAATTAATGAAATTAATTTATTTTCAGAAAAATCATGTCATCTGTGCATAACTTAGCACTACACAGAAACACATTATACTATAATAACTCCCATGTTCTTATGTCCGTCTTGAACTACATTTACCTCCTTAACATACAAAGCATTTGTTAAGGTTTCTAAAGGTGAAACTGCCCTAAGAATTAATTATCTTATAATTGTTATTTGGTCAGTACCTTTTTTCTTTATTGACCAGACACAGACAGAAATATCTCAGCCATATACTTTTGAGGTTACAGTTCTTTCCTTTGATCTTTGAAAAAGTCATGAGAAAATGCTGGTCTAGTGACTATATTAGGTTTTCTTTCTGCTAAATAAACAAAAAAAATCTTGCTGAGATCACATCACTCTATACACATTCTGGACCAAAACATGATAAGCCAAGCCAACAAGAGTTCCTTTGTTGCTCTGAAAGAGATTGTTGAATTTTCAGTACAGTTTCTAAACAAAATGACAGTCTCACTCAGGCTTTGTTGCAAGTATTTTTTTTCCTTAGGTGAAGAAGTTAAAGAACTAAACCAGAGTTCATGCAGTCTATGTAAAGGAGTGAATTAAAAGAGAAGGAGAATAGGAATGGTCAGTAGAAACCTTTAGACAGCTGTCTAGCAGACCCAAGATGGAATGATACGGATTTGTACAGAAAAACTACTATCACCTGAAAAACGATCACTGGCAAAAGAGACCTCTTTGAGGAAAAGAAAACTATTATTCTTTTGTTTGCTTAAAAGGGGTTGTGCCTGTCAGATAAAGGTGTGCACAGATTCAATTTCTTGTTTCATATAGTCTAGGAGTTTTCTGTTCACAAGGTTGTTTTGCATTGGTTTCTGCTTTAAAATAGGAATTATTTCTTGGAGCCTTTGAAATAGCAGGAGTCTTTTCAAAAGTGTAATTAAGAGGTTAAAAGCCTTCACAAAAGCAGTTTCTATAAGATAACAACTTCTTCTATTTATTATGTTTAGGTATGCAGGTGGCACGATTTCTCAAAGCCTCATTAACCCTTTGCTTTAGGTTAGCATATATGCGGGGGAAAAAAGCTGGTGACAGGACTCAGATCTCTGTCTTTTGTGGTTTTACTCAAGAAAGGCAGCCATGCAAAGGGGCAAACCAAAGCAACTGCCGTGATACCTTAACCAGTGTGAAGAGGATTATGTTAAAATCCTTTTTATAGAAAATCCGTAGATAATTGTGCGTGTGTGCACCGTATGTACATATGCACACACTAATAATCCACATTCACTCATAATGCAAATTTATCACAAAATTTTGCATCCAGGGTATTTCTGGATGATATGCTCTCGCTATTATCTAGTTACAGGCTAAAAAATGACAGTATAGGTGTCAGTATTGATAGAACCATTAATTGATGTTAAATGGCCTGTGGTACAGAGAACAAGAAACTGATGTGTTGCAGGAACAGACAACAACTTCTTGCACTTTATTGTCCAAGTTGTAATATTGTCACTATGCAGAATGGTATGACAAATCTGAGTGGCAAATATTCATAAACTTCTTAAGGCTTGACCTATCTATAGAACAGATCAGTCTTCTTCAGACAGCAGATATTACTCAATAATTACTATAAAATGAGAAATAAGCACAAAAATTAACCAAAAACATGTAAGATTTGCGAATTTCACCTTTGACAGCAAAAATCTATGAGAAAACTTTAATAAATGAATGACAATATTTTATGTCACTGAAGCAAAAATATAAGATTAAACAATATTAAAATATTCTCCAATTTTATGAAAGTCTTTGTAGTTCAATGTAGTCAAAATAGTCAAAACCAGCGATGTGCTGCTTTGATTAATAAATGAGTTCAGCTACCAGAGCTTGGCCAATGTTTGCATAGGACTCTAGCTCCCTTTGTGGCAGGACGATTAAGGAAGTAACCAGCACATGTTGGTTTTGAGATGTGGTTCTGAGCAGAAGGGTATCAGTATTATTGTATAGGCTATAATTTTCCTCTGAAGTCTATTGTGAACACAAATTATCTGGATTACTAGTCCTAACAATTCAAATAGCATTTATTTCTGTCTAGCATAAAAGAGTGTGCAGATACCTTGATTGAAAGGGAGGAAGACACAAGCACTGATGTGTCACAACTTAGTACTTGGCAGCAGGGTTCAGAGTGTCACGAGAATGCTGCCATCACTGTTGGTCACCTTGAGCAAATGTATTTCTTTAGAACAGACTATAAGCAGAAAATCTCCGGGTTTTGTGTTTCCCACATCATCAGTATCTCTTTTCTATGTTTAAGTTGAGAAAACTTTTAGTGATTTTAAGTAGATATGTATAGTTCAAAAACTTTTTTACATATGTATATTGATTTGTTTTTTAACTGTCATTCTTAATTAGCAGCTTATTTTCTGCCCATTTTTTCATTTAATGAATGTATTTGTTTAAATAGGTATCTCTGTGTAATCATCTTGTTTTTAATTACACCCCTTATTTACCAGAATTGACATATAACTTCAGTGTTTTTGAACATGCAGGGATTGGTCAAAAACTGGCAATGACATATCAATAATCTTTTTTTACTTTTTTCCTGAGCATGTTAACATATATTTTATATTACTAGCCATTGTAAAGTTGCAGATCTCCATTTGCAAATGTTGGTAAATAAAGGAGGAAAGGGTAATTGGCATTGCAGATGGAAAAGCAGAGCTTCTGCTATTCTTTTATTGGGACAATTGTAACACAACCCTTTGCAATGAATACTACAGATGAAACTTCATTCGCTGTCTATTTTCTTGTTTAGACATCATTGTTTATAAGCAGCTCTTACTTCTGCATTGTCAGACACAGAAATAGTCAAAATAAAGAATAGATCAGCTGCTATCTCACTGCCCATGCCAAAGCCATGAAGGACATTTAGAAAGCAAGCATTATTTACTGTATCACCTACTGTCATTGCAGTGAAATTTAAAGGGCTTTTACTTAAACAGTAGAAAATAGGGCAGAATACAATACAGCCTGTTTTCCAAAGCACTTTAAACAGTTGACAGAGGGGAAAAAATAAACCATCTTTTCTCCCTTAACAACCTGGAAAGTTGCCATTTAGCAAAGCAAATTAATTGGACTTTACAAATAAGAAAGAAGTAGTATCAATGAATTTTTATTTTTAATTTTCCAACAGAATTTGTAGATTGCTTAAGATTTTATTTTTAAGGTATTTCAGTATTTATAGAGCACCTGATGGTGACACCAGTTTTACACAAAATATTATCTAGAATTCATCTCAGATGTTCTCAGTAGCTGCCCGGCTGGAACAGGTCAGCAAATGGATTTTTCATCGTGTCCTACTCCCCCAAATATCTGACATTTCAAGAGAAGTTTCCATGCTTAACCCAAACAAGGATTTGAAGACTGTGAGTGCACAGAATTCTGAAAAGCTTCCCCTTCAGGCTTGAAATTAAAAAGCCACTTTTTCTTTTCCCATAAATGTTAACTTTAAACAATTATTTTCCAGTTTGATGCTTCTGTTAATAATCCTGATTTTTAGTTGAAAGACCAAACAACTTTGATGAAATTACATTCTCTCCAGAGAACTGTTTTCATGAAAAGACTGGAACCTTAGTTGTGGTTTTCCATGTCACATCCCATGATAATGAAGGCTACAGAAGGCATTGTCCTTCTTAAGAAAGCTGGTACCTCAACAAGCACCCACAAAGTCCCAGAGGAGGAATTTCCCACATTTAAATTGAGGTTGTTTGTACCCATGCAGATGTCTGTACACATACGCAAAGGCATCTCTAAACTCACTTTTGCAGTCTCCTCATTTTATTGCACACCTTCACCATCTGAGCTGCTACAGCCCCAGAGCACTGGGCAACGGAAGAGTGACAGAAGCATCAAGCAGTAGTAGAGTATCAGGCCACCCCTCTGAGTCACAGATATTTTTCTGGATTGATAACCAAGGGGAGGAAGGTTGAGGTGCAAAGTTCCCTAAAATGCACTTGCTACTATTTTTTTTATGTGCAGTCCCTAACTCAGCCAGCCAGTTGCTCTCCAAGTGGGGTGCAGACAGACTGTGTTAGATCTGCAATTCCTGGCCCGTGGGTGATGTTTTCTTTCATCCAACAGAAGGTACTAGGCATCTGACTCTTTTCTGTCTTATGAGTAATCTCAGAAGAGGGGCGTTTTATCGCATCTCTAAGACAGACAAATTTCTCAACCTCAGAACTGCAAGCCAGAAATCCTCCTGCATGGCTGAAGCCCACCAGGACATACAGCACAGGTGGGAGGCCAAGAAGCTGCTGTTGGAGTGGTTGTCAGTGTGAGGGCTTACCCCAGATTTCCAGGCAGGTCCTGGGGGCAACACAGTGACACACTGTGGTGGTCACCACCAGCTGAGCAAAGCAAGCAACGCTTCAGAGCACTCCCAGGCGCTGGCCATGACCACCCGTCCTGCTGTACTGTTCACAGGGTCCTGGCACACTGTTGACCCATGGCCAAGTAACATTCCCCTGAACTGTTCCTGGGGTTCATCTGGTAGATCACATGCTCCTGGATCACATGCTCCTGAGAGGTCACTCCAAACCAGTTGGCTGAGGATCTGTGGGTGTTCCCAGACACACCAAACATGCCTGTCTAGCTGTGGACTCCTGACCTGAGTCTGCAGCCAGATTCCTGGGATAACCCAACAACTCCTAAAAGCCCCCACTTTTTCCCAGTAGTGGGGGTTGAAGGTACCCAGTATCAGAGCCAATCTTTGTATAAAATATAGCAATCTAGTTGGCTTCTTCTCTGTATGCAGTGCGCCAGCATCCATCATCTTGAATGCAGGTTTGCCAAAACCCCTGAGCAGCACATCTGGATGTGAAGAGAAACACTACAGATTGAAACTTCCAGGGCTGCAGAAACCTCCTCATGTAAAGCTGAACAGTGAGATAGAAACGAATGCCCCTGAACTGTGACTAATGATTTGTCTTTTTTGGTCTTCTTGTTGCCATACAGGGTTCTTTGTATCAGTCCTGTAAAAGCGAGCTGTGAGAACTGCTGGGCTGGTGTGTTGCAATTAAGGTTTTTACAATAGTCCTAGCATTTTACCCTGTGGACTGAAGGGGATATCCTGCATAAAAGACCCTGTTTGAAAAACACAGCTTACAATAGCCAGCTATATTTTCATTACATCTGCTTCTCAGAGCTGGTTTAGATGTCACTTGCCATTACTTAAATGAGACTTTAGTCAAACTCCTGTGAACAAACCCTTGCGAGGGTCTGTGTGCCCACACGCTAACAAAGATGGTGGGCTTTGAGTACCCCTCTCCTGCCTGTTCTGCCCTCCCCAGACAGGCCCTGGCCACAACCCCTGTCCATCATTGCTCCATGCTTGTGGAGAGACTTGGCTGAGGCTCCCTGCCTCAGTCTCAGAGCTGAGTCAGGAGAAGAGGAAGGTGATGGGAGAGGGAGAAGCACACACCTTCTTTAACCCACCATGCCTTACTTAAATCAGTCCTCCTGTGCTCCCACTTCTCTGCCTCCCCTACCTGTTACATACATTCCTTTTGCTTTGTTTTTATCTCTCCTTTAAACATCAGAAGAAACATTTTATCCTTCACTGCTCTGTCCATCTTTGTGGCTTCCCTCTTCTCCAGACCTTTCATTGTATTCTGGCCCTCATCCATTCAAGGTGAGGCAATCCGTGTAATAGCTGTTTATTTCAGAGGGAAACATGACCTGGGAGAAATCTCCTTCCTGATCCCATACCTAGCATTTGATTTAAACCTGAATGAATGAGTAAGGCACTCCAACAAGACATTAAGGAATTTCTTGATCGCTAGATACACCCAGGTTGTAGCTGGTTTTGAGAGAAGATACAGAAAAAGAGGGGGAAATATATATATATACACACATTCCCTTAAAAACCTACCACTGGCATGAAACTTAGCATCCATTCATATCAAATTGATCAAAAAATGCAAATCAGATTTTTTCAAACATCTACCTTCACCTGTACCAGTAAATTAGTCCAGTTTTCATTCTGCCTGAACAGTATATTTTCATGATTTGTGCACACAGTCATAGCATTCTCAGTGTGTCACAGGAAACACTAGTGGGTTACAGTCCACCTAGCTCAAGCATTTACTTTGAAAGGTTTAGACATTTTAAGTGAGCTCATGGTGAATTTCATAGTGGCTGCTTTATTTACATGCTGACTATCAGAAGAGATCAAGTATTTCTGTTTCCCTAAATTAGCTCTCTCTGGAATATAATAGCAGCTTTCAAACTCACCACGTGTTATCTATATATATTTTCAGTTATAAATAGGGTCATGTTTGTGAGTTAATGGGTTTAGTTCTGAAAGTGCCAAAACTTTGATCAACACATGTAAAACAATTGGCTGAAAAGGCTGATTTTGATCAGTGCTTTATCCATCAGTGTGCATTACCTACAGTATGACAGGAAACATAACCACTACTGAAACCTTTTAATATCTGCAAGAGGGAAAATGGTGCTTGGAAATTTAAAAAAAGATTAGATAACAAAAGAGCACTTGAGGCAGTACTTCTTATAAGTACTTGCAGGATACGTAATCCAGTTACAGAACCTGAAGCACAAATCATTGCAGCTTTTTTATTTCTTCCAAGCTTTATTTAAACAATAATTCAACTATCTAGAATTTCATTTACAGTACAGCAGTTCTGTTTTTCTTTCTGTGCTATGTGTTTTATTTACATAGCCAGTGGTGGGTTTATATTTGGAAACTTCAGCTATTAAAAAAAAAAAGAAACAGTTTGTTGATTTGGTACGAAATATTGGTAAGATAAAAATCCTGGTCTCGCTGATGACAGCAGAAATATTGCCATTTCAGCCACAGGGTCACATACAAACAAGTGACTATTGGCTTCTCCACACAGCCCAGCATCCTGTGAGTAACTCCCATGGAGTCAGCAGGGACATCAGGGCTGTACAGGCAGGCTTCCTATTGAACGAGATGTTGACTGCAGTGCTGCAACACATGGAGTTTGAATAAAGCCTCCATTCTTTAATCAGTGAAACTGTCAAACTAAGGCAACTGTAACTTCTTAGTTTACATACCAGCATCACCCAGGGAAGAAATTTACTTCTGACTCAACACAAAGAAACCTCATCTACTCATTCAAATTATACCTTATTTGAAAACACAGGCATAACATGGTTGTTGCCTGGGGAAAGGGGTAGGAACAACGTAAGTGTTTCTAAACATTTCCAGCCTTACCCATTTGTTGACAGACCATTGAGTTATTTTGGAAGCTCTGTCTCTGCTGCCTGACATGTCAGTTATTATATTGAAAATTTAATTGTACAAGGGCTTTGACACTGAACCTTATAAATTTGTTCCAACTGACCTTGTCTCAGTTATTTGCCAGCCTGGCACGGAGCCTTAGCAGTCATTATTTGTTCTCATGCAGTAGGTAGGGCCAGCATGGAACAGAAGATAGAATGGACCTGACATTTTACATGACTGTAAATGAGGAAGCAGCTTTAAATAAAGAGATTAGTATGCCCACCACAAAGAGTATTGCATTTCTCCCAAACAGACCGAATTTAGGTT
Organism: Dasyornis broadbenti; assembly: GCA_013397935.1. Classification (NCBI taxonomy): domain Eukaryota; kingdom Metazoa; phylum Chordata; class Aves; order Passeriformes; family Dasyornithidae; genus Dasyornis; species Dasyornis broadbenti. The sequence continues at coordinate 4,176,987 of VZRN01006818.1, forward strand.
GTACAGAATTACTTCTTTGTACCCCGAGTGTGGCTGTTTTTCTGTAGTGTTTTCAAACATCTATTTAAATTTATTTCTGTTTCACCATTCACTTCATTACTCCCTTCTACACCTTTCACAAAAATTTTTAGAGCACAGCTTTCATGTCATGGAAAAGATACCAGTCACTGCAACACATTAAAAGCAGAAAAAGTGTATTGGGGCCCACATCCCCAACTGGGTGTTTCACAAAGTTTCAGAAATCTGAAGTGCACTTTTAAATCTTTACCTGAAAGAATCACAATGAAAAAGCAAAACATAGCAAAAGCAAAAGCCAGTGAGTAAATGACATAATATAGGTAGCACCACATCTGAAAAAGGTTCAGTAAAATTAATCCTCATTTACACAAGTGTGAGAACAAAGCATCACCTGCAGACTCTGCAAAGGTACAGCATGCCGCTGAGCTCCCTCTGTTGGCTCTGCAGCAGCTGAAGTGCATTTAGGAACTTCTTTTTCAGCACAAATACATACATATTGGCAACACTAATCTCTAGGTAACAAACACTGTGTTCCACTACTAAAAAAGTGTGAACTTCAGTTCTCATTAGAATCATTAGAATACACAGTATTTGTACTGGAACAGGCTCCACAGGGAGGTGTTCACAGCACCAGCCTGTCAGAGTTCAAGAAGCATTTGGACAATGCTCTTGGGCACATGGTGTGACTCTTGGGAATGGTGCTGTGTGGCATGGGAGTTGGACTCGATGATCCTTGTGGGTCCCTTCCAATTCAGCTTATTCTGTGATTTCTAGAAAAGGTAAAGCAGGAACCTCCAGAGGCTCAACAGTGATTTCTATTTATGAGTCTTGGAATGGGTGTTTAACATGTGGAAATCCAAATTTTCTTGCAGCTCAGTGATTTATGGGTTCTGAAAGAGAATGTCTGGACATTTCTTGAGCTTTTTTGTTCCATACTTTCAAAAAATTGGGAAGGGAAACAAAGTCATACCTGGTCTTCAGAGCGGCTCTGTTCAAAAATTATCAGTGTGTGCTCTCAGGGAGTTGATAGATCTCAAGGGTGAGGCTGAAAGCAAGATGGAAATGCAGAATCTCCAGGAAATGAAAACTGAAAGTGGCAACCCATATCCATCCTTTGGGGTTGTGTTCATGGTGATAACTTCTGATAGCCATTGTGCAAAGCCACAGTTCTTTTCTTGAAGTCAATTTTCGCTGTTTCTTTTTCTCCTAGACGTCTGGATGCCAACCACATCAACTATGTACCCCCCAACTGCTTCAATGGCTTGGTCTCCCTGAGACACCTGTGGCTAGATGATAATTCTTTGACAGAAATTCCCGTCCAAGCTTTCAGGAGTTTACCGGCACTTCAGGCAATGACACTGGCACTGAATAAAATTCATTACATACCAGACCATGCCTTTGGAAACCTCTCCAGTTTGGTAGTTCTGTAAGTTTTATTGATTGCTTTTTAGACACAATGTCTTCTTGCAGGGCTTGGGCCTCTTGGAGAAACAGATTTTATTGCATCTTCCTACAGTTTGACTAATATTTGCTAAACCGCTTGTTTTGATCTAGCTTAAAAGTTTCCATCTCAATAAAAAATATTCAAGGGAATTAAAAAATCACCCTATCTGGTCATCAAAACAAACAGGAAGGAATGAATTGTGTGCTCTCTAAGACTGAAAGACGGAAGATTAGAAACAGGAAATGAACAGAAATCTTTCTGGGGGACTTGGAAAGAATGCCATCCGGTAGAAAAAATATGCATTTCCCTTCGTAGAAAGTATATGTTGTTTTGTATTTGGCTATGGTTGCATACCAGTTCAACTAATTGAAACATGCATGGCTGGCACCAGAATCTGGAAGGTATACTGTGAAGCATGGTTTCAGCTTTTTATCTTCTGGGAATGTACCAAGAGAAAAAAATCTAGACTGGCTGGAGAAACTGAAGTGGATAAGTAATTTCAGGATGCTTTGGAAAATGTTAGCATTACTAATGAGAGAATTACATATTTGAGCTTTGCAGGCTGTCTGAAACCATAGTCTTGTGTAAGACACTTAGCATGTTGTAGCATATTCTAGCCCCAGCGTAAGCACTGAACCTGGCACACATCAGGGTTCTCTCTTGACAGTTATAGTCACAATCTCTGCCCACGTAGGGCCCCAAAAATGGGGATTAACAGCTGACTTGTGCTGTAAAACCTTTGCCTTCTCCTTACACTGAGTATCAATCCCGTTCAAGTTAAAGAATGGATGGACTTGTCATTTGATTGACTTCTAGACTTATATCAGCAATGGAAAAGACAAGAGGCTGTCTTGAACATTATTCTCTAGATTCCCACCAGAAATGTAGTGGTAAGGGGACAGTTAAGAAATGCAGGAGAAAATAATTTCTTTTCATGCCGTGCTTGCCTATGCTCAGTTAGCTTTCCTTATTTAAGGTCTGCCTTGTTTATCTTTAATCTTATCTCTACTCTTTATAGTGATTAATAATTGAATCATTCCTCATGACCTACAACATCTGATCTTTTTGGCTCATCAGAATCTTTGTGTGTGGTTCTGCTTTCATTTGGTTGCTACTTTATACAGTCTGGCAAATTCTCAACACTGTACAAAAATGCGTGGTCAATTGAAGCGGGTCAAAACCTTTATAATTAAAGATCCAAACATAATTGGAATTTGAATATGCACTCTTCATGCGAACTAAAGAATTAAATGGCAGAGTAGTCATTAAAAATAGAGTTGATTATGTTTCTTCCCAGGAAAGGAAAAACCCACAGAAGATTTTTATTTTCTGTCAGAATCCTTGCCTTTGATGGGCAGGTAGACTTTGATTTCTGAAGGTTCTGCAGAACATTCAGAGAGCCTATGATCTTTAACAATATTTTCAGAGTAGAATGAAGTATTGAAGGGGCCTGGCAGCCGCTCATTCACAGCCTTTCTTGTCTCTTAAAGCGCTACTCCCTTAGTTTCCCTCCACTATAGGAGTAGGATTTTGAGGACGAAATAAAAGGAAAAATCTGGAGAAAAAGCATTCTTTTGAAATTAAATTACCTGAAGTGGCTACAAGTTGAATCTACTCACATAAATGAGCTTCACTCAGAGTGGTTTTTTTCCATGTCAGTCTAAAAGACAGAAATAGGCAGAACTCAGAGTCTTGGGGCTGGGGGGAGGAAGAGAGGAGTTGGTTAAAACATGTAAAAATTACTTTCAATTGCTAAATATTTTAGGAAGTAGTTACTGATTTTTATAATTTCGAAGAAAGACAAGTGACAGCACTTCCAAGATTACTTAGTTTGCTCATCTCAGGGAAGCTACAACTTTTTGTCTTATGGCTTTGTGTCTTTTTGCATTCTGCAAGCGTAATGCCCCTTACCTGTCTGCTGTGTTCCATCTCCTCAGTGGCTGCCCTTTTAGGCCATACCCTCTAACACCCTCTGAATATGCATCTTCCAAATACACACCTCATACCCCACACACAGTTTTTAAGATGTGTTAATTAACTAATTAGCTATCATTGAGAATATGCCTATTCATTATGCAACCCCCAGACTGGAACGCCAGGATACAACACTTTTGAACAATCTAGGTGCTTTTAAAACTGATCCCCTGTGTGAAACCAAATGGAAGTGTGGAGAGGTATTGGGAGAAAGGGTGGAGGGTGGTAGAGGTGCCTCCTATACATACTCTTGCAAAAGCATGACTTGCATGTAATCAATGCATGCCTGAAAATGTTTCTTTTGATTTAACCATCAAAATGTTTTGCTTAAGTCCACTGTGCAGTGTGCCTTCCTGACTGCGTGCTTAATGTTCCCCTGCAGACATCTCCATAACAATAGAATCTATTCCCTGGGAAAGAAATGCTTTGATGGGCTCCACAGCCTCGAGACATTGTGAGTTGACCTCTTATTTGTTTCCCTTTTTTTAGAGTGTTTTCATTAATATTCTGAAAGAATAAAAATAGCCTAAAAGCCAAATATGGGTTTTGGCTTTCCTAATCACTACAGGATCTAAGTGATAGTTCACAATGACTCTATGTAGCAAATCCTATTTTTGACTATAAAATTAGTTTGCCTTTTTAATAAGCATTGTCAATTGATAAATTGTTTGAAAGACAGTTGAAAACTGTGTTGAGCAGTGAAAAAGAAGTGACTATTCATGAACTTATGGTTGCCTAGTTTTAGTACTATTTATTTGTCTTGTTTAATCAATAAAGCTAATAGCTAGATTGGGAAATTGTCACAGTGAAAAGCTTTAACATTAAGAAGGTGTCTTGCCATAGAGGACAGTTACAAAATTAGATGGGTTTATTTCTTTTATACCTGGAAAAAGCAAAAGTTCTAGGTAGTCAAATTATGCATGTGCTTTACAGGTGGGAGAAGGAAAATGTTTTGGTTGTAACCAAGTTTTTGTCTTTAGAGGGCTCTGATAAAGAATAGCACTGGTAAAGATTGACATTTCCTCAAGTTTTCACTGTAGTTCTGTTTAGAGCAATTCAAATTTTCTTGAGTTTTCTAGCAAAAAAAAAAATTCTATATAAAATGCCAAACAGAAATGCAGTGCTAATGGTTAGCAGAAATTATTTTACTACAGTTAGTCAAATACAGATGTTGTCTGCTAGAGTCACCCACAGACCCCAAAAATGCTACAGGGACAGTAAAACTTTGCATGTGCTTCCCCAAGCACCTGCTGCAGTCAGCTACATCATTATCAGAGATTTTGGTTGTTTCTCCCAACCAGGACAGAGGTTAAAAACCCAGTTATGAGAAGAAACAAATAGTTTCAGATGTGATTAACGCTAGTCTAAAGGTGACTGTTTGCTTTCTCATCCAAAACCTGTGTCCTGCCCACTTTCATCTTTCATTAAGATTAGGAAGCAAGAAGGTTTGGACTTCTTGGGTTTTTCTACCACCAGTTTTGATTGCATTGATCCCTTGCCACTGAATTGCAGTTTTACCATTTGGACTTTTAGCCATCTGTGAGTTGAGAGGAAGTCCCTTAGTGTAGCACCGGAAAGGGCGACGGGAAAGGAAGAAGGAAAATGTAATGGTTTGTTTTTTCAAGTGATACTCACGTGGCACTTGGTCACAAATGGGGAAAAACAGAACAATGGAATAAGTAGTTGCAAACCCAGTCCCAGCCACCTGGCATGGAAGAGATGGAAACACAGAGGACAGTCACAAACCTGGGAATAAGCGTAGGTGCAGCCACTTCAGAGCAACAGGACAGTGTAGCGCTTGCCTCAAGCACAGTAATTGCACAATGTATACACCAGTTCCCAGATAGTTTCAGGATAATCTGAAGAGATCTTGGCGTAAATGACGGAGGACGCCAGCTTTAAGATCATTTGTTTGCATTGAGGCATAGGTCTGGAAATCACATATCACTGGAGGGCAAAACCAAACCATACATGCCTGTAATCTCTTTTTGTCAATAAGCAGGAGAGATTTACAAGCAGGAAGGAAAGCCTTGTTGAGTTCAGACAGCAGTTTCCTGCCTGCATTACTTCAGCCTGATACTATTTCAATTTCAATCTATTGTAAACTGTGGCTTGGGTTTTGCCTGTTTAAAAAGGCATTTGCTCCAGTTTTTCAGACTCTTTGCCTCACTTAACTTTGCCAGAGAGCATCACAGTAAACTGGCATATCTCAATTGTAGTTTCAGCCATCTCCTAAATGCTAAAGGGTACATATGTCATGCTGAGGGCAGAAGTAGGATTATAATCCATTCAGCCTACCAGAATGAAATCTTAATTACTGCTGCAGTGTGAGCATTTCTTGAAGCAGAGGTCACTAGCATAGCTCCACTATCATTTTTAAAATTTGTGTGGTTAGAAGTATTCCCTTGACTATTGTCTGGTCTTAAAGTTAACAAAACAGTTAGGAATCTTTATAGACAGATGTATTAGACATGTAAAGTGCAGTTCACCAAAGTCACTGAATATTCTTTTGAAATAATTTTTCCCTGTTAATACTTTAATGTTATGGAAAGGATGGGCAATTTATAAAACAGCAAATCCCTTAGTAGTACTTCAATTCACTTACATTTTCTTAACAGCAAATCCCTTAGTAGTACTTGAATTCACTTACATTTTCTTTATGGCAGAATAGCTAAAATGTAAATAAAAATAGAGTGCTGATAAAAAATAGGAACAATAATGTGCTCTACATAGATTTTTTTGGAAAATATCCATATGCTTTTGAGGATTTCCTGGCTTTTTGCTGTATGTATGTATTCAGTGCATAGAAGATGGTAGTTCATTATAAATGCCAAAAATGCTATGTTATCTGTTATTCAGTGCATAACCTAAATAATAAAATCTATTTTTACACAGAGATTTAAATTACAACAGTCTGGACGAGTTCCCCACTGCTATCAGGACACTAACAAACCTGAAAGAGCTGTAAGTACAGAGCTCATATTAGGAAGAAGGATGTTTTGTCTAGTGTGTTTTTTTTTTTTTTTTTTAAATGCTGGTGATTTTATCAGTAATCCTTAAAAACTGATATCCTAGGTAAAACTAATAAACATGCCAACATACATAAAAAATAATTTTCAATGTTCAGTTTAGACCATTCAAGTTCTGACAACTTTTGCTTTTATATTGACTTGTGCAGTTTGGTTTTTTCCCAGGAACTTCCTCTTTGGAATACAGTAAATAATAAACACAATTAATTCACTTTCAGTCCCAAACAGAACAGTTACACTTTGCAAACAATCTAATATATTAATCTTCTAGCTAAGAAGCTGTGGTATCCTTATTAGTCCTTCAGGTTTAATTAAATTTTACCAACTTCCTGAGGAACTCCCTCATCTCCATTAAATTAAAGCAATTTCTTTTCAACATATATAATCAGTTCTTTGTAATGTTGTGAGTAAAACACTTTCATATGCACATGCATAGTTTGCATTAAGAAAATCAACAATGAAATTAAATTTTTCAAATTTATTTTGAAAAACAGTTGAATTATTAAAAATTAAAAGTAATTAAATTACATTCATACATCATGCACACAATGTACACATCAATGCCTATGTTCAGAATTCTTCTCATTTGATTTATTTACCATGTTGGTGGTACTATCAGCATAGATTTTTGACAAAAATAAGTAATCACATACTAGTTGGACATGGTTGTACCCCTGCTACATACATCACAAACTGATCTAAAAGCCATTTTTATGTAGCCACCTGAGATTTTTTCCAAAGCAGGGATCCTCAGACACTGTGGACTCCTGCTCAGCACCTTCAGTGTTGCCAGAATGCAGCTCTGGAAGAAGAGGCAGCAGGGCTATGAGTTTCCCAGCCTAAGTGTTCTCAGCTGCTGTTTATACCATAAAATAATTGGTATGAAATCCAGTGACCTCAAAGGATTGCCTGTTTGATGACCTCTGGAGTCAGTAGCCAAAAATGGATAATTCAGTTCGCAGCAAATGCACCTTGTCCAGCAAAGTGCCTGATGTGCCTGAGGTTACGTATTGGCCCCCACAGGATTTCACCTCTGAGCACCAAACCCACTGTTCCACCTAAGCTCCTATGTGCAAGAAACTTTTGGAGTCTGAAATTGCAGCCTGACATCCCAAATCAAGCACAGATCATGAGGCCCTGTGGCTCCGTGCTTTGTTTGGGCACTTTCTTCTCTTCTCTTCTCTTCTCTTCTCTTCTCTTCTCTTCTCTTCTCTTCTGGGAGCTGATCCTGTAAGGACGGGATGTCTCCCACACCATTGTCTGTGCCATTGCAGGGCCACCGTAGGAAGGCTATTTCTGGGTGGGACCTCATGTCTCTCTCAGAGTTTGTGCCCGGGCTGAAGACACAAACCACGACCTTTTGTCCACAGCTAGTAGCGCATATTGCTCTGGGAAGCAGTCGTGCCATTTCCTTGTTTTTTCTGCCATGGAAGGAATCCCATTCAAAACCAGCCTGTTTACTGGTTCTAGATGAGGTGCTCATACTGCTTAGAGTCTGCATCTGCATGTTTTTATTGCGTGCAGAGCAAGCAGGGATGTAAAGCCTTGCTCTGCAGCTCATCACCAGTGCTTAAACAAGTAAAACCAATCATGTGGGACCTGTCCAAGTAATCGCCAAGTGTGCTTGCATCAGTGAACAATTGGAGGCTTAGCAATGCATAAATTTAAGCTGGGAAGCCTTCTTCATACCCGACTGAACTAATGGGAGTTTCCCACACAAATCATCATTGTTCTTTTGAAATCTTAGTTGTTCCTTTTGTTTTTCACAATGGAGAATTACTCATATGAATGAAATCCAGTAATTCATGATGAGACAAAGATTTGATTTTCTATCCAGCAGGCACAACTACATTTTGTTTGTGTCCACGTTTAAAATAGCTCAACAAAAAGGTGGTTGTAGGACGATCAACATTATACAATATAGTGTATAAAATAATTTATTTGACCAACTTGTGCCATCCAGAAAAAGAAATAGTTGCAGTTTAACAAGCATGGAGGGAAATAAATTGTTAACTACTTAATTATTAATATCTAACTATTAATGGTTTTAGTTCATTTACACATGTATGTTTACATTATATCTATACACATACATGCATATACCCTGAATTTTAAAATTTCATTTTGAATTTTACTTCATCTGAATTTACTTCATCTGGTTTTGTTCATTTAGAAAAGTGCGGAATTTCAGCAATTTTGCTGCTTTTCCTCTTCTCTTCTCTTCTCTTCTCTTCTCTTCTCTTCTCTTCTCTTCTCTTCTCTTCTCTTCTCTTCTCTTCTCTTCTCTTCTCTTCTCTTCTCTTCTTTCTCTTCTCTTCTCTTCTCTTCTCTTCTCTTCTCTTCTCTTCTCTTCTCTTCTCTTCTCTTCTGCTTTTTTCACTTCTGTCTTATTCCAGAAAACAAGGATATAACTTTATCTACAGACACTTCCCTTATTACAAACAAAACAACATCATTGTGCATTGTGAATACAGACTGAGTCTTCATTTTTTTTTTTTTTTCCTTACCGTATAAATGATTTTTTCTTTCGCAGGGGATTTCACAGCAATAACATCAAGTCAATACCTGAGCGTGCATTTGTGGGCAATCCATCACTTATTACAATGTAAGTGATAAGAATCTTTTCAATGACTCTTTGTATGTGGAACGAAATATCATATTTGTGGCTAATTGTCAAACTGCTTTTCTTGTGAGTACATTTTTGTAGCATGTCACCACACAAGCAAACCAGCTCATATCTTTCCAGCTTCATGGAAAGCATGGCAGTTTGCATGCCCTGTTTTAGAGAAGCAAGTACTGGTCTCTGGTATTTGACCTTTTATTCTTCTAAATCTCTTAGCATTACTGACAGCATAAAAGCTAGTAAAAATTGTTCTTGATGGACTCCACTCTGAATTCCCACTGTCTTACATGAAAATGCACTTAATGGACAACTTCAAATTAAGAAACTCCAAAATAAATGTAAGAAAAATAATGATTCATCTTGAGTAATATTCTATGAGCAAAAGCAGCCTGACTTCCAAAGGGCAAGGGAATCTCTTCTGAGTAGGGGAAGTTCTGACTTCTTCATGTGCTATCCTTAAATTTGTCTCAGGTCGTAACAAAATTCTTCATATGTGAATTTTTATCTTTGAAAACCTAGGAGGAAAAGAGAATATTTTGTTGACTAGTTTCTGGCTTTAAAACAGGAAAACAGTGGCTACTTGAATATTCAAAATGTGACATTTGGTTGGTGAATTTAGGTTAGAGGGTGAGAAAAGCCCAGAAGTTCACCTCTGCTACAACCAGAGGGGCACAGTCTGTGATTTGTCATAGAGAGTTTACTCATTTGTTTATAGTACAATAATATAATATATTTAGACTCTTTTTAAATATTTGTCATTAAATGTCTTTTTATTCTCTTTTTCAGACATTTTTATGATAACCCTATCCAGCTTGTTGGAAAATCTGCTTTTCAACACTTACCTGAACTAAGAACTCTGTATGTGTTTACTTTTTATTTTAGTTGTCTTTTTATATTGCAATACTAGAATTGTCCCACACTTCCATCACCATAATTCTATTGAAATTATTTTTTTTAAATTCTAGGACTTTAAATGGCGCTTCACAGTTAACAGAGTTTCCTGATCTGACAGGGACTACAAGTCTGGAGAGTTTGTAAGTGCTAGAGAAGTATTTTTGCTTTGTTTTGTTTTCTTGTATACTGACCTATTGTAAAGAACGTCCTAAGAAAAAGTTTAAGTTTTCAATCTTTAAAAAGTAATTCTTTTTCATAAATTCTTTCCACAGGACACTCACAGGAGCACAGATCACGTCTCTCCCCAAATCAGCTTGTGACCAGTTACCTAATCTCCAAGTGCTGTACGTTTCAGTAAGATTATTAACATGACATTAACGCAAGAGATTAATAGACAAATGAAACTATTATGATTTCAAAATTACCCAATTACTGCTATTTCTGTGTATCACGTTACTTCTTAGGAATTCAGCTCAGGGAGCTGGCCCCTGTGTTATTTAAAAAGTTTACAACCCACTTACCAATCAGGATTTCCCATACATTGCTGACAAAGATAATTACTGAGCATATTTTTAGGAAAGGACAAAACAGTTCTTGATTTTGTTTAAAGAAACAGAGAACTACCTTATTTTCATTCATTCTGTCTCTCCTACAGTAGTTTGGGATTTTTTTCTCACTAAGGCAAATAATTCATTGAAGTGAACAGAAAATATAACTAAAGACTGCAGTTTTAAAACCTTGTTATTCTCCTCTTTTAGTTTCTTTCCCAACCAGACATAAGTAGCTGACTGACATTTTAATAGACTATTCCTTGACATAGTTGGGCATATGTGATACACTAAATATACAATATTATTTTAGCTTGGAAATTTCCTTGGAGTTTGCTTAATCACTGACGAAAGTAATCATTGTGTCCACTTCTTTGAGAATGAGCCAAGAGCACTTTCCTCTATGTATTACATCACTAGGAATGTATTTAGTATTAATTCTCTGGCCAAGATTGAAATAGCACTAATTATAATGCATTATTTGAATACCAGAGTGAATGTCAAGAACATTTCCAGAAAAAATTAAGTTTTAGTTAATGGACTCAATATAATCATTTCCAGAATGATAAAAGACAGAGTCGGTTGCCAGAAGACAGTCTGCACACAGAACTAATATGTCCTGTGTCCTTCAAAAACAGTAAATAATCTCAAAACAGAGGGCAAACAAATAATACAGCAATTAATAACTTACAGAGTTCACAACAGAGTAAGACTGTCCATTGGAAATCCACATTTTTAATTTTTGAGTATTACCCTATATTATTTGAGCTGATACTTAAAAGAGCAGGGAACTGATTTCTCAGCAATTTCCAGTACTCAAGAGCTGCTCCTTCCCCATTGCTGCCAGATTGGAAGGAGCCTGCAGAGTCCCCATTTTGGTTTGCACATCAGTTTTGGCTGGGCCAAGGAGGATAATGGTGCACTGAACCCACGAGTTATTTGGAGTCTGCAACCTTGCAGGGGTTCCCTGGCTCAGATACAACCACTCCAAGTGCAAACACTGCTTTGGAAGGCAATTTGTGCATCCTACCTAGCCACCAGGACTTCCAAATGTGGATTAATGTACACAGAGGCTTCCCGTGTGTGTGCACACTTGCAGTGAAGGTGTGTGTGAGAGCACAGTCCCAGCAGTCCTCGAAAGGCTGCCCTCAGCACAGCTGGGGATGCACTTCAACATAGGAAACAAAACCATTTGCCCTCTCTTGCTGCCAAGAGCCTCATGTATTAAGAAAGTGGGGGAAAAGACCCTAAAAATAAACAAGTAAAATATTTCCTGGCGCTCTGACAGAAACCGAGGGGAGAAGGGTCTCAAGTTCATTTCGTTTATTTTTTGTGTGAGAAAGGAGTGTCAGTACGTACAAAATTCAAGCTGGTATCTTATTTTTAAGACCTAAGTGATAAGCCTGTGGATGACAGAACAGCCACTGTCTGCCAGTTGTTCAAAACATCCTTTACCTTGGCCTAAAAGCCTCTAGCTCACTTGAATCCCCTTCTGTAATGTCTGATTTGGACCACAGTGTACCTTTTTTTTGTACACAGAAAAACCTCCCAAACCCCAAACATATTGACGTTTGCTTTTGTACAGAATAAAATCAGAGTAGAATACCTTAAAGATACACACAGTCATTACTTGCACTACTTCCACAAATCAAATATAAAATAGTCCGAAAGCCCCTGTTGGAACAACAACAGTGAAAATACAGTTTTACCAAGGAATTAAAGAGGTGGAGATGAACCAGTTTTAGAAAATGTGAGAAGTGAGAAGAATTTCATAGAAGTGAAAAATAATTACTCTTTCATGTGATAATACTGGGTAACTGTGAAAAAGGACATTTTTTCTAATTCTAGGCATAAGCTTTTTTCCCTCTGTTCTTTTCACAAGCAAATTTCCCATTTAGTTTTCCCTGAGCAGCACACACACACACATATGTGTATGTATAGGATGAGACTCTTGGGTGGTGGGGACTGGTGTTTGGTTCCTTCTTTGTTTTTTCCCCTTCAGTTTCTGCAAATTGCCCGGGCTTGGTTTTGATTAGTTATATTATGCTATAAATCAGTCCAGATGTTTCAGTTATTCTGTAATTTGTTGAATTTTGGCTCAAGTCTTTTTAAGGTTTTTTTTTTTTCCCCCATGTAATGATTGATTTCAAAGTTAGTTCCAATTTTTTTTTGACCATTTCCCTCAGTTACAAGATATAGCAGTCCAAGGATCAGAGGCAATACTGCTTAATTAAAAGTGTAGAATGGGAAGCTGATTGTGATTCTTATCGGAAAAATACAGGATCTTCTTTAAAAAAATACGAGTATATATTCTTAGTAGATTATTTTAAATGGTTTAAATATTTGTCAGAATTTAAACATGATAAATATGAGGTCTGTGATATAAATCCAGTATTCTCTATGAGCAGTGGCCAATATCACTACTGTAAAGTACTCAGCAGAAGTCTATACTTCAGGCAGGAAATCTTCAGACAATGCAAGGAGTTTACAAATGTGGACATGGAGTTAATATATCTTGCCTTTTCCCCTCCTTTCTCCTCTTCAGTTAGAAATCAAAATGTGACAGATGAGAAATAAGTGAGTTTGTACACTTCTGTTCGTCTGCGACTGTGGATAAAACCAAATTATTTTTAATTAAGCATGAAGGTACAGAATGAAAGCTATTTTTCTTTTAACATTACTTCGATGTTAATCTGTTCGTTTCTTGTATAATTCAGGGATCTGTCTTATAACCTGCTGGAAGATTTACCCTGTTTTACTGCATGTAAAAAACTCCAAAAAATGTAAGTGTCAAACCACACTAAAAAGTTTAGAAAGAAGCATCTAAGTGTGTTTGAGTATAATTAACTCAGTTATTGCTGGCCAGTTTGACATACCCCAGATACACTTTATTGAAATGGATCATAAGCACAATCTAAAACACCCCAAAGTGCCCTCCAAGTGTCTTTGAAACTGAGGAGATTCTTGTTGCTATTTCAGTGACTTGCATCACAATGAAATCGCTGAAATCAAAGCAGACACATTTCGGCAGCTGGCTGCTCTTCGGTCTCTGTGAGTACCCCCTAACAGACATTCACACAGGTTCTCAAAAATATGGGGTATATAATGTGTGCTCATGATGTACCCTGAAAGGTCCTTATTTCAGTTTTTTCCTCGCTATGATCTTTCACCCTGAGATCATTAACTGTGAAAGGAAAACAAACGTTGTGAAGTCTAGCATCTGCAGCAATGAATTAAAACATCTAAGCTTATAGCTATAAAAACAGTTACTTCTAAATGTTTCTGATGGAGGTGGAGACAGTTACTGAGCCAGAGCTGGTACCTCTTGGCAGGCTCACATTATAATCAGCTCTGGGGAGTGGGAAATCTCTTTACAGAGAACAGCGTCTTAAGACACGGAGTCCAGTCGTGCAGATTTCCAGTTTTCACACAGACGCGTGTGCTGGAGGAGTCATTTTGTCAAGAAATTACTCATGGTTGTAATTTTTTGCAGAATTGAACCCATACATTTTTTAAGAGTTGCTTTCAGTCTTTTTGACTTTTCAGGGATGGTGAAAATTGAGATTAGGAAGTTAAGCCTATTGACCATGGGTTTGCTGCTCTCAGTCACATGAGAACATTTTAGAAGACTTAGTCCGTATAACCCACCTTTCTTTCTGCTGCCTTAGAAGCTGTGAAGCAGACAGAAAAGCCTTGGCCTGTGGCAGGCATTAAGATGATTTATGTTGTCAGTTTAATAACACCACAAATTACTAACAATTTAAAAATGAAAAATATACTTTTCCACTATGAGATATGCAGGAGATTATTGAAAATATTGGCATGTAATTAATACCTTTTTTATATTTAGGCCTCCTAATCAAGTGTTTGAAAACTTCCATATTCACTCAGTGGGTATGTAATTTTCTACTCACTTTTCTTGCAGGGATTTAGCTTGGAACAAAATTAAAATTATTCACCCCAATGCCTTCTCCTCTTTACCATCTCTGATCAAACTGTAAGTATTTGTATATCTTATACATTCAAATTTTTGCATTTTTCTTGCAAGAGCATACAAACATTTAAAAACTTGGTGCTCCAGCAGAAATGGGGGGTTTCTCTGTTCTAATCATCTGGTCTGTAGAATCCATATCTAAATGTCTGCTTTCTCGTACTTCCCCCATTCATGTAGGTATTACAGCAAAGCTGCACGCAGCACTGTGTAATCAGCATGATTTGGGGTCCATGAAGATTATCAGTGCATCTGACTCTTTTAATTTAATTTGTTAGCAGTTTAGTCTGTTGTAGCAATGGAGAATATTTCCTGTTAGTTGTGTTTCATGACTCAGGAATTGGATTAAAAATTAAATAAGAAACTTTTTCCAGGATGCATCTTCATTTCATTGTTCCTCATTTGATGAAATAGTTTTTCTTCTTTAGTAAGTTCAGCCAGAGCAGTTAGTGGTCAAAAACATCAACAACCAGTTTTGCAGATCTTGTTCACAAGCACTTCTCAGTGCTTACTAATTTTTTTCCTACGTCCAGCTGTCACTGTAATGTTTTTTTAACATGAATCCCTGAGGCATCGGTTGTGTGGGGAAGATGGGAAAAAAAAAATTCCTCTGGAGTCATCTTGCTGCATGGTTGTCCCAAAGATACAATGCTGGGAGTATTTGCTCACGGATAATTCAGTAGCTGCTAAGAAGCCTAAATCTGGAGAGGTATTAATTTCTGTTGATGTGCAAAGCCCTCTGAATGGTGCACTGACAAATGTCCACTCAGACAATTTTGTCTATAATGTTGCTTTTGGGGCACTCCTCAGAACTTACCTACTTCGTGAGGTGAGCAGTAAATTGCAGCTTTGGACAATAACATGTAACAGAGGGGGTTAAAGAACAAAGCCCTTTAACACACAGACAGTAGGACAGTGTACTAGTGTTTCCTGAAATGCTAGTCTCTAACCTTGATCTGACTCAAGTCAGTGGTCGTTTTTACCATTGCAGTAGAACCTGAATTTCACCTTTGGTATTTAATGGTGCTGTGTGCAAGAAGACACACAATAAACCGGATTGGTAGAAGTCCAGTCCATCAACATACTTTATTTTATGCCTAGGCCTTAGATTTCAGTGTATAGTCCAGACTTTGCTGTTCAGCTTTGGACATAAAAGCATTTCAGCTGCATCAGACTCCTTGCTCCTTGACTGCTGACCATCTATAGTATTGCAGTGTAGATAATTGTGGAAAGATTCATAGAATAAATGGGAGAGAGAGAGGAGAGAGAGAGAAAGAGAGAGAAAGAGAGAGCAAAATAGGAAAGAGTAGCTCTGGACTCCCCCTCTTTCATTATTTTGACGTATCTCCTTGGTCATTTATCACTTTTCCATTCACCTGTTTTACTTCCCCCAAGTTACGTATCTGTATTCATCTGCATGGTTCTGCCTCCCCTCAGCTACTCAGACAAACCACAGCTTGGAAGTGTCATCTCCCTCTGCTCCAGCCCAGACCTGTCCAATCCTGAAATGCACATCTTCCCCATGCACCTGCCCTGCTCCTTGGGGAGTTTCAGGGCAGCCATGCCCTGTAGCATCCCACTGAATCACTTAAACTGCGAAAAGCTGTCTTGCCTCCTTTGAATTCAAACAGTCTAGTGAGAAGATTTTAAGTTCACTTGCTAGTCTCAAAACTGGCACTATGAATGTTTGGAGTCAAAATTTGGGAACAGAGACCCAACTAACTGCTAGGTGTTACTATTACCTGTCTGCTAGACGTATAGGTGAGTACTCCTGAGCAGTGCTGCAGCTTTGCTCTGTTCACTGGGGCCTTTGTTTAATACAGTCATTTTTTATTGAGTTAGAAGAATGTAACCTGTTTTTTCAATGTGACACTTCTAGTGCTGAAAAAAAAAATGAAAACCATAAGCTGATTTTTATTTACTGTTACGCAGGGATGTGTCATCCAACCTTTTGTCCTCTTTTCCTGTGACGGGGCTACATGGTTTAACTCATTTAAAATTAACAGGAAATCATGCTCTACAAAGTTTGATAACATCTGAAAATTTTCCAGAACTCAAGTGAGTATATCATTAAAACTAATAAGCCACATTTGTGTTCATGTGCAATGGAAGGTGTGTCAGAGTGTAACGCATGTTACTTCGTATTGTCAGTCTTTGATCTGTGCCATTAAAACTAAAGCAAATATGATAAAAATGATAGACTTCTTTTATTATGCTCACTTTTAACTGAAGAAACTATGAAGGGTTTTGAAATATTAACCCCAGTACTTGCTCAGTACGAGCCACATCTGCTTCCTGGTGATATGTTTCAAAAGCTGTTAAAACAATATCGCTGGCAGTTTAGTGATACGTCCTTCTTCTTCTGGACTGTGCTTACAGAACTCCTGTTATATGTAATGAGAACACAGCAAATACAAGGGAAGAATATACTCCTGAAAGACCAAAAGATTTTACTTCTTTTGTTTGAACATGATTTTTCTGTAATCTTTTGATTAAGATTCAGATAATACTTTGCCAGTATTACTAACACACTTTGATACTAATAATGTCTGCTGGGTCCTCTGTCATAGAGGAAGGAAGTTTCCTCTAAAGATCATTTGCAGCTCTGCCAGTCACTGGATGACAATGGCCCATAAGGGGATTGAACCCACAACCTTGGCATTATTAGCACCACGCTATAAGCAACTGAACTAATTTCAGGGTCACAGCAAAGAGGGTTCTGTCTCTGACTTTAGGGTATTTGGGACTCCCCAAACTCTCCTTTCATTTTTATATTTTAATTAGAAGATGCCAAGTGCAACATACATTTTATCAAGTTTTTCTGTAAAAAGTTTGATAACAAAATATGAAACAAAAAACCAGTGTGCACATAGTTACAGAATCACAAAGTGGTTGAGGTTGTAAGGGACCTTTGAGGCTGTCTTGTCCAACCACCTGCTCAGGCAGGGGCACCTGGAGCCAGTTGCCCAGGACCACATCCAGACAGCTTTTGATTATCTCCAAAGATGGAGAGTCCATCCTTATGTCTCTTCACTGGATTTGCTTTTTGCACTGGAAAATGCCCAAGAATCTTAGCAGGCAGACAGCTTGAGATGTTACCAATAACAAAAAGGACTGGAGTGTTTGGAGTTATCAATAAGGGAATGATGAATGGAAGCGTGGAGATGATGAAGGCTCTGTGTACAGCACTGGAGGGATCCACCCTAGAACACTTCTGTGATGTCATGTTAAAACAAACTCAGATAAGAGCTGCTAAAAAGGGTTCCATTTTTTAATGCTTCTATGGTTTTAAGGAAACAATTCCTTAAAAGTCTTAATAAACCCAAAAATTGTAGTTTGTCACAGAGGAGAATAGGCAGTGACTTTGTCAAGTGCATGAAACTATAACATTAACACTCAAAGCACTTGAGACCTTAAACCCCTTTTACATTAGAGATCTTGAGATAGGTCTCAGAGGCGAAGGAACAAGTACCATAAAAATCATGATTGGCTGAGACTGAGCTTATACCATACTTTTTTTTTCTCTCACTGACTTTGCCAAATGCTAAGGCAGGTGACAATTCTAAAATAATTGAAGCTTCCTTAAAAGAATGTAAACACAAGAAAATTGATTATTCCAACCTGGCAAATATATACTGATGTATATACCATGACCTAGTGGCATAAGAGGTGCTGCAATAGTCCTAGAATAATCCATTATTCAACTGAATTATGAAAAACTAAGATTGTTTTAATTCTTTTCTCAAAGTTATACTTTATATTAATTTCCCATCAGCAAAATTGTGTACATTGCTCAAATGAAAATACAGTGTATTTCATCTGGGCAAATTGTTAACAAGGATGTATCAAACTAAATTATTTTTAAAATATATTCAAAGCATGATTAATATATCTAGAGTAAATTAACATCTGTAAGAATAAATTATATCCAGTCAGGAGAGAATAGGGAAAAATCCTGACCTACAGTCTGCATAACTTTTACCACAAATCAAAATGACGTCAGGATTTCACACAGGATCACTGCACAGGTAATGCACAAAGCCCCAAACTTGAACAGAGATCTAAAACAAAATGAAATTTGAGCCTTTGCCGTTGTTGTAACTAGCCAGCGGTTGCAACATTAAAGACAAATTCCTGTATAAAAACTTCCTACTCATCTAAATTCATCGATACACACACATCAAAGAGCTGAGCATCCCGGTCCCATCATCAGCAAAAGCACCAGTACACTCTGCAGAGCAGAGCCCAGCCCAGCCTATTACTGCAAACCTTGAGGAAGCAAAATCAGGCTGTCAGCCCTTCCTTCCTTCTTTATCTGATGCTTTGATTCAGCGCTGTAAAGAGCTCAGTGCTTTGCACCATTCATCATAACTGTGCCTTCCTGTTCACCATTAACTCCACACCTTTGTGAGGTAGAAAACGACCTTGTGTACTCTGCTGCTTAATCTAAAAACAGAAAAAAAAAAAAAAGAGGCATTCCTTGCTAGAGGAAAAAAATTATCAAGGATACAGATATCATTAGTAAGATAAGGAGTATATAAAAATAAAGTGAACCAGTGCTTCTAAAAGTGTTTAATTTGACCAAGTCCAAATCTAATCACCCACATCAAATAAGCACCAGCCATNNTTTTTTTGGTTGGTTGGTTGGTTCATTCTTTCATTTTTGGGTTTTTTTTTTGGGGGGGGGCGGGGAGTGCAGGGCTTGGTTTGGTTTGGTTTTGGTGTGGCTTGGTTTTGGTTTTGTTTGGTTTTGGTTTTTTGTTTTGCTGGGGGGTTTTGTTTGTTGGGATCTTTTTTAGTTTTGGTGGTTTTTTGGTAGTTTTTTATTGGGTTTTTTGTTGTTTTTTGGGGTGGTTTTTTTGGGGGGGCGTTTCTTGGTTTGTTGGGGGGCCTTTGGTTTTTTGGGTTTTTGGTTTGTTGGGTTTTTTTTGGCTGGGGTTTTTTTTGTTTGGTTTTCTTTTTTTTTTTTGTTAAATGTCATTTTTGCAAGAAAAAAACTCCTCTGTCACCAAGAAGAGCTGATTTATTTCCCTCCTTTGCAAAGTATGTTTTGTCCTCTGTGTTCTGGGTTGCAGCCATTGTGTGCAATTGGGCTTTGCACACAGATTAAGCAGCATTTGCTAATTTAAGGATTACGTGTATATCCTAATAGCACAGGCTGGGGGAAAAAAACAAGCAAAAACTGTTCAGATTTAAGAATGAATGTTAGAAATACCTACAGAGAGGATTAGAAATGGGAGTCTTGCTCTTTAAAGATCATTTAAAAGCCATAGATGTTTTTGGCTACATCATCAAAGCAGTAAACCAGTGCAATGTGGGAAGTCCACATTTCCAGTGTATGACAGGCCAGCAGCCTGGTAGAAGCACAAAGGCATCTGGAGGTCTGTCATTATTAAGTACATAGAGTTGTTATAACCAAAGAATAGAATACATTTCCTTTAGTCTCTTGTGCCTAAAATATCCATTAACTGTTTATTCCCCCAGCTATATCAATGTCCTTCCAAAGGTCTGAAGCCACAAGTTGCAGGGATCAATTCGCAGAATTGTCAGTGTTACTTTGGATAATTTTTTTGTTGTTGTTCCAAAAAAGGGAAATTCTGTTTGGGAATTGGGATTGTTTTTATCCCAGATGATTAGCTATGGGTTAGTCTAGTAATCAATGGGTTTAATAATAGGTTATTTAATAAGGGCTTCTGAGAAATACATTCAAAAGTGTTTAATCAAGATAATCTCCTTCTGTTAAAAGATAGCAGGCAGAGGAATGAGTTAGAAATTAAATATTTAAATCTGCTGACCAGAGGTTGCTTGACAGTTAGGTCTTGGTTATCTTGAATTTTTATTGAGTACCCTAAAAATTTTGTATTGGGTACAAGGGTACAGATTATTGTGGTTAATTTCCAACAGAATTTTAAGGGTATGGAATGTAAATGTCCCCGAATGCACTAATTTAAAAATCGCTTTAAAGCTTAAGATTCCATTTGTTCCCCTTTGTACCAAGCTTTTGGCTAGTGCACAAGTTTAAGTCCTGTTGGCACTGGTCCTGATTCAGCCTGATTTCTCTGCAGATTTCCCAGGGGGTTAAAGGTTGTTTATTACACTCATTATGTTAATTTACATGATTAACCTGTTGAAAGTAATCTGATAGGAGGATCTAGTTCTACTTTATTCCTTTTAAGTGAATTCAGAATAACTTCTAATCACCTCTTTATCTTTGAACTTTTTGGTTTATTGGGCTTTTGGAATTGAGTTGTTAGGTTTTAATATGTGCTGTTGGTGAACTGTGTAAATTAAACAGCTCTGCTTCCAAAGCATAAAATGTATCTGTGGAACAGAAGCAGCCTATAGAACTCCAATGGTAGTTCTTCTCTGCTCCCCCAGAATTTGTACATCCCCAAAGGAATTAAATTCACAGCCTACCAGAAATGTGCAATTTGCTGACAACAGAAGTCTTCATAATCATTGGAACTCACTGGCATATATTATTATGTTAGACATAACAGTGATCTTAAAAGAATTAAGAATGAGTATCCAGTGTCCTGCAATGGTTATTCTGATATTCAAGACAATTAATAAAGTAAAACCTTTCTCTCTGTGACATCCATTTTCACACACAGTGCCTGATTAACTCACCTTTTGGTTTAGAACACTGCTTTCTTAATCTTCTGCACAAGAAACAACTTCCTTTTTGCCATCTTAGTGTGAAAGCACTTGAATGTGGAAAGAGGTGGATATAACACTTTCCAAAATATCTCATTTTCCTAAAAGTGGAAAAATTCCATTTGGGAGGCATTTTGGTTTTGCCTGATAGGCAGATTGTGATCTTCAGATGTGCTTTTTTTTTTTTCTTTTTAAAAGAGGTTATTGAGAAAGTAACTGTCAGAGAAACTGTTGATTTACATAGTAAAGTCATTGAAAATTTTAAAAATACAAATACAGCTCAGAGTACCATTCACTCAACAGCAAGACATAGACCTCCCACTTTCATCTCTCCTATGAAGACACATAAGAAAACTTCATTGTGCCTTTTCTAAAATCAGCCTAGAAACCATCAGCATTTCTGATGAGGAATTTTATTTATGAGTCCTCATTTTGTATTATCATAACTGATTTTTTACCCAAAGGTATTTTTACTTTCAGTTTTGGACATTTAAACCATTTCCTTTGCGCTGACTGTAGAAGAACAGTACAATCCAGTAACTCTGGTGCTGAACCAGTATCATAGCATGCTTCCTTGTTCTTCTGCAGGGTCATGGAAATGCCTTATGCTTATCAGTGCTGTGCCTTTGGAGCTTGTGAGAACCACTACAGAATCTCCAGCCAATGGAACAAAGATGAGAATAGCAGCATTGATGACTTTCACAGAAAGGATGCTGGACTGTTACAAATTCAAGGTGACCATCATCTTAGGCTTTTAAATCTATCTGAAGGCTGTGAGCAACCTGTGATGTTAAATAAATCCAATACTCTTTACAGTCACAGAGGTGGCCTCTCCCTCTCTCTTGCCCAATTATATGTTATTTAAGCATTCCTATGCTTAGCAAACTCATTATTTTAGGTCTGATGTTCAAAACTCTCACACTCACTCAACTTTTCATCCAAACAATAGCTGTAGTAATGTGGGAAATTAAATCTTCCCTTTATAAGAGAGACAGGGTAGTTCCCCTGGTATGTAACTCCATACAAGAGCAGGCCTGCAAAGATGTAGCTTCTTGCCAGCCTCAGAATGGAACACATCCTTGACTTACCCACACACTTCAGGACGAGTCATATCCAAAGTATGTGGCTACTTCGGCATATTTTTTCATAGACTCATAGAATGTGCTGAGTTGGAAAGGACCCACAATCATCGAGTCCAGCTCCTGGCCCTGCAAAGGACCATCCCCAAGTATCCCACCACGTGCCCAAGAGTATTGTCCAAACACTTCTTGAGCTCCATCAGGCTTGGTGCTGTTACTGCTTCTCTGGGGAGCCTGTTCCAATGCCCAACCGCCCTCTGGGTGAAGAACCTTTCCTTGATATCCAATCTGAACCTCCCCTGACTCAGTTTCATGCCATTTCCTTGAGTCCTGTCACTGGTCACAAGAGGAAGAGTTTGGTACCTGCACCTCTGCTTCCCCTCGTGAGGATGCTGAAGACCTGAATGAGGTCTCCTTTCAGTCTCTTCCAGGCTGAACAGACCAAGTGACCTCAGTGGCTCCTCGCAAGGCTTCCCCTACAGACTCTTCACCATCTTTGTTGCTTCTTTGGACACTCTCCAATAGTTTTATATCTTTCATTTACTGTGGGACGCAAAATTTCACACAGTTCTCAAGGTGAGGCCACCCCAGTGCAGAGCAGAGCAGGACAATCCCTTCCCTTGCCCGGCTGGCGGTGCTGGGCCTGATGCCCCCAGGACAGGGTTGGCCCTCCTGGATGCCAGGGCACTGCTGATTCATATCCAGCTTGGCACTGACCAGGATCCCCGTGTCCCTTTCTGCAGGGATGCTCTCCAGCCTCTTGTTCCCCAGTCTATGCACACACCTAGGGTTGTCAGAGAGTCCATTTGTTCTCCAGGACACGAGACTACTGTACTTTTCTTCCCCTTCAACACTGGGTCTGTTACTTGATCTGTTATGTAGGTGCACACATACGTTTATACCATCCTGTTGCTTTCTGTGCTATCTCTGCTCCTGCAAACCAGTTAAGTCTCAGAGTTCTGCAAGAATAGAGCCAAAAATGCGTGCTAGAACGGTGACATAAGAAACACAGTAAACTTGATTAATTCCTAGTAGCATGGCACAACAGCAGAATTCATATTTTAAATTCCTTCCTAGGCAGTCATCACACTGCAAATTAGGCAACAGAGGATGTACCTGTAAGTGATTATTTTCAGAGAAGTAAAGATGCCAACTTTTAAAATAATCCCAAGTACAGTAATGCAACACAAAATAGGCATATGTCTGCTTCTGCTCACAGTTTGGCAGGCAAAGGGACAAGACCAGGCCTTAAATGCCGTAGGCGTTTTTGCAACTTTTGCTAAAAAGCTTTCCCTGAAAATTGCAGTAACAATTCTGGGTCTTTTCTTCCCTATAGATGAACGTGATTTTGAGGACTTTTTTCTTGACTTTGAAGAAGATTTGAAATCTCATCATTCAGTGCAATGTTCACCTTCTCCAGGTATGAAGCTACCAGACAGATTCACGGACAGTGTTACTAGATATTCAAGACACAGAACAAACTCTCAATGAGATACTAGGACAGCAACGTGATGTGAAGTAATTTGATGAGTCTAATACAAATACATTGCCCAACAATATACAATTTTGCATTGAATTCCAGAAAACTATTCAGCTACTAGATTTCTCTGAGTGTAGCAAGAGTTTTACTCAGTCACCAAGCAGATCCTTATTCTGGGCCCTTTTCACCATTATTGATGCCCATATCAAGAGAATGGGAGAGGAAAGACTCTTCTATGAAGACACCGATGATAAAAGCAGCAGAATCTTTGCTCACTCAGTCTTTTGCAAAGCTAAAGTAATTCTTCTGAACTTCACAGCGTTATTTTACACGTGAGCAACTTGATCAACACACAGTTAGTTCTATGTCTAGGAAATACCAAACACTGCTGCACTGATGTACACAGTCCCTCACAAAGGACACCCAGCACTGTCATTTTCTTTATAGAATGTAGCCAGCCATGGTCATACGTTTTGCTGGCTTGATTCAGCAAATGTTTTTACTAGCCATTCTTTCATTGTGAAATATGAACAAAACACCCCAAGTGACAACTTCTACTACAGCATTCATTTTAAGCCATGATTCTTGCTTGCAACAGCAAATAATGGTAAATTCTTCAAAGTTATATAAAAAAGAATAGAAAAGGCAGGAATCCAAAGAATAGAGTCATTTGACTGTCACATATTCTCCAATGCCCCAAATATAAGTTCTGAGTTCATTAAAACAGTCTGTCTTCAAGGTAAGTTGTGACCAGAACTGAGAGAAAGTTTAGCTTGGATTTTTCAAATAGTATCTTAGAAAAACTTATACACTGACACAATAGATCCTTATCCTTACTTAATGGCAACAGCCATAGTATAGGGAAGTAATTTCAGCTGCAAGGTTTATATCTTCATGGAAAAGCACAGACCACTGTGAAGGGCTTGCTTTGCTGGCTCATACCAAGATTTGTAATTTTTTCTGACTGCAGAGCATTCAGCTTCAACTGCACAGCATATGTACCTGAATTCTGTGAGAATACATAGCAGGCTTCAGTCATAATGACCTGACTTCAGCCACAGGATATCCAAAAAGGAAGCACTTCCAAATGCAAAGAGAGACACAATTTCCTTGGTCTGTGTAATGATGTATTGTAAGATAGCCAAAGTGCATGTGTCCATATCCATTGCGTCACACTTCACCAGGACTCATTAGGAACCTGTTCTAATTTAGTGAGAGGTAACATTTGCAGCTTCTTTCACGCACTGGTAAATATCACAGCATTTCTTGAAGCTACAGGAGTTGACATTCACATTGCAGTAGTACTGCCAGGCACAAAAAGAAACTCATAGACTACTATGATGAAGGACAAAGACTCGTGTGCACCAGTAATGCAACATGCATCATACATTTAGCAGTGTGTTATCAGGGTATCAGATTACTCCACAGGAAGAGCAAATTTCTGGCTTCTCCTTTGGACTAAAATTCACTGCGTGGCTGTGCTGAGAATCTGCAAGAAGCATGAACTTTAGTGTATTAGAAAGGACAACATTTTTTTGTTTGGTTTTTTTGGGGTTTTTTTGGTTTGGGTTTTTTTTGGTTTTGTTTTTGTTTTTTGGGGTTTTTTTTTATTTACCCTTACCCTTTTTATTTTGTCATTTCAGGTCCCTTCAAACCATGTGACCATCTGTTTGGTAGCTGGCTGATCAGAATTGGAGTGTGGACAATAGTGGGTTTGACCTTCATCTGCAATGCACTGGTGTCTGCTACTGTTTTCAGATCTCCATTGTATATGTCCTCCATAAAACTTCTGATTGGTTTGATAGCTATTGTAAATGCCCTGATGGGTCTGGCCAGCGGAGTACTGGCTAGTGTGGATGCATCAACTTTTGGTAGCTTTGCTCAGTACGGAGCACAATGGGAAAGTGGAATTGGTTGCCAAATAACGGGCCTTCTCTCCATTTTTGCTTCCGAGGCTTCCATTTTCCTCCTTACCCTAGCTGCACTCGAACGTGCATTCTCTGTAAAGCATGCCACAAAGTTTGAAACAAAATCCTCCATCGCTAGCATCAAAATCGCCATTTCTTTTTGCTTTATGTTGGCTCTAATCATTGCAGTGATACCGCTTGTCACCGGAAGTGAGTATGGGGTTTCTCCGCTTTGTTTGCCACTGCCGTTCGGAGAGTCCACTGCCATGGGCTACATGGTAGCACTGGTATTGCTGAACTCCCTTTGTTTTCTGGTAATGACTATTGCTTATACAAAGCTCTACTGTAGTTTAGAAAAGGGAGAGCTAGATAACATTTGGGATTGCTCTATGGTCAGACATATAGCCTTGCTACTTTTTACTAATTGCCTTCTTTATTGCCCTGTGGCCTTCTTATCTTTTTCCTCCTTACTAAACCTCACTTTTATCAGCCCAGAAGTGATTAAGTCAATACTTCTAGTGATTGTCCCACTGCCAGCATGTCTAAACCCACTGCTTTATATACTTTTCAATCCACACTTTAAGGAGGATTTGGGAAGTCTGCGAAAGCAAACTTTGATATGGAGGAGATCAAAACATGCTAGTCTGATCTCTGTGAACTCAGAAGACATAGAAAAACAATCGTGTGACTCAACACAAGCATTGGTAACCTTCACGAGTGCCAGCATATCGTATGATATGCCCACCAGCAGCTCGCTAATGCCACCATCTTATCAAATGTCAGAAGGCTGCAATCTTTCATCAGTTGCATTTGTTCCCTGTCGCTAGTTGCCGTAGCTGTACAGAAAATATCTCTGTTTACAAAATTTTTAATCCCAAAAGTAAGCGTAGATGTGTGCATATGAGCTTAGAGAGTGCCTCTAAATTATTGTGGCACACATCGGAAAACAGACAATGGCAAAACTTGCGGCAGGCTGAAAATCCAATATTTGAGCCTGCTCAGCCTGGTCCTGAAATGCTGGGATGAAGAGAGGAAATGAAAGCTGCTGAGGTTTGTGCAGTTGTATCGGCTGCTCTCTTTTAAAGTAGCACTACTCAGAAAAGGCATCAGTTGGTCAAGAGCAAAAATAGCACGTTAACTTTGTGAAATTTTTTCAAAGCATCACCTGATGTTTTCAGGTGTTGGGTTATTTTTTTTCCTGTTTATTGCAATTCAGTTTTAATAATACTTTTTCAGTGCCACGATTGTTCTTATAAGCATCTGTGTATGGCCTTTGTTCAGCAGGATATCTAAATGGAGGAGTAGTCCTCTTCTAGTCGCAAAGGTTTCTGCAGAACACCCTTTGATAAAGTTCTGTGTTTGATAAAGCTGATTAAATGGTTTAACTGGCATTGGATTTGGGTTTTGGAAGTCATCTCACTTGACAAAGCATTTTTAATTGCCAGCTAAAGCTAAAAAATTAACATGATGTGAAAGAAGTTAATCGAAGTCCTGTTAAGCGTTTAAAATGTAATTGTAAATGGCAAGGCATTGTCATATGGGTATTTTTCTGATGAGGTTCTGCACAGTTTGGTCCTGAATTGCTTTCATGCCAGTAGAATTACTTCCAGAGTTACCGACGATAAAATTGGCAGATGACTCATATAATTTGAAGGTGGAAAATACTACATAGAAAATCACCAATATGAAAAGATTGGCATGCTGAGAACTATTAAAGGACACCAAAGGCACTCACACAGAAACATTCATTTCTGTAATTTGTCTAGGAACAAAAACTGTAGTCCTGCTCATGGCATGATCTGTGTCTCATGCAACAGTGACTCTAGGAAGCTGCTAGTTCGTAGTCAGTGGTCAGTTGAAGATGTAGCGATCACTGTGTCCTTTTGGATAAGGATAGCCAGTATCCTTAGCTAAGGCTGTATCAAGTAGCAGTGAAGAGGTTGTGTCATCTGTGTTCTTAGCACTGATGCAAGCAATCCTGGGATATTTCAAACAGTTACTGCCTTCACCTGCTGTAAAGAACATGAATATCATTAATTTAAAGCAGCTTAAGAAATAAGTGATTTGATCACAGTTTATAAGTAGCTGCTTCTGGGATACAGAAGTTTGAAGGCAGAGGACTACTCATCTGAGAGGAGGAGAGTCTGGTAAGGTCAACTGGAAACTGACATTAGGGATATGCAGCATAGAAATATAGGTGCAAATTGTTGAAAGAGATGGCCATTAGCTAGTGAAATTATCTGTCACCAAAAATCTCTAAATTCATATTGGATATATTGCCAAAAAATATTTTGGAGCAGCTGTTGAATTTCAGGGACTTCTGATGGCTTTAGTTTAGGAAAAGGCTTGATTAGATTAACAGAGTTCTCTGAGTTTAAACCTGTTAATACTTTGCTGAATCAGGGCATGTATGTTTACACATCAGAAGCATCCCAGCTAGAAAGAAAAGACTTGAGGTCCTTGCCAAGTCTACTGTTAAAATATCTCAGACAGCAGATCCACCTAGACTATAATTCTTTGACCTTGTCCAAGCCAACAGGGGATATTCCAGTATTCTTTTCTCAGAGCTGGCACCTTTTGCTTAAGTAAGCTGATCATTTGAGACAGAAAAATGCACAAATTTAACTTTTGTTGTTGTTAAAAAGAGCTCCCTGAGGAGTAACATTTAATAGCCCAGTACTCACTGCTCAGTTAATGGCCACTCAACCTCCAGGTGAATGAGACTAATTTTTTACCATTAGGAAGGATAGGCTAGGCCCAGCAATTAAGGTAATCAGTTACAGATGATCTCTGTTGTTCATCTGTTCCTGTATATAAAACTTCCTGGGACTCCAAGGATGGATTTTCACAATGAAGAATTTGTTGCCAACTATGCATATGCCTTGATTTTCTTGTCCATTCACACTGACATATTTTTAGTTTTGCAGTTACAGATGGCATCAGTTGACTTTGGCTGACATGTTCATCCTTCAGGGAAAAAAAATGAACCAATTCCGAAATTATGTATGATAAAGTCAGCTGGGCAGTTATCTTAATCCTTTATCAGTTGTGGCTTTTGAAGCAGTGCAGCACACAGCTGCAGAAACGATGCCTGAAACCACTTTGGATTAAACAGAGGATCAGCCAACCATTGCACAATACCTATTACCATGTTTACTTAGCTTTAATTTTACTGGGGTCCATCTGTGCTGCTCTGCTTAATGTCAGTGAGGTTCCTTTCAGCTTGCTATATTTAAGAAGTTTGTAAAGAAATTTGAGAAGCAAAATAATGTTATAATTCTAAAGAGTAGTTAAAGAAAGCTTCTTTTATCAGAACTTTTTTAGCTCGCAGAAGGTCCTAAAGGCTTTGTGTCTTATTTTTATAAGCATGTTTGAAATATTTTGATCAGATATTTTAAACTTGAAATTGTTAAAATTCATTTAATAGATTTTTAAAGTAAAATGTGTAAATATAGAACTGTATTTATTATTACAGTGAAATGCAAGTACAGTAAAGGACATGAGATTAAGCCCTGTACAGTTTCATATTGATATTTGCTATATTTTCTGCTCATATATGTTACTAAATTCATTATCTGTAAATAATACAATGTAAATGTGTAGTGGTTGTAAATAGGTGTTATGCTTTCTTTTCTATCAGTGTTCCGAACGTATGTAAGTTGTAATAAAATGTGACTACACTGTAAAGAGCATTTAATCATGACCTAACACCTCACAAAATGGTGTGCATTCTCAATTAATCCTTCCTGAATTATTGTAATACTTACACTAACCTCCCTTGGTGTCTGAAATTCTTGACAAAGTGTATGTTACAAGTTATGGGCTCTCATTAGTTGCCCATGGAGGAAAAAGAAGAACAGTAGTGTTTCATTTCAACAGAGACTAAATCTTTCACCAAAACTTCACTCGCAGACCCTTATGAACAGATCCTGCTCCCTGTGCATGCTGCTGTGTCTCGCTGATGACCTCTCACAACTGCCACAGGTAGCACCAGCACCTCCAGTTGTGCGACAAGGGCGTGCATCAGGTCAGGCCCAAGTTACCCACAACCTTCAAAGCAATAATAAGACAGCAAATTCTCCCACATCCTTCCTTATTGTCTCTCTGACCCCTACCTAATCTAGCAGGTGAAGCAGGTGAGGGGATAACCAAACAGCTGGCAAAGTTCCTCTGATATGTGCCAGAGAGGCAGCGACACCATCAGGTGTGAAATGGATGGAGGTGCTAAGGGCAAATGAAAGGTGGGGCCTAAACCACAGGACTTGGCAAGAGCCAGGTCACTCAGGCTGCACCACAACTTCCAGCCCAGTTGAATTAAAGGCAGGCAGCAGCTAAGCACAGCCATGTCATTTTCTGGGCAACAAGAACAGGTGAAACAGTGGATGCATTCTTGTTAAGAGAGACTGCCGCACAGGACAGTTACATGTGCTTGGTTTTTCAGAGATGGTGATTGTAGGTAATTTCTGTGAAGTATCTGAAAAAACGAGGTAAAATACCAATGAAGCAAAAACTCTCAGAAAGCAGTTGTTTAGTCAGGAATTCATATGGCAAGTAATAAAATACAAAGATTGAAAAAGAAGAAAGCCTTGTATGTAAATAGATTTTAGCAAGGAGTGTGCAGGTTCTCAGGGTAGATAAGGAGGCTAGTTTGGGGAAGCTCATTTCAGCCAGAAGGGCCTGTGAAGAAGAAGTATGTTTGTTGGGTGAGTTTTAGAATAGTCTTGTCGAGATAGGATTGGACCAGCAGAGAATGGGAATAAGAAAGGCATTAATTATCTTTAGGAGGTAATAACCAGAAGCATGACAAAGAGCATAGAGGAGTGCATAACTCAGGGATGACAGAGGGCTTCAAGAGACTGGATGCAAATGGGTGGAGTTTTATGGCATATTAAGCAGGATGGAGTTTTGTGAAGGATGGAGCACCCAGAGTGGATAGAAAAAGACGGAAGCAGTGTGATGGCTGAGGATATTGAAATGTGAGAAGACAAGCAAGTGAAGATGATTTCACATGCATGTTTGCACCACACAGGGTAAGTAATATTAGAGCCAGGAACCATATGGAAGAATGAAATTGTGTTATTTTAGGAGGAAGATAATACAACTTGAATACTGAAGGGAAAGAGAATACCTACAAAGGAAGAATGGTCTGGCTGGTGAAAGCCTCGATGCAGAAGGGAAAAAGAGACATCAGAGTTATACATCTTGATACGTGGAAGAAAGATTTTTATTATTTAGGTACCAAATAGTGAGCAGTAGTTCCTGAGGTCACAGCTTCAGTGTTCTGGGCAATGTGCTCTCACATGCACACAGGGGACTTCTCCCTGTGAGACGTGTGGTGTTCTCTGCAGTAACAACTGAAGGTGAGTTTACTGCAGGCTCGTGTGATGGGTTATTTAGAGAGAGATGGCAGAGCACGCTGCTACTCTGGCTCACTAGATACATTATTGAGTTTTATTTGGGAACTCAGTCCTCAGAGAAGTATCAGATGACCAAGAAAAAAGAGCTAGTCAGAGATACCATGAAAGCCATAACGAGGATGGGATCACCTGTAAAAAAAAGGGATGGCAATAATGGCCAAGCCTTAGCAGATACCAGCAGAGAAGCACAGAGAATGACACCACACAAGCAATGCTGGGTCAGGTGGGCAAGCAGCTTCTGTCTCCACCCTCAAAAGAGGGGAGAACATCCCTGACTAATGTGATGGTCATAACTGATCTCAAATGGAGACCAGCCACTTGTGCCATCCTTGCTGTTGCTGCTGCTCCACTTTGCTTCCTGTCTCCATGACCTACATGTACTAGACAGCAGTGACATATATATATATACTAGGCAGCGAGAAAGCTGCTACCTTATAAAGTATCAAACTATGTCCTATCCAAATCATTTGTAATAGGAATTTTGGCTTAACAGGGGCACTGCATATTTCCTCTGACTATTCTGTGAAACACTGGAACAGTATCATAATCAGACATTTCTCTGTCATCAGTTTAGGTTGCCATATGAAACTTAAGGTGATGAAAATGTCATTGATCAATCACTTAAGAAGGGCTCAAATAATTAAAAATGTAGCAAAAGTGATGTTTTCCTTAGGAAAACACCGGAAGACAAGGAAGTGGAGACAGAGGAGTAAGAACATGGATACGGAAAAGCTAACAATATAAAAACAGAAGTAGGATCACAACAGCAGCAGCAACAGTGTCAGAAAATTCTTTCCAGGTCCATGAAGCACAGTAATTGTGCCGATGCTCAGATGCTTCAGAAGACAGCTCTCAAACTCCAGGAGAGCTGTACTGCTTCCACCAGCAAGGGAGGGACCAGTAACTCCACCAGCCGTAATAAGCACCTCATGTTCTCCTTAATTAACATGTCCTAAGCAAGGGTCCAGTCTGTCCTTCTGCAACAAAGGTATTGTAAAAAATGATGTGAAGCTAAGCCTAGAAAAGTGATTAAACTCTTTACATGTCTTTGCTTTGAACAGAATCCCAGCTACATGTTATTAGAAACTTTAAAGAAATACACAAATTTACCCATGCTAATAAATAAAGCTGAAGAGATTCCACGTGTTATACCTAAAACTTGCAATTATACTGGACAGAAAAGGCACTATCAACATTAAGAACATCTTGTTCATATAATGAGAATCACAGACGTGTGCTCCAGTGACTCTGGAGACACAGGAAACATGAGTATGTTCTCTCCATTAAAAAAAAAAAAAATTGTTGTGGCATTGTCAAAATTATCTAAAGACCCGATCTCAGTCATAAGAAAAAACAAATATCAAGAATATTCCTCTTGAGAGCTGGCCCACAGCCAGGATTTCTAAAAAACAGTCACAGACAATGAGTCCACTCAAAATCCCTATTTAATTTTTTCACAGGTGGCAGCAGTTCCACTTGTCAAGTAAAAAATATGCTTCGTTTACAAGAGGAAAACTGTCCATCTGTGGATCTAAATATTTCCACTAAGTTTTATACATGCACATACCAGAGCCTTCTGCAGTCAGCCTTGAAGGTCTCAGGACTCCAAAACTAATTCTTGAAGGAAGTTTCAAACATCTCCTTTTGCATCTGGTGTCATTCTCTATGCAATCACTGTTTTGACAGATGTCTGCAGTTATTAATTTGGTTCCACACATAACAACAGCTTCTCAGGACTATCTATAGAGGTCACTGCAGTTATTATCAGCATTTCCCATTGATGAACTAACCTATTCCTGGAGGAGAAAGCTCTCCCAACCTTCTAAGAAAAAAGCCATAGGGGAGATTGTTCTACACAAAACAGGTGTTTCATCTCCCATAGGAAGTATCACAGCCTTCTGGGAAGTCCTTCTAGGTCTCTCTTCTGGTTGACTGTGAAAATGAATTCCAGAGAGGTTTGTGTGGCCAGAGAATGAACTCTAAAATGTGGAATCAGTGCTTCAGGGTGAGACACTGAAATGCTAATGGTGAATGGCTCAAACAATTGGCCATTTGCAAAAGCAGCGGGTGCTTTGCTGACAAGGACATGCAAGGGTACAGAGGGGCTGCACACCCTCCACTGGAGGCTACAAACAGAGTTTTGAGCCAGATAAGGGAAGAGGTTTGTAAGAAGCAGATTCTGGGATATGGGATAGTGCTTTTATCATGCCAATGTCCGACATTACAGAACTGGCTCAGGTGTAAAACTCCCCTCTGGGGGAGATACTGGAACGTTCATAGGTAGGTCTGAAGGTTCATCCTTATGATGGCGCATAATTGGCTCAACTGTGCTGATATGAGAGGCAGCTGCCATGTCTTAGAAGGTGCCATAAATCATCAAAGACCCTTGAAGTGCCCCAGGGACCCACAGTGCCCCCCCAGGGGAGGTACCTGGGCATTCCCACTGAGCCTGAGCATATATTAACCCATTGGACCTCGTGTTTCATGGGCTTCCCCCACCCCTGGCAGGTCAAGACTGCCAGATCACTTCAATCAACAGACATTTAAATTGCAACAATCAAGTCTCATCACTGCATCCAAGCAAGGATGGTGTATAACTTTCCCCCTCTTTGTCTTCCTCTCTGCTTTTTCTTTCTCTTCCTCTTTCTTCTCCTAAATTCTTTTTCTCAAAATATATTGTAAGTCAGGCTAAAAAATTCTAGTCAAGGCCTTAGTAAGTGCCTTGTTATGTCTGGATAAGTTAAACGCAGCTATGTTTAAGTTTGTGAAGCTGAAGTTTGTGAATTTCTTTACTTTGTCTGGATGTTGTTTTAAAATGTGACAAGCACCTTATTCTATCTTGAACCTCCTGAGAATTTCATTGTTTCTCCTGTGCACCATCCAGAGTGAATCAAACAACATTCTCCTAAACCTGTGGAGTGGATTGGGGCATAACAGCTTCTTAATTCATGAAGTGGGAAAACAGTTTCCTGACATAATTGAATGCCTTACTGTGAATGCAAAGTATGAGGAGTTTTGCTGTCTTTGATGTATATTTGTCCCAGTATACAGATAATCCTCCAAATTGTTGGAATTTCCCAAGGGTTTTTTGTTAGGGGAGTCTTGCTGGGGTTTGTGGGTTTTCTCTGGGTTTTTTGGTAGGTTTGGACAACAGGACATTTTCTGAAAAAGCTTCTATTCTCCTGGATACCCAGTCCTGCTCAACCTGGCCACGCAGATGGGCTTCTCCATCCTGTTCTGGAGGACTTGGAGAGCTAAAGACACCAAGTCCTAAGACATTGAAGAATATGTCTCTAAGGGACAATGACATTCTTGCTGAGCTAAAATAAGGCAATAAAGGACACAGGATGGAAGCTAGGAACACTGACAGCAGAGTTTGGTGGGTGTTCATTATCACAAACACAAGGAGTCAAGGTGTTCTGTCAGGGAAAAATACACTTTCACTTGGCAGGGAGGCAAAGTCAGGGCAGACTGGAAACTCTGTAGGATCACCATGGGGCAGAAAGATTGTGCAATTACCTTAGAAAAATAGAGACTGTATATCAGAAAAATATTCTTTTGGAGTTTTCTTCGGAGGAAGTGCCCCAGCTCTCCAGCCCAAGATCTAATGTTGGAGGCTTTTGTCTGTGCAGCGAGTGATGCCAAAATATCAGCCTCAGGAAATACCACCTCTGGAACTGAAAGCACCTCTGTGGCTTCCTGAAAAAAAACCACTCTGCAACTGAAAGTCATGAGCCCTCCTTGCTCTAGGCTTAAAAGTATCACAAGCAGAGCATTTAACATAAGTTTGCCCATCTCTAAGACAGCAAACATAAAGAGGTTGTGTAGAGATTGAGTTTCTTTTTGTGGGAAAAAATACAAGAAAACACAACCTTTGAAGATGCTGGAGCAAAAGCACTTAGAGGATCTCACAGTCATCAAGTTCCTCATCCAGAAAAGCAGCAAAGAGAAACCAAAATGACAGTGGGTAAACCACATATGGCTCCATGTGCTGGACACAGGAGAGGATTGTACAATACCCTTTATTGGTATTAGAGAAACAGGGAAGAAAAATCTCCAGTCTTAAATAAGGACATGTGTGTGCATCCACAGTATGGCACTATTTGTGGAGCATCAGTCAAAGCAAAACAATAAAATAGTCAGGCAAAACTAAAGCTTTTCCATAAAAAATCACTAAAACCCACTTCTATGCAAGGGTCAATAGAAAACAAACAAAACAATAAATAATTATGTTTTAATTGGGTTCATCAAGTGTTAAATTTGGTGAACTTACGGACTGTTTAAAATTCAAATAGCTTTTTTCTTCTATTCACTCCACTTAAATAGGAATAGTTAATACTAGCTTGGATGGAAATTAAATACAGGTCAAAGTAAAATATCAGTATTTATAATTTAGTTTCTATCCCTGAATACTGCTTTTCTACCTACAAAATTTGATTGGCTTTCCCTTGAAAAACATTATCTCTCCTTTTCCCATGCCCTTGACGCTATTCTTTACACAAGACTGTGGCTGTATGTAGGTCTTTCCAGGTCTTTAAGCAATTTCCAACCCTCCCCGCAGAGGATTTTACAACAGTAAAAAATCCATTTTGTGAGCCATAGGTGAACCATTCTTGGTATTGATTTCTCTCCACTTTTATTATTATCTGTGTTAGGAGAGCACTTTGGAGCTTAGGTCTCAGACCAGCATCTGTCTGCTCTAAGTACTGCAAAAACACAAAAGGAGAAAGCCTAGTTGGAAGCTCTCAGAGCTATATCCTGAACACAAGTGAGCATAAAGAGAAAGGAGAAAAATGGGTAAAATAGCCCACAGACATTTGCAGTGTAGAATTCAGAAGCTTTGCAAGGACATTCTTCACTCCTGTGGATGTCAGCAAGTGTTTAGTCCCATGCCAAATATTCCTATTTGCACAGTGGAATTTCTCACGTTTGTAGGCAGAGAACTACAGCATAGTCCTAAAAAAACTGTTGCTTTACAGTAGAGTGAAGCATTTCTCATCAAATTTGGGACCTCATAAATAAAACATTAGGTCCTTTTTTTTTTTTTTTTAAATAAGTGACAAACAATCAAGCTATTGTCCACTAAGTACCATTCTTACACCAAGAGCCTTTGATAATGACAGCAGCATCATAAAAGTGCTTTGATCTATGAAGGATCAAATATCTTTGTTTCCTATTAACATAGCTCTCTTTCCCAATAGAGTACGAAGCATTCTGATAATGGCACTCTTATTACGATAATTAGAAAAAGATTGTTCAGCTCTATTTTGCCCTTAGAGCTCCCTGGCAAATTTCTCTTTCGTGTCATTCAGATTTTCTACCCCAAATACCTCTGTCATAAGGAAAAAATTTTAGTTTCACATTTTATGGCTCAGACATTTAGGCTGCCAATGTGATGTTAACCAGCCATTAAAAGATTCAGAAGAAGGACCCAGACTAAAAAGCAAGCCATCACCTTTTAAAAATAATGTATTTTTTAAATGTGAGTGAGATTTTCAATAAATGTCATAGATCTTTTGATAAGGTAGCAGAAAAGTGCCCTGGCTTTATTTGCAAGGGAGACATGAGGAAACACTCCAGGAAAAGCTTGCCCCAAGGGATTTGAGGGTGTAATATGACCAGAAGTAGAATTTGTAGGACAGATGATAGAGGGAGACACTTGATAAGAGAGTATTCCCAGACATCCTACTGGAAGCTTAGATTCCTTGCTTTGTCTTGCCCTGCAATAGCCAGGCTTTTGCCTCTTCCATCAGGGATGTAGCTCTGAGGTTGCAGGCAGTCGGGGCTGGATGGAGAAAGTCAGCCTTGTTTTGCCAGGCACTTAGTGCCACCATGTGCCCAAGTGTGCCTCACTGCTGCTGGGAAACACTCGTTTTCCTTTTCAGTTTCTGCTTCAGTGAGTGCTGAAAGGCTCAGAGGGACATTCTGAGAAAACTCCCTGTGCAAATTGGAGGAATTCTGGCAGAAGACACATTCCCAGCCTCTCCCACCTTGGTGGTGGTGGAGATGGGCAAATGGCTGTCAATGGGAACTCTTCAGCTTCAATGGTTTTCCATCTGAAACAGAGCATCCTTGATCAGCAAGATAGTTGCAACTCACAGCAAAACCCTTTAAATACAGAAGTGAAACAATCAAAGAATAGATCAACTGATAAACTGATCAAAGGGCTCCAGCATTATAAGAGAAAAGGATCTCATCAGCAGCACAGGAAAATTATGTCAGAAAAGTCAAAGGCACAGTCAAAGACCCCAACCAAGCAGATCTGGGAAAACAGTGACTAAGAAATCATATGCAGAGATCTCATGAAATCTCTGAACTGTCCCATGTCCATACAGAAGAATGGTCAGAAAATCAAGGAAACTAAGTGTATTGACACTCACTGTTATTCTCATCTATGCACTTAATATTCTATAAAAGGCACACGTTCAAGTTTTCTTCAGCTACCTAAAATGTAAGCTTTAAATCCAGAGTATTTGGAGGGCTGAAGATAGGGCAGGGATGTCCTGAATCTATTGATGTGTTACAGTTCACAATTCAAAAATCATACAGCAGGTGGGACACTAGAAAGTGTGTTGGAGAAACCAAGAAGATGGTGAATACTGCAGCCAGCTTTGAGAGCCCATGTGCACAACCCAAGTACTTGCAGTCCAGCAAGTGTGCAGGTGGGCAAATTACAGCAAGGATATATGACCAGAGACTTAAACACTCCTCAAAAGCAGCAATGTCATAAAAAGTACCTCAGTCTGCACACATTTGACTGCTCAGTCAAATTGGAATCTTACTGCCATCACCGCCACCACAGTTTCTACAGGCCTTACGGAAAAATAATCATTTTATTAGGAAAGCATTCCCTCTTTCACCCTGTTATATAACTGTTTCACACAGTATATACCTGTTTATATATTGTTCTTTAATCCCTACAGTCGTGAGAAGGTTGACGTTTCATGCTAGCTAGAGGAAAAGAGATGTGAGCTGTACTGGAGAGCTTCAGCTGAAAGAGCGCTTGGGCAGTGCCAGCGGCCCAGCTGCTGCCTCCAGGAAAAGGCATCAGGATCCCATCTGCAGCACTTTGGGATCCAGGACCGCAGCTCCATCCAGCAAAAAGCCAGGAGGCTTCAGTCAGTGTGCTGAGTTCTGTGAGCTCCTCTGACTGCAGAGTCCCAACACAACCTGGCACAGGCTTCTAGACACAGCAGGTACTTCTGTATTGAGAATTGAACTGTCTAGGGATATTGTCTGCCCTCAAAGCATTATTCAGGTCTCCAATCCCACTTTCCCTCAAAGTAGAATGGTCTTATCTATAAACCATCTCAGGAATAGTGTGTGAGCTACATATTAATTCACCAAACAAAACTGGGACAGTATGAGCCAAAACCACGTCAGGGAGCCTGCTAACAGCAGGTTGGACTATTAGCCAGAGCTTAAGTCTCTATCTTGCCCAAATCCATTAACACAACCAATATTTCTGGAGTTCCTGGCACAAATCCAATGGTTCAGAGGGATAGAGTCCAGGCTGTAGGCTTAGCATTCTATCAGTGTGTCCAGCAGAACTGGATGCACTACATCTAAGGCAACTAGAAATATTTCTTGACTTTGCTT
Source organism: Dasyornis broadbenti (assembly GCA_013397935.1). Classification (NCBI taxonomy): domain Eukaryota; kingdom Metazoa; phylum Chordata; class Aves; order Passeriformes; family Dasyornithidae; genus Dasyornis; species Dasyornis broadbenti. The sequence continues at coordinate 4,215,647 of VZRN01006818.1, forward strand.
AGAGACTTTCCAGTCCTCCATTGTCCAGTTGCCCGCAATCTAGGAAACACCAAACCCAGAGCTGCATAAGGCCCACTAGCCAGCGTTATCAATGGGTGCTTTGTGACTGGATCAGGGCTTCTTGGCTCCAGGTTTCTATGGATGAGTCTCTATGCAGCCATTTCTACATATTACAATTTAGAACTTCCACCACATCAAAAATTAGTGTTCAATACATGGAGTGAGCTCAGGTCCTGGCATGGAACCTCCATGGTCTGTGCCCCACTAAATGCTAGTTGAGAAGGCCAGGCTGAAACAGTTTTCACTGCTTCACTTTCACAAACGCTTTTCATTACTTAAAGACTCTGGACTGCTTAGTAGAATTGGGCAGAAAAAAAGGCAGAAAGACACGCAAAAATAGTAATCAAGCCTAACCTTTGATCTTGGTTGATCTGATAAAGCCCTGGCACAAGGCCTTCAAAAATAACTCAGTATAGAACTCTGGAAGGATTATGTTGAACAAGTGATAAAAGCACATGCTTTATGCTTATTGGCACTTCACAGACGCTGACCCTCTCATGTGCAGATTTCAGACAAAAAACATTTACTTTTTGCCTCCCAGATGAATTCCACTGGTCATTTTCCTATCTCCCATCATGCAATTACAAATCCACTTACATTATATATGGTGTGGTATCTTTCTCTCTCCACAGTAATCTCCAGACAATCCATCAGATTATGTGGGGGCTTTACAACCAGAAAACATATGGAAGCAGGACTTCCTGCTTACAGAGTCAAAACTACTCCACTGAGAGCTGGTGCACAAGTGCCACATAGCAGTCCTCCTCAGCATTTCTCAGCTGGTGCAAACAGATGCACTCTAAAAACAAATTCTTTGCAGTCTGAACAAGATTGTTACCAATAATTCGGTCTTTAGCTTTATCCAAGTCTCCTACATTTGGCTTCTGACAACACAGCACTGTAGTATACACCTGCCACAGGACTTGGTCCTGCTCTACACCATCTCCTGCATCCATCATTAACCCTCAGCACAGACTGCACAGCTGTCTTTAGGAATTGCCTCAGCTATCTGAGGACTTTTGTGACCATAATTTTTTCAACCATGAAGTTTGTCCCCTGGGTAGAGAGATTTTTAGTAGATCTTCTCTTAATCACCTTACAGAAGTGAAGGTATCATACTTGTAATTGCACAGTTTGGAGCCTTTCGAAAGCATGCTTCAGTCTTCTTGGTCTGTGTAAGGTGATGTAACGAAAGTACGGCCACTCTTTCCTGCTGTCCCAACAAGAGTTTTCAAAGTTTGACTTTTTTTGACTGTACAGGGCTCTAAACAGTGCAGCCCATGGCGTTAAGCTTCCTATTGAAATCTATCCAATCTATCCTGGCAGAGAAAGGTGCCTTAAGATCTTTTCTAGAAGAGAAAGCAAGCTCACAGAATGTTTCAAAGTCCCGATTTGGGGTAAAGTTAGTAATTTTCTTCCTAGTAGCTGGTACAGTGTTGTGTCTTGGATGCGGTATGAGAATTATGTTGATAACACACTGGTGTTTTGGTTGTTGCCAAGTAATGCTTACACAAAGTCAAGGACTTTTCAGCTTCTTCTGGCCAGCCAGCACTGTTGACCCAAACTGGCCAAATCGCTATTCCAGACCATATGGTGTCATGCTGAACAATAAAACTGTAATTGGTTAGGATGGGGGGATTCCTGCTCAGGGACCAGCTGGGCATCAATCAGTAGGTGAGGAACACCTGCACTGTACATCACTTGGGAGTTTGGGTGGGGGTTTTGGGGGTGAATGGGTTATTTCTCTTTTTGTTTTCTCCTTTTTCATTATGTCATTGTGGTTGTTAGCATATTATATTTTGTTATTAAACTGCTCTTACACTAACCCATGGATTTTACCTTCTCTCTGATTCTCCTCCCCTTTGCACCGTGGAGGAAGGGGTTGTGAGTGAGCAGTTGTGTGATACTGGGTGTCTGGCTGGTGTTAAACCACAACAGTCTTTTTTTTTGTGGTGCCTGACATGGGGCAATGAAAGGTTGAGGTAATGGCAAATATGATTAGAAAGTGTTAGAACAAACCTGTTACAAACATTCATTATTAAGTCACTGATCACAGTGTTGATTTACTTGCTCTCAGAGCTGTTGTGCTTGTTACCGGAGTTGCATCACGTTGTACTTTCATGCTGACTTACGATATGACAGAATTGCTGGTCATGAAACTAATCTGTTACTTGTACTCAGAACTGCTGTCATCTTTGTACTTTGTGAGCCATCTATTGGAAACTATCAATAATGGTATCTTTTACCTTTTCTTCTCAGAGTCCCAATCCATGGAAGAGATACCTCCATTCGTCTTCTCCTCCTCCAGGCTAATTACTACAGCTCTTGCAAATTTTAAATATCCTTGGGATGTTCAAACAAACATGGTTTTATTGCTATGTGTTCTGACTGTTTCAGGTCTTGTTGAACAACTATTAAGGAAAACTTCCCAGAGATCTGCCTGAAATGGGACAGCTCTGAGAGGATGGGTGTGTGGGACAGCACGGGTCAGTGCCTAGGACAGTGGGTACCTCCAGCACTTTGGAACTTCTCCCTGAACAAGTGCAGGATCCAGAAAATCCAGGAAAATATCTGGGAAAAGGATGCCATCAGCCTGGCAATTCCAGAGAGACACAAATGACTGCAGCAGGCTGGGTCCTAGCCCAGGCCTACCAAGCCCTGTTCAGTATCCTCAAGGGAAAAGAATCTCCCTGCATTTGATGACAAAGTGACAGGCACTACTATGAATTATTTATTATTAAACTGTTCTTACCTCAACCCACAGGTTTTACTTTCTTTCCCATTTTTCTCCCCAATCCAATGGGAAAGCCAGCAGTACTAAAGTGGCTGTGCAGTACTTGGTTGCTGACTGGAGTTAAACCACAACACAGAGGGAGAAGAAAGCCTCAGGAAGGGAAGGTGAGAGCTGACGTGATCACAGAGTAGGTGCTGAAAAAACATGGGCTATTACCACATCACATAAAATCACAACTAAAACTTCCTCATGGAAGCTAGTAGAAGCAGCTGTTCTGTCTTCCTACTAATGAAGTATTAAGTCTGGCCAATACAAGAGAAAACATCACTGCCCTCAAGACCCATCCTTATAAAAGTTCCCCAACTACCTTTCCTCAGCCACATGGTTTTCTCAAACTGACCAGAAAACCTAACTCCAAGGTTTACAAATGAGAGCCGGATTGACAGTTGTCATGAAAATAAAAGAGATATAGAAATCAATGAGGATTATCATCTCAAAGAGCAGATGTTCCCCACAGATCACCTGTGGCCATCACATGCTGTGGAAGCAGTGAGAAATTACTCTAAAACCATTCCCTTTTCTGAAGACAGGGCTTTTCCTAGCTCAGACTCTTTGAAGCAAGTCACTTCTACAACATCACTGTATTTTTTGGGCTATTTTCTGCTAGATCAGGCCCTCCCAATGGCACTGAAAGGCTTCTTCACATTTCATCTTTGTCAACATTTTACTGAGCCATGATACAATCACTGCTGCCAGTACCCCAGGTGCGGAACTGCAAACTTTATGGTGGTATTTTATGCTTCCATTAACAGAGAACAAACAGACACATTGGTAATTCATTGCTAACAGCTTTACAAGGTTAAGTTTCAGTTACAGGCCATACTCTGCTTCATTATCTGCTACTCTGGTAGGATAACAAATTGGTACATGCAATAAAAGAGAAAAGTAGCAGTTAATATTTATATCCTCTTTTAAGCCAAATTTTGATCTTGGGCTCCTTCCAACCATTAAGCCACCTTACAGATAAGGATAAGCTGACATGCCTGCTCTGTTGTGGAAAACAAACCTATTCTGCTCTCACCTTCTTCCCAACCTCTCCCCAAAATCAGTGGTAGGATGCCTCCCAGTCTCAGGTGAAACAGCATGTCATGTAAGGACACAGTCTAGATTCCCCAGTTAAGATGCAGCTCACTGCCCTGTAATTCTGAATGACATTTAATGGGTTGTGAACTGAAATTACCTGTGAGGAAGAAGGGGCTTAGCTGAGGTCTGACCAGCTTAAGGAGAGATTCAGGCTCTCCAGGAAAGTGATGGAGTCACCATTCTTGGAAGTGTTCAAAAAAATGAGTGGACTTGGCACTTTGTGATATGGTTTAGTGGGCAGGCTGGTATTAGGGCAAAGGTTGAACTTGATGATCTCACAAGTCTTTTCCAACCTTAATGATTCTGTGTGAGCATTCTGGAACCTCAGGGACAGAAAGTCATCTCACAGAACATTTATAGTAAAATCCAGGAGAAATGGGAGCTAATGAAAAAGACCCTGTCTTTCATTATCAACAAAACCTTGACCTTGGGTATATTGTGAAATTAATTTTTGCCTTTTTTACTTTCATATATTCTCTGTATTCTTTACACATACCTATTATTGTATTCATAGCTAGCTCCAGTACCTTTTCTACAGGCAGAAAGAAAAAACATATTCCAGAGGCTCCAAACCCTGGGAGTCCAAGGCCCCTATCCTATCTTGGTTCTTCCTGGGAGCCAAGGTTGAAACCAGCTCTTTGAGACACATTTTCATAAACAAAGTTTAGTTCCTATCTAAAGGGGGAGCTACAAAAGAGGTCAAACCAAAAATGGGGAATTACTTCATCACTTATATCTCTAATTGGGGATTCCTGTCAGTTACGCTAATTTACTAAACTTACAAAACTGTATTCAGCCTTTGCAGGGTGGGCATTTTGCCATATATGCCCCTGGAGGCCTCCAATAAAGACCAGCCTTTATAGTACCTCCTATACTAATAATTGTCTTGAAAATGTATTGTTTTATTTCTAGGTCATTAAGGCATCAGTGCAGTGTGATTTGGCACATATTTCATCTCTCTCTACAATGTACATATAGCAACTTTGGAAAGTGGGCCTCATTTCATTAAGGGCAAAATGGATAATATAAAATGCATTTTCCATTACTGAAGTGGTATTATTGATAGGAATAGTTGTTACCAAACACACAATTGTGTACCTGAGGCAAGGGGATAATGTTATTCTATATCCACAACAGGCAGCTCAACCACATTTGCTTATCTCTTGATCAAAATAACAAAAGAGATATTTTTTTTTAACTGTCTGCTTGTACTGAAAATATTTCTGTAGAAACACTTGTAAAAGTGCAAGGTAGTACCAAAACAAAACAGATCGATATTATCTTTCTTTAAACTGTTAAACTTTATTATAAATTAAAATTTCTTTACAAAAAATTGCACATAATTGACCACTCTTAGGTTCTGATGCACTGGCATTTGCAAAAGTTTCTTTAATCTTCAAGTTTAATAGTCTCTGCCATGAGTCCAATGCAGAAAAGGGCAGTAAGCAACCCTCTTAGAGCCTTCAAGTGCAAGAAGCATACTTGTGGCCACGGCAGTTACACTTTCCTTAAGAGCGGCTGCTTTTGTTTTAAATCCTGTAATGAAAAAGTCTCAAAAAAGGTTTAAAAAAGGAAAAACCCAAAATGGACTATTTGCTTTTTACTGTAAACACAGCCCAGTAAATTAATCCCAAACACAGATCTCTCAGGCATCAGCGAGAGTGTCAAGTGAATCAGGAACAGCAAAACAAAGAAAACAGTAAATAAAAAGAAAACATAAAAAAATAAAGTCTGTCATTTTGATTAACTATACTTACGTAGATGACGTTATGAGAATCTGGCAGGGCCCAGAAGCAAGGCCAGACAGGGAGTTCATGTTTCCAGAGGAAGGTCATGTTAATTGTTTCCAGGTTCAAGGAAAGCAGACTGGAGACTTGATATGCTCAGCAATACTCATCTGCCTTACATAGATCTTAGGGCATGGATCAGCCTGAAGAACCATTCAACTGATTTTGGCATTTTATAGGACTTATGGCTGACCATACCCAGCGTTCAGTGATTCTTGTTTTCTGTTCTGTAAGTGTTTAAATTTAAAAGCTCATCTAGGCTGACTCCAACCTCTTGGCACTTGGAAACTAGTTTTCTCAGGTTATCAGTTTTACCTCCTCCTGATGCTTCAAACAAGAGTTGCTGAAAGAGATGGGGAAGCAGACATAAGATTTAGCCAGAGCCTGAGCATCACCACATCTATGGATATGGGATATGCAGAGAATTTAAATGAAACCTCAAACTGAATCATAAGGAGAAAACATTACATCTTTCCACAGTGTTGCACATAGAGGTAACTTCTGAAGGGCCCTCTGATATAAATGATGGACCTGTAAAATAAAGGCAAGTATTAAAAGTCAGCACAATTTCATGCACTCAATTACTTGAAGCACAAAAAATCTCTTGCGATAATTTTTGAAATACTTTTGAAGTCAAGCATTAAATTGCTACTAAAAGCAAAGGCAAGTTTATGTCTGACCTTAATTCTGACCCTTGTATGAACATGATTAGGTACATGAGGACATGCTATTTTTCTTCACAAGATTCTTGCCTCATTCATTGCAAAGGATGGAACACATTCAGGGAATGAAGCAGCTTACTGAATATTTCTTTCACCACTCAATATGTAGTCTCAAGTCTTGTTTATTGCATATCAGCACAATCCTGCAATGAAAATAACTGTTTCATGGGCTTTTTTCCTTCAGTATCTATCTATCTATGCTTTAACAATCAGTACAAATCTTTGCAACTCTTAAAAAAAAGGTTTTACCATTTTATGGTTCAAAATAGAGGACCAAAATATTAATACTAGTACTTACTCAAGTGTCCTTCAACTACTGGTATCTAAAGTCCCAACTTCAATCAGAGTCACTAGGGGAGGTATTTGTTGGCATTTTAAGTATTTTAAGTTGGCATTTTCATAGTCTTTTAACAAACCTTTACATGACCTCTGAAGGAAACAAATGTTCTCCAGGAACAGGAAATCCAGAATCTGAATCACAGTTCAATTTTAAACCAATATCCTACTTGTTTACTAGAAAATCCAGTTATCTGGAACAATCACTGATTTGTATAAACAGTTTTAAGTGCTCACTACATCCCAAACCAAGACCCCCACAAAAACTCAACGGCAGTGTGTGTACCTACTTAAGTGATTTTACCACGTACCATATAATTAGTGAGGTGGTTGCAGAAGAAAACCACAAGATTTCTTCTGGGTGTAATCCAACTACAACATTTCACATATGCCTTCATTTTAACAGGCTCATTTTCTTTAAGGGCCCTCTTTTTTATGCATTTGACATATATTTTTCTAACCAAACAGATCAGAGTTCTTTTCAGTCACCAGCCTTACCATAGGCAGTGTCTTAAGATGTAGTCCATCTAATACAATGACTGAAGCAGGGATCTGTGACTAATTATAGATTACACCAAACCATCAACACAGAGACAGAATTAAGGTTGAATAGGCAACCAAGCCTTTGATATATCTTGACTTTGAGCTATTTGATCTAACAAGCCAAATAATTCTGCTTTGGGGACATTCTTTTTTAAACATTGTAGGAGATCATAAAGGAAAGAAAACATTTCATATGTGAGTCTAACAGCAGCCATGCTACCCTTTATGGATCACTTAAAGCTTTAATATTGATTCAGAAGAAAGACCACTGACAAAAAAGAAGGATGCTAAGAACAAGTCACTACAAAAATGACACAAAACCAGATACAGCAGAGAGGTAGCACAAATACCACAAACAAGTGATGAGTCACAAATCCAGGCCCTCATGACAACCCCCACCCCCAAATACAGAGCATCTTTCAACAGGCAGAAGAGTATGTTGGAGGTGACAGTAACAAAACCAAGAAGATCATTCTGTTTGGAAAGTGATTAAGCTGCTGTGCCCAACAACCACTTCTGTGTTTGTATATAGAGTGATATTTCTCTACCCTATGTACTAATAAGTACAATAAACCTATTATTTTTGGAAAAAAGGAGCTGGTGTCTTTTGTGTGCTCAGGTACTATGCAAACTCCTTACATACATTGGTTTGGCAGACCCACCCTTCCAACTACTTCACAGAACCAAAGAATGGCTTGGGTTGGAAGGGACCTTACAGATCACCTAGTTAACAAACCCCCTGTCAAGGGCAGGGACATCTTCCACTAGACTAGACAAGATTGCTCAGAACCCCACCCAGTCTGGCCCAGAAACCTCATCCCTGGAAGTGATCTACAACTGCTCTGGGTAACCTGTTAGTGTCTCACCACCCTCACAGTAAAGTTATTTTTCCTAATATCCAATCTAAACCTCCTCTCTTGTCAGTTTGAAGCTATTCCCTCTTGTCCTAGTACTACACGCCCTTGCAAAAAGCTGCTCTCCAGCCCTCTTGTCCGCTTGTAAAGATAGTCATTAGCATCTTCCAGTACAAGTCTTGCTTCCCTCTGCTAGAATTTAAAATATAACAATCTCCTCCAGGCAAAAAAAATAAAATGGGAGAAGGATACAGCCTTCCCAGTATAAGAAAGATACACAGAAAGAGTATGCTTAAGTACTCATTATATAATCCATTCTACCTCAATTGTCAAAGACATTTCTCACACTTGAGGCAAACGTTTTGGTGTTTATTAACAAGAGTATTTCAACTAACTAGAAATCTTGGATTTATGAGATGACCATTGCTTTGGATAAAGTCAAGGTGTGGTAAATTTTACAGAATTTAATAATTACTCATTTCAGCACACTGTGTTGACTTACTTCTCTTTGTCCCATTAGAAAGCATTCGGCAGCAATGGCTCTGAGGAAAAGAAATATATAAAAACATTTATTCTTGAATTATTTTAAATGCCATTAGTGGCAGAATACTGACTGTGGAATGGAATTACTTATTCCTTGAGAAGAAACTAACTTCCAATGAGGTTAATCTATTGTGAAAAGATAAAAATAGCCATTTTTTAAAACAACCTTACATGAGCAAGACATTTCAGTGGTTCCCCATTATGAACAAACACTGAAGAAAAAGATCAGTTCAGCATCACTGGATAATGGAGAATACTGCTATTGTGATATATAAAGGGGAGGGGTAGAGAGGGGGAGACAGAAGTCAATAGTTGAATTTAAAAAGGCAACTTATAAATACATCATTCATATTTATCTGCATAATATCAATTCAATTAAGTTTCCCCAAAAGGGAAATTTAATTTCTCATTTTAAAGAAGTGACAGTATCTTTGTCTGCTGTAACAGTTACTCTAAATAAAAAGCTAACGAAAGAGAAGCTTCCAGTACAAGCCCAACTGGAAGGACATTTCAGATTTACCTTTGTGAAGTAAACCTTAAAAACAAAAGCAATATCAATGAAAACAGATGTATGACTGTTGCATTACATTTTCCAGATGGCCAGGCATGTTGGGATATTATATGTAAACATCTTGGCTTGTAGTTTCAAAATCTGAACATTGCTCTCCTCCCAGTATCGCAGAAGCAGTCTGTAAAAGGCATTCATGAGAAAGGAACACTGCTCTAATCATGTGCAACAGAAAAGCTATCCAAAGATACAAACATTACACAAAATGTATTACACCTCCTCTGAGTCAAGAGTTGCAAGTAGAAAAAAAGCCCAAGCCACCATATACAATATTGACTGATCATGCTCTCAGAACAAAACAAAAAAATAAACACTTTCAGAGAATAATTAAGAAGTGTGAAATCAGAGTGAAAATATGATCTTGGCATATTACAAGATTACAAGTGGATTACACATCCACTTTTAGCATGCACAAGGTAACTGCACATATGAAAGGAGACAAATTAGTTTAATAGTCGTGTCTAGAGATACTGTTCAGTCAGTTCTGCTCACCCATTTCATGCAGTATCAACATTGTCTAAGGGAGCTGCAAGTTCCATCTAGGCAGAATTGCAACTTGGTTTAAAATGAAGCCATTCAACTTCATGTGCCAAAGGCAGGTGTGTCACACTCTCCCCATGCCCACAACCACATACACTCATTTCAAGCCTTGCTTTTAGTTCTTTAGGGTCACGGTTGATGATGCACAGTGTTCTGGGAATTATCAATATTACTCAAATATTCACGCGTTCACTGCAGCTGAACGCAGTAAAACATGGACTCTAATCCTGGAAGAACACATTTTGAAATACTGTTCAAGTAAGAGTCAGTGTAATGCTTACATTAACTGGTTGTTTCCCATCAGACTTCTTAAGAATTATAATTTATCATTGCTAAATAAATGTCAAGCCTTAAGGTAGCATCGTGTATCCATTTTTAATTGTTCTATGCTGGAACTACACTTGTAATAGATCATCAAGTAACAACAAGGTTTTAATATATAACATTTCTCTACCCACTTGAAATGACCATTTGTAGTTATCATGTACAATGCAGAGTTAATTCCTGTGTAATTATAATCTGTCTGTAGACAGAACAGAATGCTGTCAAATCTAAGATTGAGATGATGTCAGAAGGCACAGTATGCCTCAAGCAACATGCAATGATAGAGGAATAGTTTTACTTCTGTAGTAGAAAGCAAATCATGCATGTCTTGCACAAAAAGCAATAGTTATGTTAACCATGTGCCTTGATTAAAAGTATTTTTTACATACCTCAGTGCAAGTCCAGGATTAGTAGGCATAGTAGAACAAAACCGTTCCAAGGTTTTGGAATGCTGAGATTTTGGAATGCAGCTCAAATAAAAAAGAATTACCTGTAGAATTTGAATTATAAACATTAATCCACTTTATAGCCCTTATTTTGCTAAGAATAATGGTATAACAAACTATGAACACTATGACTAAAATGAGTTGCCACCTTCAAACCTTATCCCTCAAGGGTACAGAAATCAATTTGTGTAATACATAGTGTCAAATTGCTAGCACCACATATTTCAGTCCTTCTAGCCTGCATTTAGTGTATTAACATAAATGCACTGCTTATTCGCAAAATGGGATCCAGGATTTCTATGAGCTTTATTCTGTCTGTACAAATGCTCACCTTTTTTCTCCTACTTTTTTCCTTCTGTTTCTCAACCACTGTAATTTCTGTGATCAAAACTGTTTCCATCTGCCTGTGGTATAACTCTGCAGATCCCTCTTGCTTAACCACATCTTCCCCCCCTCACACATTTTCTCCTTTCACTAGAAAAAGATCATTTGTCATTAACACGTCATAAAGCTTCTCTTTGTATTACATGATCTTTATTTGAAAAGCTCACTGCTAGATACTCTTCTGCTCAAGACACTACTATACTCAAACTCTTCTTCCTTTTTCTAGCTCTCAGTGTTCATATACTGGTGCTGTACTTGAATGAATAAATTACAGGTACCTGCTAACAGGTCATCAGCCTCTTCATTTAATTAAAACTGCCCACAGACACATTTTTACCTTATTATGAAACTCATAATTGGTCCAATAATCAGCAGTGCTAAACGGAATTGGGTATCGTGTGGGGACTGTCACCAGACATCTGTTCACTAGATCAGTAAAAAGCTTGAATTCTTGAACTTTGTTGGTGGATTCAACAACTTTGCTATTGAGAAAAACAAGGTACCTGGAAGAAAAAAAAAGAAAAGAAAAAGGATGGCTCTGGTGGCCTTCACTTAAGAGTTGAGATTAATTAACTTTCTTCCCTTAAGAACTTACTCCAACCAAATGTTCTGAACAGTTTCCTGCTGCATCACTGCCCCCAGAGCTGCTTCATAAGCATCCAGTGCTTCACCAACACTTGCGTGAAGAGACTGGCACAAACTGTTTACATAAAAGGTAAAAACTGTTGTATGTCATAAACAATACATAAAATTACACATTAAGAGTACAACACAATTAAGAATGTCTCATTCTCAGATGCAAGAAAAAACAATGATTGCAGTTTAGCAGTATCATGGACTAATTTATCAATCAATTTACTAGAATAGGTAAGTCTCAAAAGCAGGTAGCAAAGAATAATTAAGCAACCATGAAGATTAAAATGCAATCCTTAAAAACAAATTAAATATCACAAATTGTCTTCCACTCTTGTAAAATACCCTTTACTAATCCTTGTAATAGGAATGCTCTAACTGCTACAGAATGGAGACAAATAAATTTCAAAGTCAGATTAAAACCACTTGAGAAACAGTATCCATCTCTGGCAACAAAGTTAGTATTCTGAAACAAATATTACCACAATCTGCGGTAGAAACATACCCATTGCGTCAGAAAAAATAAGACTGACAAGAAAGGTCAAAACTCCTCACCTTAGTTTTGTTCAACGGTTTCTCAAAGAAACATACATTTACACTAACATACAAGACTTCAAAGACAGGAGTAGACACATTCTTAGATCATGACATGGCAAAAAGCCTGGATTTCATAGCATAAAGTAACAGTGAAAAAAGGTACAACTTTCAGTAAGTAATGAGGGGGGGGGGAATCTAACCACCTCATTAAGAAGGAGAATACAGAAATATAAAGTAAGATAGGGCTGACCTTGCTACAGAACCCTCCTGACCGGAGTCACATAATCAGTGCCCGATTCTACTCCTGCTTTCCCCAGGAATTATGAACTAAATCACCAGTTTGCTACTTTTTTTAAAACACCGTGTGTATACATGTGTGCACACAATACACATGTGCACACACAATATGATCTTTCCAAGTAAAACACTGTTGCAAGAGCTTTAAGGCTTTTCTGATTTCAATCTATTTTCATTTGGTAAAAGTGAACTTCTATGTCTTTTGTCCTCCATACCTGAAGAAAGAAAATACAGATACACAGGTCCAGGTACCTAGACACTCACTCAAAACAGTAGCAAAACTCAAACAGAGAAACACTTTATTAGGTCTGAGAGTAATTCAGGCATTTATTTCATGGACACTTGTTTTCCCTCTTAGAAGCAGGTGCTAAAATACAGGAGAATCTGAGCTTAAGTCAGGGTACCTTATGACTAAACAGTGACCTCAAGTGTCTTAGTAACAACACTTCTACTGTGTAAGTGCCAAACCCAAAACTGTGCTTGTTAAGGGGTATTTTGTAAAAAAAAAAAAATTTAAATATTTTTAAGTTGGTATTAATAGACAATGCAAAAGAAAACCATAAAGACCTTTATAAAAGGTTTAGACTAAGTTTTCTTGAAAGCCATACATTTTACCTGTAAGTTGTCCACAAATTAAAAACTGTAAGTTAGAGTGTTGAAGAAGTTCTGAGGAGTCCTCACTCAGTTATGTGAAGCACTATCATCCTTGCCCTTTTACTTGTCTGAAAAGCCAAATAGCTACTTGTGAAGACTGACAAACCCAGACCATGAGGTGGCAAACTTGTTAAACAGCCTAAGCCAAGACCTCAGTAACCACAGTTAAGTTAACTAGTATAAGTTACAGACAGGTAATACTATGCTGTCTGGCAATCCTGCATATTGCTGCTATCAAAAGGAATGATGGAAGAACAAAAGCAAAAAAGCTTGTGCACAGATGACAAAGATACGTTCCTTTACAACCATGTGCAGAGAAACAGGTCACCCTCCTGCACTACTTTGCTATGTGGAGCTTCTCCATGAACTGCTGAAACAATGAATCAAGATGCTGGGAAGATGAGGACTAAACAGAATGGAAATTTTTGTAAAGTAAAACTTTACGAACTGTAAAATAAAAGGGAGACAGCTGAAAGCCAAAAGAAAGAAGAACACTACTAGCAACAGCAACCTAAAACAGAAGTAAAATAAAAAAAATAATTTTGAGATGAACACACCTATTACCATTCTCACAGGTCAGAATTTCTGGAGGATTTCTCAAGTGGAAAATTTAAGTTGACATGCAATTCAGTTTCATAAAATTATCTCCATTGTGCAGCAGGCCAATAGGTTCTCTAAGGACTGGCCAATCATTTATTGAGAGAATCCAAAGTGATACATCCTTAGGCAAGTAACGAATAGTCTGCTTTTGAAAACGGAATTTACTCAGACCCGATAGCTGTTTCTCAGAAATTCCTTAGAAAATCTCACCAGTAGATCTGCCATAGATACGGGATTTGCTGGTTAACAACATCATCTGTAAGATGTTCTTTATAGAGAGGGGATGTAAATTCAATTGGCATTGGAAAATTCAAGAGATATCTACAAGAGAAAAAAGGAGGAGTAAATAATATCCTTCTGTGTGGAAGAACCCTATTTAGATGTAACATTTAGTTACAAAGCCCAGTTTCATGAAAAAACTAAAAAACATGCACTTTTCCTAGATTTTAGTTTAACTCTATTCAGACAAAAATCTATACAGAAAGCATTACACAGAAATATAAAACTAATTTACTAAGAAGGTATTTAATCTCTCAGTAAGTACAAAGTTAAATGTTGCCTTACATGACAGACTTCCCCTTCCCTTCATAAAATACATCAAGTATGTAAATAAATGTAAGCAAGAATAAAATCTAACACCTAACTTAGAGATAAAAACATTTCAAAAGCTCATCTGAATGAGCTTTAGCACAGAAGATTTTTGCTTTGAAGATCTGCAGAGGCATCTATTTTGACCATAGGAAACCTGAAAATTTCAAAACTTCTGTCTTTCAATTAGGTGCTAAAATTCAAATGGAAAACAATCAGGCTATGTATGAAACCTGTGTCTATTCATCAATAATAATCTGATTAATAACATGCTGGACTTCTTGACTGAGGTCTTTTACAAGTGCCTAAACAGTGTATTTTAGATATGCAATTTTAGTTTCTTAGCTCTAGGGGGAAAAGAATAAACAAAACCAGCTTTGGCATACAAATGATTGATTTTCATTGCTCAAATCCAGACATTCAATTTGCTTGCTGTTTTATCTTTAGATGCTCATGGTTTTACAAATTAGTGTCTATGCAAAAAGAATTGTAAACCTTATACCAAATCATCATTCTCTGAAGTTTTGACAAAACATGCCACCCATGCTAAAACAGTTTAAAAGTTCTAGACTATCATGTTATTCAAGAAAATGTCAATATTGCCAAAATTTAAATGAAAAAAATTATTCTAAACATACCTTAAGAGATCCATGGGACCATGCTGTTGGCATGTATTCTCAAAGAAAGCTGCCACAAAATCTTGCAACAGTGGAAGAATACTGCTTGACCTTTCCTGTTTTGTTGTTTGGGATTTTTTTAAAAATAAAATTAAAATCAGACAACAACTTGAATACAGCAAGAATAATTTAAGCAAAATAAATAAGTGGTATGTCTATCTCTGCAATGCTACACTGTCTTCACTCTCACAGGAATGAAGTTTAAATGGGTCAGTCAGCAGTAGAAAGAAGCTGAAAAATTATTACAGGGTATACTTTTACTTGCTGTTATTCTTGCTTAAGGATATTAACACTGAATTAGAACCACCCAAACTATAAATTTATGATTTTATGTGATTTCTAATATTATCTTTTATCATGTCACTTATCTTGCCAATTATACTTTTCCCATTTATATAAAGGAGCACTAGTCATTACAAAAACATCATTAAGTCGAATCAATTTGATAAACTTTTCAAACAACACACAAACCCCAAACTTTGTAGAGCTAGCAGACCAGCAAACAAGTTTGGAAGTGGAATATTACCTGTGAAACAAGAAATTTACACAATCCATAAAAAATTTCTGCATTCTGAGGATTCTTCTCAAAAGCTCCAAACCACAACTTGTGGGCATTGTGGCTCTGCTCCATCTGCAAATACAATGTGGCCAAACTCTCCAAGAGCTGACAGTTGTTAGGGCAGAGCTCCAATAAAGATCTACAAAGTTCCACAGCAGACTCCCACCTTAAAAAAATTAAAAAACCAGGTAAGTTTTAAAAAAAAAAAA